>VFFE01007154.1:1810906-1967270 GCA_008921705.1 Burhinus oedicnemus | reverse complement strand
GCAAACGACCACTATAATTACAGTTGAGTGAAGGGCAACTCTGACTTCTGTTTTTCAAAATTCCTTCAAAGCCATGGAGTATTGGATACTAACATTATTTTGCATTTTAATGGTTTCAGGACTTCATTTGCTATATAACTTCTGTAAAAAAAACCTGTCAGCATTAGCCTACTCAAATGCAGTCACCTTTCCTTCATATAGATGAATTCAGACAATATATTGTATTTCAGTACACAGATTGCTTTAGCATTACTGCATGTCCATTTAATGGATTAATATTTACGCAATGTTGCAGAACTATGGCATTCTGTCTACTAAAGTTACAGACAAATATTATCTACAATAGTGTGCCCTCTTTGAGTAATAAACGGCTCAATTGTGGCTATCGCTGCTCTCCCCCTCATTGCTCATACATATAATCAGCAACTGCACCACTATTTTATTGCACCTTTTGTTTATGTATGTTCTTTTTAGATCACAAATCATGGTGCTGGTCAAAAATTAACTAGTCAAGCAAGTACTCTTTAGTATGGGACACCATTTTAACCAGTAATATGATCCATATCCTGGTTCAGGACTAGGGCCAAAATCTTCAATGTCTAATAATTTTGGGTGCTTCTGCTTTTTGATGCCTAACTTTAGTGATTATTTATCCTGATTTGTTTGTTTGTGCTCAGACCATGTGCCAAGATGTTACATGGGTTCCTGACTGGACCTGCCTGTGATCACTTTGAGTATTGGCTGAGAAAGTGAGTACCTGCTGCCTACAGACGTACCTTTAGAAGTGAGCGGGGCAAGAACCACTGCATCCATTGAAAATGTTCAATGGGTTTTTAGAGGGCTACTCAGAAGCAGCTCTGTCAGGTACAGCTTGTACTCCTCCTTTCCCCTCTTCTTCCTTCCCTTCATCCCTCCCTCCTTCCTTGCTTTGACTCGGGGACACATAATTCAAGAGCTGGTGCGTGGCACCAAAGGAGAGGGTGCTGCATTTCCAAAGCTAAATGGATTGCTGCCATTATATAAAAGCATTGCATAGTAACTTTCTTAAATCAGGTGGAGTATTGATTACTTTTCTGAAGGGGCTAATTGAATCTGATAACAGAGCAAGCAATTTTTTGAAACACTGCCTTAACAACTATATTATCTAAAAGACACATTAGATGGATGCAGCAATGAACATTTTTGTCAATAGCTCAAAGAATTGAGAATGTCCTTAAATGCTGTTTGTTAAAATAGCATAATTTTGTGTTTCTGTGCAAAAAAGGGTATGTTACATAAACAAAACCTAATGCTTTCTTCTTCATTTTCCTTAACTGTAACTTCCTTAACAATCTACCTTTCAAAAATAACCTGTGCTTACTAATATTTGCAGAAAGCTTATGTGGAAATTCATGTAAAGTCAGGAGTCCTGATTTAACAATTGCACTTTACGCCTGTGCTCAAGGCTAAGAATATTTCTGAGTGCTCTACAGGATATGTCCAGAAAAAAATCGATGTGGGGTACATGTAATATCTGATTTGAAAATATCCTAACAGTCCAAACTCCTGAAGGAAGTTTGGGCTCCAGATCTATTAGTAAAGTTAAAAGCCCTGTTTTATAGATGCAAAACTGAGCACTGAATCCTTTCTGAGTAGGTTCCTGGGCTCTTCAGTAGCCTGCAGGGGAGGATTTGGAGGTGGCTTGCCAAAATGGTAATGGTATCTCTTTCACTCCCTCACGCTCTTCATTTTAGCCACACTTACAAAGCCCCTTTTGGCAATAAGCCTGTGGAGCCACCATTGTTCAACCTGTCCCTGCCACAGGAGCAATGTGGTCCCCTCAGCTTGAGGGATGCTCCCAAGGCACACTTCAGGTTCAACCTCTCAGCCTGGGTTACTTTCTAATTAGGGACAGATCTTTTCCCACTACTGGAAAGACAATTTGGCATGCCCGTTAATACTGGCTTTGACAGCCTGTTATGTTAAGCTCTGGGTTTCTGCTCTGGGTCCAGTTAGTTTGAAGACTGGGTGACTAATTCTTGTTCTTGTAGGCTACTTTAAAAAAAAAAAAAATGTAATAAGTATATTTGCAAAGGGATCCACAGGGCTTTAGCAGTGCCCATTAATTTCAGAACATTCAAGACCTTGCCCTTGTACCATATTATGTCTTGTTTAAGGTACATTTAGAAGCATTGTCTTTTTTAGACTTCTGCATTATGTATTTACTTTCTATAACATCTTGTTACCTTGTCTATGAATGCATCACAGGGATAAAATTGAAACATGAGTTTGCTTAATAAGGTACTTCATTATCATCTTGAGTAAACATTCATAAACAGTCTTGAAACACTTCCAAATTATATCTGAAATAGAAGTAATCTTGTTTCAGAGGGAATCTCTCCATGTCTGAATTTTATCCTTTCTCGTGGCTGTGGAGCCTAAAGCAAGGCTTATTTGATCTCCTTCACCAATAGTGCATAGGGAAGATTTTCAAGTACTTGGCTGTTGTCTCATTTGCATCTTTAAGCTACTTCTTCAGAGTAAGAAAAATAATAAAGAAATTACCCAGCGGTCCAGAACATAGCCTGTGTCTGATTTAGTGGTTCTATTACCATTGTGATTCATGGCTAATTCATACAAAAGAAATTAGGTTATATATTACTATTAGGAGATTAACATTTCATGAATTTAATAAATGCTCTCATGGCTACTTCGAAATCTAATTCCCTGGCCTAAAATGTCACCAATGTCTGCTTGTTTTAGGTAAACCAATTTATTTCAGTTTAGTAGTGCTGGGGGAATATGTTAGCTGAGATTTGTTTTGAGTGGAGTCACTGCCCTTTTCTTTCATCTTCTGTCCCCTCCTTTCCATAAATCTAAAATGCTATAATGTTAGAAAGATGCAGGAAAACAACTCTGTTAGCTGACCTCATGTGGGAGAGAATGGCATACTAGTTTGCATCATCAGGAATAGAAATGTCAGGTTCTTAAGAATAAGCTTATTGGATATACATAGGAAAGTTAATTTATGGTATCAGGTATAGCCAGTGGTCATATTCTAATAACTTGAGTATATGATCATTGTACTGCACTCCATGGCGTAATATGATTTTCTTAAAGGCCCTCAGCAGTGTTCACTGCAGACTTAGAACAGGTAATATTAGAGGCTTGATTCAACTGTGGTAAATATAAATACACAATATATTTTCTCTCTAACTCAGATTCAAATTCACTGATTTTATGGATAAAACAATGATGTCTTGCTGCATTTGAGTATAAAGCTGGTTCTTTTTTTCCCTCTACCAGCATCAGGATTCTGCAGTCTGCTCAGTCTGAACTAAGATCCCCTCCGCAGCCCCACTTCGCAGTCTCCCCCTAAAAAATTTGCACAGTGAAATTTTACAGACTTCATGCCAAAGTTCTTCTCCTGCCCAGCATCATTTTGGTCTTAGCACCTCGGAGCAGCTGAAGCCATAGCCAGACAGGGATCAGAAATGGTTTCCCCTCTCGGGAGCTTTGGATGCCTGTTCTCAGGATGCCTGATGCATCATTCCTACAGACACAGCAGCTGCTGCTCCCTCTGAACGGCAGTGGTGGTAAAAGTAAATCCTGTGGATCATTTTCTTCTTCCTATGTCTCTGGTACAGTTAACTTTTTTTTTTTTTTCCCCCTGCAGTATGAAGCAGCGGGAACAAGGAGGAGGGAGAGGGCTTCTTCTCAAGGCCCATGCTTTGGTGCCTGGAGCGCTTGTGGAGGGTCTGAGAGAGTGGGATGAATCCTGTTCAGGCCAAGGAGAGGGATGTGTCTGGGCTGGAGCTGAAGCTAGATCAGAAATCTTCCAATTGCTGAACTGTTACTTAAAAGAAGACTAGAGTCAATTATGGGTTTTTAATTAAAAAAAGAGGGAAACTCTTATTTGTCTCTTGAAACTAATGGCTTGAATACCAAATGTCAGGAAACAGCCAACTGAGCTCTGAAGGGAATCCAAAGCCCTGAAGAAAATTGGCCATATTTAAACTGCTCATTGTGGTCAAACTTAAAGGCCTGGCCAAGCCTCAATATGTTGGCCTTTTAAAACTGCTTTAAAAGTGTTAGCTATGGGCGGTGGTGCCAAATCACAGTCCAGCTCTTTTGCTTTGCCATATCTGAGGAGAGCCAGGTCAGTGCCTCCCAGCTTTCCCCACGCTGCTGAGTCTCAGAGCTTCTCACCACTCACCAGCTCCAACACCAGAGGTTGTCCGTCTGTGTCTCAATCCCCTTGTCCTGCTTCCCTGACAGCACTGCAGGACTGGGAAGAGAGGCAGGATCAGTCCCTAAAACAGTCTGACCCTGACTGGGAGATTATAAATCTGCATACATTGCTTTCTGGTTTGCACTTACAAAGATGATCATCTTGAGTTACTAAAAAGAAAGAGTGTTTTCTTCTTTTGAAAGGAAGAGCTTTCTGTCACAATTCCTTCCACAAAGACTTTTCATCCTTTAAGGTGGTGTACATTTCCCTTACCTGCAGTTTTCCATGGTAGTTGTATTTCAGAAATCCCTTCCCAAGCGTATTTCCACCTCTGATTTTTGCGCTACTAGCTCATCCACTCTCAAAATCCATTCTCTGGACCATCTTAATTGCAGTGCCTAAAAGACATATACAATGCATTGTTAATTGGCAGTTGGGGATCACTTATTATTGATTTACTTTTAAATTACTTTGATGAGATGAGGAACAATAAACCTGAGCACGTAACTGACTTTCATAATGGTATATTGTTGCTGTTATCGTCATGTCTATACAATTCATACCTGCAGTTTGCCTAAAATCACTGACTTGTTATTTTTCAACAGACAATTGTCTGAAGCAAAGGCAGTGCTTTCCTGTGTCATTCAAGAGCAAATACAGTTGTGCTTACATGTTTCTTAGAGCAATGGAAAGATTCTATGGCAAAGATTTCATATTCTTCCTGAGGTTTAGTTTACAATATTTCAGACTGATCTGCCAAGATGAAACTTCAGTTGATAAGGGGTTTTTTTTGACCTGCAGTCCTGTTCAAAATGAAAACTCGTGTTCTAAAATGGGAATGTTCCTGCTAAACTGTCACAAGTTCTCATTTTTACTTTTAGTGTTTGTCATGGACTAGAGATTTATTGGTTAAGGGTGTCTTTAAAATAAAGATATTACATTTTCCATACATTAGCAGGAGAAAGTAACTTGAAAATATTTATTTGGGTAAATATGCCAATCCTGAATTATATCCAAAGGTAATTTACAAAATCTTAAAAGCTGTAAGCTTCCAGTCTTTGTGATTGGTAACACTACATGAATTTTAAAAATGCTCAGATTTTTTTTTTTTCCCATAATTGACCTGATGGCATAATCTGAACAGGACTTGACCATATGAGCTGACCTGTTTGTCTGAAGACCTTAATGGGAAGCTTTGCAAGGCTCAAAAAACAAACAAAACTCAAAAGGTATAAAAGCAAAGGCTAGAAGTAAGGGAAGTATGTGGGAAAACAAACACTATTCTTTTCCTAAAAACCTCATCTGAGCCATTTTGGAGAGGAGAAACAAAAACCTAACAGGCAACTGCAGCTTGTGACCAATCTTAGAGTCTTCCAGCTCTGTGCCACCACCATGAGGGCTTTGCTCACTGATGCTGCCTCAGAGCTTACTGCGTGAGAGGCCAAAAGGCTCTGAGACCCCCTGCATTTATGAATCCCCAATAATCTTAAACATAATTTTTCAGCTTAATTTCATGTTTATCACTTGTATGTTATTAGGATGAGAGATATCCCAGGTTTAATTTTAGGCAATCAGGGCATTTGTATGCATATGGGTCTTTGTGGGCTCCTGTAAAACACATATTGGTAAAAGAATAAAAAAAAAAGTTTCCCAAATTAAAATAGTTCTGAAAGCATAGCCTCAGAAACCTTAACATTTGGGCTCTATATTGGAACTTCTAGAAGCCTTAGAACTGTACGGTGTAAACTTGCGTTTACCAAAGAGCAGCCTTCCCAGAAGGACGCTTAAGTGGCCTGAGATTGCAGTTCAGATAATAGATAACTCTGCTTCACTGCTGAGTGAATGCACTTTAAATCACTCTAGCTTCAGCTGGGGATTCAGTAAAATTGATTGTTACTTTCTAGAATTTACAGACAGATTATTTATTGAAGTAATTTTGTTGATTTAACTCTTTCTGTGATTGACTCTTAATTCTTTGCTGAGATTAGGCCCTTGATTTGATTTTTAAATTGGGCAGCAGCATTGGTTTATTCTTAATTTAAGTTAAAGTTGGTCATAATTAAACTATGGTAGTATTTTCCTATTTTTCTTGATTTTTTTTTTTGGCTGTAATTTTGTTTCAATGATTTTAATAACATTCATGGGAAGAAATAAAATCAGATTTCTTTTAGTAAGCAATGTGGATTTTAATTCCTTTAAGACTAGCTCTACTTTGTTAGTCCTTGATTCATAGGCTAAGCCACAGGATAATATCATTGCTAGGTTTATATTGGTTTTCAGTTTGATATTTTAGCCATACATGTAAAGACTCAGGCATACTGTTTCAGCTGAACTAGAGTGTATGGAAGGGAATACAAGCACTACACTGGTGATGTGGTTGTACGATAGATTCATACGGGCCAGATTGGGCGGCAGGTGAAAGCATTTCTTCTGCTTCAATTCCCTCTGCCTCTATTTTAAGCAAGTTTTGATCTTATTAACTGATTCCCGTCCATCCTTTTTATGTAGTATTAAATATGAGCATCAGAGTAACAATTGCATCCCAGTGGTAGGAACATTTGCATATTAATGTATATTCATATTCACATTTTTTTAAAAAATGATTTTTTTGTTCTTATTTTGCTTTTGGTAGGGCATATGGGGTTTAATAACTGGCTTCTTTTCCAAAAACAGTATGGAGGGCTAGAAAGGTACCACTGAGGAGGCTGATGGAAAGGAGCTCCTTTTTATTGCAATTTGCAGTAGATGAACTAAATAAATATCGTTCCTGACTTAATTTTGTTCCAACTTTTGATAAGGAGAACAAAAGCTGAGAAAAACTCATCGGGGAAGGGCCAGACCTTTGCTGTGTTTGGAGCAGAGCCTTTACTCTCGGTAGGGGAAGGGCTGAACAGTGCGGGGAAGAGATCTCTAGTAGTAGTACTGGTTTTGGACCTAGCTTAAGATTGGGCTCCACAGAGGATTTATACCTCATCGTTAACTTTCTTACCTCTCGTATCCACCCTGACCTCAGACAGGCTTGCTTTGCACAAATCAAATTGCAGCTATGGACAGACTAATTGGAAGGGGCTTGCTTCATTTCGTGCTTGCATTTTGGAGAGGCTTTTCCTCATGAGGGGGTAGATAGGACACAATGGACCCTAGCTTTCCTGACACCTAAGAATTTTAGATGGGTAAAAATGTCATGGAAAAGCTCCTGGGCTCGCTCTTCCATGTTTTGTCTGTTTCAGGGGAATATCAATATCAGAAAAAACAACACTGTGAAGTGGTTCAAGCTCATTAGTGGTGTAGGTTAATAGAGAAGACGTGGACTGTGACTGTGATCTTGCAGTGTATGTTCTTTGTTTCTATGTAAGTACATTTTTGGTTTCAACTACAACATTGAATAAATAATTTTCCAGTATCAGATACTTCTTTTGCATTTCAATATTTTGATACTGTTTTAATTCTCCCACCATCACTAGTAGTGATTTGTTTTCATGACTCTCTTGGTCTGTCACTCCAGCCCATTGGCAGGATGTTAAGACTCTTACTCAAAAGTGAGAAACAACTCGCACATCCCGCTGATTTTAATCAAAACATATTTAGTCTATTCCAGGAGACATGATGCCTGTCGTCTTCTAGAAAATACACGCTTTCTCTTTGTAATCCATTCAGGGTTCTTATTTGAATGAAGTTAGAGATTGTTGTGTGCTTTTTGGGAAGAATATCTGCTTTTCCAAAGTAGGCTTAATGTTATTGAATATTTAAAGATATATTTAATCTTCCAGCTGGCAACTGATTTTGTCCTTTTGACCAGAAATCTTGAAATCCACAAAAAATCTGTTGCAAAAGCTGGGAAGGAGAAAACATAATCATCTTTAAAAAATCTGTTATTTTTTTCTGGAGCATATTTAAGCCTACAGCTTATGTCTCAGATCTAACAGTTTGGGAAGCCTTTTCATTAAGCAACCCCAGGAGACTGCATTCTTTCTAAAACGGCAGAACCATGGAAGAAAGATGCGTCTGTATCCTCGATTGATCTGCAGTGCTGTTCAGTTATTGCATGCCTCTGCTAAATGCGCGCAGTTCAAGGCAGGGTTACTCCCTGATAAGAAAGAAATTCAGGCACTGTGGATGTGTGAATATTTATGTCTGCAGTTTCTTTACACATGCTATTTAAGATTGACTGTGGTTCAAAAAACCCATGACATCTGCAATATCTGGTTTTTTGCAATAGGGCATGTTTATAAATGTGCTAATTTCTAACTCCTCAAAACATTCTAGCCTTTGCTACTGTCCTTTGGCAACTTCTTACTCTCCTTTCTTGAAAAATTAGCTGTGTTAATGTTTTATTGTCTGCTGCTTTATTATTTTCTGTGTTGGAAGTAATACTTGCGGCACTACCTGTTCTGTCTTCTTTCAGTTAACATTCAAGCTGTTGTTTCCAAGTGTCTGCAAGTCAGTCACTTCTTTTAATTTCTTTCCTTACAGCCAAGTCAGCATCTCAGTTTTCTTCTGGTTTGAACCAGATCAGATGATGGTTGTTAGGGCTGAGAAACCATGGACTCCTGGGAGAGAGTTTTTCGCTGTTGTTCTGCCACCTCATATCTAGTTTTTATAATTTTTTTCTGTACAATATTTTGGCTGCTGATCACATCTTTCTCTAACAGATAAATAGTTCACAAGATGTACTGGAGATAGCGTTGGAGGATTTTCTGCATGGCTGTTGCATACACAGGCTGTTTACTATGCCTGGCAGTGTCTGTGCACTGCCTGGGCACCCTGTTTCATGGGACACTTCTGGCTGCCCCAGATCTGCATGGCTCCCATGGACCTCTGCTCGCTCTGAGGTATCTCCTTCATGCAATGACTATCACTGGGAGCTCCTGGCTATTTCCAGTCCCCCTGGTTCTGGGATCAGCCCCACTGTGCGTGTCTCAGGCTTGGGGGCTCAGCAGAGCATTTCTAACCTGGGTAATGTGTTGGGTCAGAGATGCAAGGCTGTGTGCCTGGGACCAAGTGTCCCACCCTGGGCGTCACCAGGCAGGAGCCCAGATGTAGCGAATCCAGCACTGCATCTCTTCTTTATAGCATTGGATCAGGGCATTAGACCTCCTCTCCTTAGCCTCCTCTCAGCGATTATCTTCCCTAATGCATCCATCATGATGTTTTAAATTGGTTAATTAACTTATCCACTGAGCATGAACTCACAGTCCTGCAGCTGGCAGCATTAGACATTCTTTAGATGCAATGCAACTTTAAATGCTGTCTCTGATTATTTTCCTATTAGGGTAGCAGAGTTACATTGTGTAGCCCTTGTTAGACCTTTGACTAACTATGAGTGTCTATTAGCCTACTATCTAGCTGTTTATCAGTCATATTCTCAAGTTCCCTGTTGCTTCTGTGGCACAGCTAGTATAATGAGATGTAATATTATTTCAGGTCTGCAGCACATTAACTCTACATGGCTAAGCAAAAATGGCTTAACAATCTTCAAGTAAGAGATCTTTATTTCAGAATTCCTCTTATAAGGGACCTTGCATAGTCATTGATTTGTTCAGTTAATTAAATTCAATAGTTATTTAATTTTTGTTGAAAATGAATTATTCCTAGCTTTTTTAGAGAATTGAGAACATTTTACAGCTGTGGAACAACTCCAAAGAAATCTGCACATTCACCTTTTCTTTTCTGCTGTTGTGGGATGAAAAGCCTGGGAGAAAAGTAGTTTTGTTGCTCTGATACTAAAATTGTTCCACCCTCCCCCAACAACCCACCCAAAAGAAAAAGCTAAACAGAAACATGAGATTTTAAGTTCTTTTTCAGCTCATATGCAAGTATCTATACACACATGCTGGGGTCTATGCATTTTATATATATATATGTGTGTGTGTGTGTATGTCACACTGATCTTGAAAAAAGTTTTATCAGCACGGAGTATTTTATTCTGTGAAGTGGATATAGGCAATAATGTGTATCCAAGGTCTTTTTCTGGAGAGGCATGTGTGGTCCTGTGGCATAAACTGCTCTGACCTCAGTGTGGGTTAGTGCCTCGTGCTGGGTGGGATTCCCTTTGCTGCACACTGCCTGTAGAGAGCAATTGCTAAGAAGGGCAGACAGCTTCTGGGCTGGGTGCTTGAGGCCTCAGCATCTTTCTTTGCTGCGGAGAAGTATGTGTGTGTTAAACTTTCTTTCATAGTACACAGATGAGTCATTCCCCCTTTCCGCACCTTAAATTTTGTCACCTTAAATTATGCTTTATTCATTCACGTTGCTTTGATATGCTTTGCTGAATTTTCTATACATGATTCTTTTTGTATTCTGAATTTTTTCTTTGCAGTCCTAAACTTTTCAAAGATGATTAGTGTGCACTGGTACATTAAACTCCTTATTTCTGTGGTTTTTTGGTTTTCTGGTTTAGAAGATTCTAGCTTGACTTCTTTTTGTCTGGCTTTCAAAATACAGTGTTTTTTTCTGAAGAAACAGCTGAGCTATAAGTTAAAATAACATGTGTGCTCTGTGACACCCAGGAACTACAATAATACAGCAGACTCAAGGAGCTTTAGAAGTGTATGGATTTCTGAGTACTCAGACATTTCATAGTTTCACTACAGTCGAAAAGAAATGTGCAAGCTATAAATGAAAAAAAAGTTGCAGAAAGACTATCTATGTTAACATAAATTAAAAAAGCAGTGAACTGTAGCTAATTAAGAATAGCCTGTATACTGCGAGTTTGAAAGAACTGTGAATGTATAACTCCAACTTAATATTGAGTACAGTTGAACCTAAGCTATTTTGAAAACACTTTATATCTTGCAGTAATGAAACTATTGGACCTAAGACCTCCTGTGCAAATGAATGCATTCACTGTGTTGCATTTGCTGTGCAAAATTCTGTTGCCAGGACACAGTGCTAGCAGAACTTCAACTTATTTCCTTCAGAACTGATATTTTAACATCTAAGACTGTGATCCTGTCACAAGATGTGTTCACGCAGATTCACACAATGGTAGGGGTTGGAAGGGACCTTTGAAGATCATCTAGTCCAATTCCCCTGCCAAAGCAGGTTCCCCTAGAGCAGGTTGGACAGGAACGTATCCAGGCGGGTTTTGAATATCTCCAGCCTGTTCCAGTGCTCTGGTACCCTCAAAGTAAAGAACTTTTTTCCTCATGTTCAGATGGAACTTCCTGTGTCCCAATTTGTGCCTGTTGCCCCTTGTCCTGTCAGTGGGCACCACTGAAAAGAGCTCCATCCTCTTGACAACCTCGCTTTAGACACTTACAAACACTGATGAGATCCCCTCTCAGTCTTCTCTTCTCCAGGCTAAACAGACCCAGGTCTCTCAGCCTTTCCTCATAAGAGAGGTGCTCCAGTCCCTTGGTCATCTTTGTAGCCCTCTGCTTGACCGTCCAGTAGTTCCTTGTCTTGAACTGAGAAGCCCAGAACTGGACACAGTACTCCAGATGTGACCTCACCAGGGCAGAGTAGAGGGCCTGCTGGCCATGCTCTTTTTAGTGCACCTCAGGAGACCATTGGCCTTCTTGGCCACAAGGGCACATTGCTGGCTCATGGTCAACTTGTCCACCAGGACTCCCAGGTCCCTCTCTGCAGAGCTGCTTTCCAGCAGGTCAACCCCTAACCTGTACTGGTGCATGGGGTTAATTCCTCCCTAGGTGCAGGACCCTAGACATGCCTTTGAACCTCATTAAGTTCCTCTCTGCCCAGCTCTCTAGCCTGTCCAGGTCTCGCTGAATGGCGGCACAGCCTTCTGGTATGTCAGCCACTCCTCCCAGTTTTGTGTCATCAGCAAAATTGCTGAGGGTATGCTCTGTCCCCTCATCCAGATTATTGATGAATACGTTGAACAAGACTAGACCCAGTACTGACCCTTGGGGAACACCGCTAGTTACAGGCTGCTAACTAGACTCTGCACCGCTGGTCACAACCTTCTGAGCTCTGCCATTCAGCCAATTTTCAATCCACCTCACCATCCGCTCATCTAACCCACACTTCCTAGGCTTACCTATGAGGGTGTTGTGGGAGACAGTGTTAAATGCTGAAGTCGAGGTAGACAATGGCCACTGCTCTCCCCTCATCTACCCGGCCAGTTATGCCATCATAGAAGGCTATGAGATTGGTCAAACATGACTTCTGCTTGGTGAATCCATGTTGACCACTCCCAATAACCTTCTTTTCCTCCACATGCTTAGAGATGACATCCAGAATGAGCTGTTCCATCACCTTTCCAGGGATGGAGGTGGGGCTGACTGGCCTGTAGTTTCCTGGGTCCTCCTTCTTGCCCTTTTTGAGGACTGGCATGACATTGGCTTTCCTCCAGTCCTCAGACGCCTCTCCTGTTCTCCATGGCTGTTCAAAGATGATGGAGAGTGGCTTCACAATAGTATATGCTAGCTCCCTCAGCATCCCATAAGGACCCATGGATTTGTGGGTGTTGAGTTTGCCTAAATGAATTCTAACCCAATTGTCCTCGACCAAGGGAAAGTCTTCCTTTCTCTAGACTTTCTCCGTTATCTCCAGAGTCTGGGACTCCTGAGGGCCAGCCTTAGCAGTAAAGGCTGAAGCAAAGAAGGCATTCGGTAACTCCACCTTCTCTGCATCCTCCATCACCATCCACCTCATTCAACAGCTGGCTCCGGTGCCTGTGTAGAGTGCTATGGTTGCTACTGGATCTCTAAGTTAATGCTTGCTTGCATATACCAGAGAGCAGAAGGGACCTCTATTTCTTTCTTCCCTACAATTAAATGTTGCTACTGTTGTTTTAGTTGTGGTTTTCCTTGTAGCTGTGTGCATGGATGTAAATGAAGGACAGAGTTTGCTGGAAAACTTATTTTTAAGGAAAAACTGCGAACAAAATATTAGTAAACATTTGCCCAAAATATATTTGGCTGTTCCTAAGTGATGATACTGGTGGGTGTGCTCAGGAGGTGAAATCACAAGAAAGGAAGGAAAAGAAGTTAGGACACAGGTGTTTGGTTGTGTGGGTTTTTTTTTCCTATGGATGAGAATTTAATCCTAGAACATGTCAAAACTAATTTATTTAGAGGAAAATGAAATAGTAAAAAAAAATGTTGAGAGAGAAAAAATTCTCTTTGATGAAAACTTGAACGAAAAAGCCTTTTTTGAGGCCTTCGTCCTAATGCTCTGCTGGAAGCCGGACAGAGCCTTTTACTTGGCCTGATATGACTGCTTAGCATATTTATAACTAAAGCCTTTCTATGAGTTTAGCTCCCAGGGCGATAGGTTCCCACATGCAATCTCTTCCATCTGGATGAAAAATAATGTTAATTTTTTTGAATGTCTGAATAGTGAGTCGTCTGGAGAGTTGTGGTGGGAGGCATGAATGAACAGCTACAAACTTACAAACATCTATGAGCAAGCTGTGCTACAGAAGCAGCTAACTGACCCCTTGAGGCTCCCCGATGTTCAAAAATGGAAAGGCAGAGAAGTGTTAAAAGTTCGGAGTATGATATGTGTGTTTCAGGTTGCTGGAGAGAGGTGTCAGTATTTGCTATTACGTGTTATTTTAGTGTAATCAAAGGTGTTTGCATAGGGCATGGGTAGCTTAGAAACTACTCTAACAGGACAAATGTGAAAGGAAACTTTATTCCTATTGGGCTGGAGGATGATTTCAGCTGCCTTGTGGAGATGATCGCACTGCCTGAGCTGCCTTCTAGGGACAATCCTGGATGCCAGCTCTGCACATCACAGATACTGCCGTTAAGTGTAGTCAGCTGAGTAGACGCCTGTTTACATACACTGTGCGTTTAGCTGGAAGTGGTTTCAGCGGAGTCAGTCGCAAGGGCTGACTTTCCCAGCCTGGGTTTTATTCTTCAGTGGAGTGACACCACCCTTGCATGAGACAAACAGTATCCATTAAAGTTAAGTGCTGCTGCTGGGCTGGACTTGTGACCTTCAGCTGCTTGGCAAAAAGGGTGCAGCGTTCATCTGTAGCTAATATTGCTTAGTTTTGTTTATTTTTTTTTTTTAAATGCAGCAGGAATTTCTTTTTGAGCTGATGGAGGCTCCATTTATGCAGGACATGGCTTCGTGTTGCAGTGTCTGGCTTTTGTCTGTAAATTTTTTGTTTGTTTTTTAATTCAGAAGATAAGAATTACTTTTCCTTTGCAAAAATGTTTCGTAAGGCAACTTTGTAAAACTCTGTATTATAATACTTGTAAGGAAGGCACAAAACATTATTTGATGCCATTCTAATAAATCATGTAACGTGTATTAGACTTGTCATTATGTGCACCAGACATTTTCTGAGAACCCATGGAAAGAATTTGGCTCTGTGTCTGTAACCAGCTAGTGTATATTTTAGGAATATTTTTACTGAATTTAAATCGAGGGGTATAAGATACTATTCTGAGTTTTCCATACACAAAATAAAGTCATACATAAAGTGAAACTGTCTGCCTCCTGGGCAGAGAAACCAAGCAGTAATCATGCATCTGCGAGTCATAGAAATAAAATGAGCTTGAAGGGCCCTTAATGCAAATTTCCTCTCTTTTTCTTCATTCTGTTTCAGCTCCCAGGCTTCTGATTTTTGCAATAGTGGAGGCTGGAGGTATTGTTGGTTGGCACAAGATGAACATTAACAATTGTCTTCATCCTGGGGTACTTTTTTTACAAAAACATGAATTGCAATAAGTACTGTCACTGGTTCAAAGTAATTTTATTGACTTCATGGACTTATTGCAAAGTAATATCCGGTAAGACCACACCATACTGGCTGTGACTCTTGGCACTTAGAGGAGGCTCACCTCCGCTTTTTAAATGTTTTTGAAAGCTTGTTTATCATGTGTTGTCCACAAATTCATTTCTGTCTTTGCTATCTCAAGTCAAATATTATGCAGTAGCTGTTAATATGAACCTGTATGTTAAACTCTGGGGATTCCTTTGGGAATGTTTTTTGGAGCAGATTCAGTAGCACCTTAAGATGGGCCAATTAAACTGTGAAATCACAGGCTAATCTGAAAGCCAGAAGACTTTGAATTTATTTTGTTCCCTTCCAGTGGGCTTGTTTATTTTGTTTTATTTTTAAATATGTGCATCTGAAGCTCTGGGCTTATGTACAAAAATTTAAAAAGGATTAGGACTGCAGCTTGGATACCATAGTGATAAGGGTGGTATGACTGTGTGCAGGGACAGATCCACCCACCCACACTAAGATGTGCTTCAGTCAGTTTTGCAGAGAAGGCTTAGGAAAAACTTTGCAAGACTGGAAAGCCAGTGCGCAAGGTTTCCCCTGGGACCATGGCACGTAAAGGTTGCAGAGAGGAGGAGGATTTGCCAAAAGCACACCCTGTCCTACCCCAGCTCAAGTACTCTGCTGCACTTTACTCAAGTGCTCAGCTATGCACTGTTGCCCACGGGAAGAAGCAGCCTACCCAGTGCTGGGCGCTGGACTGGAGTATAACCCATCTGCTGAGTGCCGCTGGCAGTTTTGGTCGCTCCTGAGACCACGTGCACCTCCGCTCTCAACAGAGGGTGTTGGCATGGCATCACATAGCCGGGCTTAACTGCAGAAACCTGTGCAGGTGGTGGGCTTTGAGAACAATAATGTCTCCTACCCATATTCTCCTTTTGCTTTGCTAGTTGAAAATTGCTCCCAGGAGCAACTTCATTTAGGTTTTGGGCCACGTATCTTAGGCTTATGGGATTGGGAAGGCTTTGGCAGGGGGAAGTTGAGAAGAATGGTCCTGTGAGCCACCAGCTGGACTCCTGAAGGTCTGATTTTGCGGCACAGGGACTGAAAGTTTTTTGGGCTTTCAAAGTTAAAGCTCTGTCTTTTATTATCTATTAATAACATCATTGCAGACTATCTTATTGGAAAAGATGTGAGGCCAGCATCAAAACCTGCTAAACCAAAGTGAATACTCCTGTTGAATTATAGTCCAGGCTGTAACATAAACCCAGGATTTTACCAGACCAGGTAACATAATTTGCCATGCATATTTTCTCTATTAACTCCTCACAGTTGAAAGACTCGCCATTTGCCTGAAAGCCCACATATTGTGCAGCATTTGGACTCTGTGGGGAAAAGAGAAGGAAAGAAAGGAATGACGGAGAATGTGTGGATGGATGGACTGCATAGTTATCTGCTCACTCTGACATTGCCATTTTGGTATAAAATGGTGATGTGGGTTAATAGTTTTTTTCATTCCCCCCCCCCTTTTTTTTTCCTGTGTTTTTTTTTGTTTGTTTGAGGTTTTTTTTTCTTTTACCCAGAGACCTTTTTTTCCTATCTGTGTATGCTCAGCTGTTTCATTTGGACCCTCATTTAAAAAACAGAGCAAAGCTGAACAGGTTTCCTATTAGTGGTTAAGGGTTAATTGAATGGTTATCCATGTGGTCTGGCTGAGAAGTTCAAACAGATAAAGGTACCTTAGATTTTGGAGACCTGGGCAAAAAAAATCTGGAAGCCTCCTTTCAAAGTCTCCACCTTCACGCTGACCTTTGCAGAGCTATCCAAGTGGTGGATCAGCTTGTGCAACTATAAAAAAAAAACCAAAACCAACCTGAATGGTTTGCATTTGTATGGCAGTAACACAAAATTAGACCTCCGTTCTTTCCAGTTTGTACTGTTCTTAAAAAGAAATAATAAGACTTATAAAGAGATGTGCTTTGATGCTGCAACTCAGATGTCTGTTTACAGAGTCCCAGCCTCCTGAGGGAGCACATTTGGGCTCGGAATCACAGGAAGGAAGGCTGTCAAGAGCTTTCCCATTGCTTTCCGCAGGGTACCTCACTGCGTTTTGATGGCTCCAGCAGAAGATTTCCCAAAGGGGCAGAAACATTTCATCAAATACTTTTGAATCTCCAAGGCCTGGTTTGGGTTGTCAAGGAACATTGTTACTGAAACCACACTGGTACACTCCCACCTGGGAAAGTGCACCCTGCTTCTGCCAAATTTCAACAGGGCACAGGAGTGATCATCCTTCAGGTGAAGGTTATAGCAACATTACTAGGCTTTTACCCCAAGCAGCAAGCCTAGCACAGCTGGGCTGAAACAAAGTTCAGATACCTGCAGTGCCTTCCCAGGTTTGCTAGATTCCCAGGAAGACATGCTGTCATCCATTCGGGCAGAACATAAACAGGTTTAATTAGTACAGAATTGGCAAGAGCCCATATTTCCTTCCAGCATGAGCTCTGTTTATGAGCAGCCACCTAAGGACTTTTCAAAAGCCGTTTATCCATAAGAAATCTTGGAGAGAATACAAGCGATCTTTCTGGAAGCTTGCCTTTTGCTATTAGGTTATTAATAACCTGTGCTTCCTGGGTTGCTATTTCTCTTCCAGGGTGAGTAGGTGCCTTGAGCCATCCTGCTCACTGCAACTGCAAGAAATACTGGGTCCAAATTGCTGTTTCCTGAGCTTTGGCTTTCCTGCCTCTCACTGGAGAGATGGCAGAGTTTGGCTCTTGCCTTCCCTCCTGCCTCAGCCTTTGCTGCTCCTCCTGTGAGGTGAAGTAATAAACACTGGGTGGCGAAACTCCACCTTATCAGACAGTTTAACAGGCTGTAAATCAACTCCATCACCCCAGAAAGGACCTAGACATCTCTACAGAGAGCTCAGGGTATCAGTACAATGAACAAAATGTTAGGAAGCCCATTGTATAAGACAGTGAATAATAAAGATGCGTTCCCACGCTCTTAAAGGAACTGGTGGAGGGATCAGATCCGGATCAGATCTAGGTTGTTTTGGATGGCACTGGCCACTCCACCTCCACAGGATGTTTAAGTGGAGTGTGTTCGGGAAAAGATCCAGAGCTTGGAAAAAATGGGTTGAACTTTAAAGGTTCTTTTGATTGAAGTTGAGCTCAGTGATCCTTTATAGTCCTAGCATCTCTGTGTCTGGTTGTGGGCTTAAAGTTGCTTCCTTTCTAAAGAAAATAAAGGGTGGCCATGATAATGCACAGTAAAGAGGAAGACTAGGCACATCTATTCTCTCTCTCCACTATCAGGACACCGAAGGGACAACCACTGAAATTCAGAGAAAGGAGGTTAAAAAATAATTTAAAAGCTTTTTTTTTGGTATTTTATTCCATTCAAAATACAATGAAGCCTCAAGGGGAGGGGGTGGGTACTAGACCAAACACAAGCAATAAAATACTATACCAAACAAAAGCAATAGGGATGATTTTCCCTTTAATAATTAAGAAGTAATCCATCTATACCAATAGAGCATAACAGATAGCTCTGTTCTGAAGGATTCATCCTGCACAGCCAGTTGCTTTCATTGCAGTCATAGATAACCTGAGGACAGCTTTGCCTAGGCTACCAGTCTTGGGTAACTGCAATAGGTTGTTACACAAGTCTGCACATTTTCAATTACGTCCTAAAACTGGTTCTACCCTGCTCTCAAAAGTGCGTTTGCTTAGTGACCAGTAGCTGACCGTTTGTCATTTGTGTTCACACCCTTGGGATCTCCTGTAGTTTCAGCATTTGTCATCTTGTACTCTCAGGGGTCTCTGCTACCCTTCTCTGGTCTTCCTCAGCAGCCTTTGACGTGCCACTTCTGGATAACACAACTATCGTTTTGTTAGTGCAGCCTAGTCCCTCTACAAAAATAATGGTCCATTAGGAGATACAGATATATGGCAATATCATCGCTGTGCTAAAAAGAATTGTTTTACGGAGATACAGATATATGGCAATATCATCGCTGTGCTAAAAAGAATTGTTTTACAACAGCCACATTAGTTTGTCACAGGATACTGTTACTGCCAAGAATAAGCAAAGTTAAGAGAAGACATCAGGCATCTGTATAAAGATCGAGACCGTCTAGAGATTTCAGTAATAGCGAGTATAACTTTGGAAGGGCTGTCAAGCAATACAGAAGGATAATTAACTGCAGTGGTTAAGTCAAAATCTACTAGAGGTTGAGAAATGACCTAATGTTAGAATGGGCAGGTTACCCCACACTCTTTGAAGCACATACTAGCAGCCTCTGAAAGGGGCCCAGTACTGCTTTTTGGGTGTGACTCGGGTCTGGCTCCTTGGGGCAGCTGCTGCTGTGCTCTGAAGGAGTTTGCTGGAGCGGCTCCGCTGGGGCCTCCTGCCCAGGTCTCCCATTGTTTTGAGGTATGAGAGGGAATAGGAGACCGCCTGGGGAGGACACCTGAGTTTTGCCAAAAAAGGAAGCTTAACCTGTCTGTAAGCAGCTATATGGGAAATGGAGGCTTGGCAATACTCTCCAGTCAAGCAGACTGAGGTATTAAAAAAAAAAAAAATCCATCAGCTGGGAGATGATGCTAGACGCAGATCAAAAAAGGCAAAATACTCTAAAAGCAGCAGCAGCAGCCAGTCATTGGAGCGGTTTGTGAAATGGTGGATTCTCCATCCTTGTATAGAGATTAGAAGTTTTTTCCTTGGAAAACATATTGTGATTCACTTAGCCATTAACTGAGGATCTTGATTTACGTAGTTTAAACCAAGCAATCCCAGTGGTCCCTTCCAGATCTGGGACCTCTACCTGCTGCTTTGGCTCTCTAACTTCTCAGTAAAACTCAGGTGGGCAGAAAATTGGACTTACCGAGTTTCCTTTAATTTCTCCTCTCCAGGAAGCAGATTTCACTGACCTGTGATGCTGGCCAGACACAAACGACTTTAAACTTGGGAAGAGAAAGGTCTTTGACTGAGCTTTCCTTCCTGCCCTTGCAGGGTCAGGCTTTTTGCACTTGCTATTTTACTTGCTTATCTGTAAAGACAGAACAGATAACGTAAAGCTTTAAGCCTATGGCTAATTCTGCTCTCCTCCATCACAGGGAAACAAAGGTGTAGCTCCACGTGTTTGTTGTAGAAGCTGCTCCATACAGAAAGTCCAGTGGAAATCCTGCTCATGTGACAGGGAAAAAGAATTGGCTTGGGTAAAGGATTTGCCCTGCTCCTGCTGTCCATCCACACCAAAGAGAATTTACACAGGCTGCGTAATGTTGCAGTGAAAGTTTTATTAGGGATGTGTATTTGCTGCTGACTTCTGCTGCTTGATGTATCTGTCTTCGTGCTGTGCTGCAGGAGGGAGGAGGCAGCCTGTGGCACCTGGAAAAAAAAAAGGTACAAAGAGGGAAGTGGGGTCATCAGGGAACCATTTCTTTTGCTGGCAGGTGTCTGTGAAAGAAAGCTGGATGTAGAATAGAAACAGCATGTGGCGACTGGAATATATAGTGCCCAGCCTAGAAGTGTTTTGTCTCCCTGTTTGCAGGACTGGCAGATAGTGCTGTCAGACCACGGGGTGGCAATATTTAGACTCAGTGTGCAGAAGTTAGCCATTTAAGGCAGGCATGGTGTGCTCAGTATGTGGATGAGATAGAAACAAAATGACTTCAGTTACTGTCCCGGTTACTACTTCATGTTCTTTATTGCATTTCACACAAGGCTATCGCCCCCCTCTGATGAAAACCGCAGTATGTCCAAGGATGCAAGTTGTGTCCTTTCTGGCCTTCTTTCTCTTAAGTAAAGCCTATATGTGTGTTTATGTATCATATACTGTGTCTTTCCCATGAAGAAAACCAGCCACCTTTGGGTGAAAATGTCTTTATGTGCTGGTTCCTATGTTTGATACCATAGTTGAAACTTCTTGATAGAGTTAAAATCTTTGTGTCTTAAAATGTGCTGGGTTTTTTCCTATGTGATGCCAGAGCTATAAGGAGAAACTAGTACATCAGTGTTAACGATGCTAAATAAATAATTTTTTGCTAGTAAATAGGAGCAGGACAAGAAATAGAGCGCTGCCTTTCCTTAAATTACCTTTAAGAGTACAGATCAAAATCTAAACTCTCTTTTCATATTAACCTTTGATTTTGGCCAACTAATGTCCATTGCTTAAATTTTTTGATGCAGAAAAAATAAGGATGCAAGTAGGTTCAAGCCCTGTTCAGTTTTGCTACCTGTCCTACATACACATTGCTATAACCTAGATGGAGAGAGGGTACCGATAGATACAAGTACCCTGTCAATTTTATTTCCATCCTGAAACACGTGAATGTTTGCCCGTGCTTACGTACCTGAGGGAAGAACTTAATGTTGCTAGATAAAGGCCAAAAGTTTTATTAGCTCTTCAGGCTTCAAACAGTCTTTCATGCAGTGCAGAATAAAATAAATATTCTACTGAGCTAAACAGTAGAGAAGTTATTGAGGATGGTGACAGAGTTGAACTGTGCTGTAAAAAAAGCAGTATATAAACAGAGGCTCATATATTTTTCTTTATGTGCTTGGTCTTTGTTCCCTTAGTGAGAACCCTGCCACAGATCAAGGGTTTCACCTGAGGATGAAAGGTTAGCTCTCAGCTGGCTGGCTACCTCGGGCATCCCTGAATATTCAGCATCCTGTGAGAACTTTACATAGTTACTGAATTGGAAAGACAACCTGTTTCTTAAAGCTGTAGGTTTGTATCTGAGAGCTGGTGAGCTAGCTGAGTTTCACTTGAAATCTGCTGTCTAATTGTGGCTGGCATTGTGGGGTACTTAGTTGTTTTTTTTGTCTCTTGTGAGTTTCTATAAAATGCCTGCTGCTTTAGAGAAACATTGTGTGTAATGAAGTAATAAAAGGTTTTGATATTTACATAGAATAGGCTACTTCGTTGAAGAATGACATTTGTAAAATGGAAGAGTTGGAACAGTGGGACGTAAACTCAGCTTGACATAATAGAGGAGAAGTACGGGCTGGTGAGGAATTACTTGGGATCTCTTGTCTTCTACTTAAAATGACCAGCACAGCATTTCTTCAGCAGCCATTATCCTGACAAGGACTAATATGCTGGGTTTCTGCTAGAATTTATTATGTGGATTTACAGAAGAACGGTTCTTGCCCTCTCTATGCAATTTGACTTAAAACTTTACCGTGGTTTCGCTGGCTTGCTATCGAACTAGCAGAGCAAGAATTTAATAAAAGAGGCTTTCAGGCTGAACTCTAAAGGTACAGTGAAAACTGAATTAAGCCTTGCAATAAGGACACTCATTAGCTAGGGTATAAGGGCATTCAGCAGGTAATATTAACTTAATTTGATATAATATGAAACTCTCTCAAGGTCCCTGTTATCTAGACATCCATGGAAGACCTTGGGCCAGTATCTCTGGTGTGGAGTACACACTGCTCTGGGGATGTGCTCTGATTGTCCAGCCAGAGGCACCGGTGCTGGAAGGGTGACTCCTGCTCAAGGTGGACTCCTTTGGTGGCAGAGGGGAAATATAAATGCTACTGTGTCAGAGCTCTTGCTCTTGGCACAGGGAACACCTTCATTTATCACCATTCCAGGGTGAGCTGTGGTTCAAACACAAAATGGGTGCCTTTGACCAATGTCAGCTGTGGTTAGGGAGCTGCTGCTCACATCATCCAGCAGTGGGGAGATCAAGCGGCTCCATCCAGAGGGAGATGCAAAACCGATCACATTAACATGACAGGCCCAGCTGTGCTTGCCACCTGCAAACTCTTTGGCCTGGAGCCTCTGACAGCAGCTGATAAAAGAGACTCAGAAATGACTTCTTCAGAAGTAAGCAATCCTTATTCACTCTGAGGTACTTGGTGTGCAGAGGTGGGAGGATGTAGATGCTAAAGAGGAGCCAAAGTATTTGTACACCTTTTGTAGGTTGGGCCTGAAGGAGCTTCTCCACAGATCCTTTCACTTTAATGCCAGTCTTTTTTTGTATGCCTTGGTAATATCCTCCTAGCTGAGTTATTGCCATCTCTGGCTGGGAGAGAGAGCTGGTTGCTGCTCTTTCACCCCTGCTGCATCTTGGCCAGCCTCTTCCAGCTGAAGACTACTCCCTTTCCTAACTCCTGTACTATTTTTACCCCTTTGTGCTGTTTCTGATTGTTGTGGCTTTGACGTTCTGGTCCCTTGCAGCGCACTATTGCGTGGCTCCTATCACACAGAAGTTCCCCATCACACAGCCCAGCCTTTTTAATGTGTCTCCAGAAGTGATTTACCTCAGGTATCTTTTTTCTATTATTGTTTTGTTTCCTGTTTACAAGCAGATAAAACTTCAGTGCCCAGTCTTCATAAAAGCAAATGGTACAGCCAGTTTCATTTATTCCCTGTGCTACTACAATCTTCTTCCACATCGATTTCCAGCTGCTGTTCAGGTCCTGCGAGGCAGTGCCTGAACAGGACAGCCTGCTCTAATTTATGTAGACAGGCTTGCCCATGCTGTCTCCAGTACGGGAAGAATACAAAAGTAGTACGGGAAGAATACAAAAGTGAGCTTCTAGACAATACCATACTCTCTTTGTAACTGGCCCCAAGTCCAGCTGGGTCCAGCTGGCAGTGGATTGAAAAGTGCCCTTTGCAGTGTTGGAATAAAAAGTAAGTCTGTGTTTCTTTGTTGCTGGATCACCCCTTGAATCCTACTTAGCAGGGGTATTCAGTTCCTATTTCCAACTTTCATGTTGGTTTGGCATACCGTCTTTAAGGAATCCAGAGTAATTTGTGTTTAAAGAGCACCCTGGTTTTATTTACATATGAAACTGTTAAAGTGAAAAATGCATTAGACAGAGCTGAACAAACTTGGACCCCTAGGGAATTTCTCTTCATCTGCAATTTTAGTCTCCTTTTCCATCATCTGCAAAGAAAGCGTGTAGTCACAGCAGAAAACCCAGCAGCAACACTCAGATTCAGACAAGTAGTCCACAAGGAACTGCCAGTTCCTTAGTTTCCCCAGATGTGCTGAGATTCCCCAAAAGCATTCTTTGCTGCTGAAGGAGCTGCATTCTGGAGAAGTCAGTACACCTGTATTTTAAGTTTAGGAAGAGAGCAAGGAGTGAATTACAAATTCAAGAGATGGTTCCTAGAGAATGTCTTTTTTTTTTTTATCTTGTAGCTTGCCTATAATCTCAGCTATGGTGATACTGACATATTGTTACAGGACAGTTCCATGGAGTTTCCATATATCAAAGTAAAGATGTCAAAATCTGCTGGGAATGTGACATCTTTGAGAAAGGGACTATATCATGCTCAGCTCCCAGCACAGCTGGGTTATCTCTATGGCCAGAATCCTTGGTAACAGATCTGACAACCACAAATAAGAAAAAACTCTGAGCAAGGAACCACCTTGTTGCTTATGTAGCAGCCAACATCAAAGTAGTGACTGGCAGTTAAAGCAATCCTGTATTTAGCTGAATCTCTACTGCCAAGGAAAGGGACTTTTAAGCAAGTTTCCATGCTCTGCTGAGCACTATTGAGTAATCACAGTGCTGAGCAGAGCCCCCAGCCTCCGATGCTCTTCAAATGTGTGTGCACTTTATGTAGCCTGAGTGTTCTTTGGTACAGAGATTGGTCTTCAGAAAAGGAAATGGTTCGTTTCATCTGATATCCTGTTAGTTAGGCAGCTCAGATCTCTCAGTACCAAATCCTTCCTCCATCAGTGATGTTTTAAATTCTCATTTATCTCTTTCAGTAGAAGGCAGCAACCAAGACTGGTTTGTCTGATATTCCTTTTCCCACTGACATGGATGTTGCACTTTGCCTAACACAATTAAAGGCATTTACTTCACAGGTTTTCAATTTTCTTCTGCAATTATGAAGACTAATACTGTGTAAAATGAGGTGCGAAGTGATGTGCTATTGTTTCAATAATACATTAACAGAGTAAGATGGAAACCGGTTCAAACTCTTGCCTCAGATTGTCTCTCTGCTTTAATTATGTCTAGAAAGCAAAAATACTGTCGAGCAGATGTGAAATGAAGGAACTTCAGCTTTATGTGAAAAGAGGGAGTCACTGATCTGAACAGAATGTGTGAACAATGGTCAAAGATGTGGGGGACACGTTTAATTTCTGAATGTTTTATGGGCTGAAGCCACATTTGTGTGTTTTGGTCACATGTAGGTAAGAAGTAGAGTTTGAAATGCATAATGAATCTTTTTATCAATATTCTCTATATCTGTCTTTGCCACAGCTTTTGAACAATCCTTAATGCTCATTGCTATCAAGCTTCCTCCCTGATTAGAAGGAATATTGCTCTAATGGTGGCGTTCTGCCATCTCTTTTTGTAACTCCCTTTTTCTCTCAGCTGGAGGAGAAGTAATAGTGATAAAACATCTGATGCAACTTTTGATGAGATCATTAAGCCTTTTATCCTTACCATGAGTATTAAAAACCTGTTTATGTTGTCTGTGAAAGCAAGAGAGATCATTGCTGGAATTTGGCTTGAGTTTTTTAGACATTGGAAGGTGGGAAGGGAGGGTGTCATTGGTAGTGAAGAATGTGTTGAATTTAATATGCATTCTGGAATAGTGCGGTGTTTGCACAGTTTTCAGCAAATACAGAAGTATCTGTTTGATTCTGAACTGTGATAGATTTTCCCTCCTGTTACACAGAAATTTACACTTGGATTCTGTGATGACTCATCCAGGCATCTTGAAATAACAATTTTTGGAGACTAAGCCAATCTAACTTTGTATATAAACCAGCAGAAGCTCTCCCAGTTCTGAAGTGGTTCGACTTGTATCAGCCAGGGACTTCAAAGAGCTTGGATCTTCTTTCATGGAGTTTCTCAGGGAATCCTTAGAGATTATTTAAAGTGAAATGAGTTTGCAGGAATGTATTCTGAAAAAAAGCATTATATAAGGTGAGATCAAGAAACAGTCCTTGAAATGCTGTATAAACTAGATATGAAATACACTCCCCAGGTACTCAGTCCTTATGTTCTCCAGATCTAAAATGAGAGATGTAACTTTTTTTCATGGTTGCTTATTTATTTTTGACTTCTGTAGCTTTGAGCATTGTTAGATATGATACATAATATGCTGGTTTTTTATATTATATTAAAAGTTGCAAATCTGCTGAGAAAGACCACATAAACCTAGTAACAATATTCCCACCTTCCGGAGTAAATAGTGGAAGAGAATAAGGCACATTCATGAACCAATTTAGAATGTAGTTTCCATACCACCAGAAAGATGCTACTCTCTTCCCTAATGGAAAGACATGATAATCTAGCTCACATCACTTGCATTCCATAAAGCATTGCTTTCACAACTTGTAATTTCATTTTAGCTTAAAGGAAGAGCTGACCTGCATTGTTTAATTTTATTTTTTTTTCTTCTGAATTACCAGAAGACTGTTTTTTGCAGGTAAGAAGTGCAATAATGGCCGAGTCAACCATTGCAGTAAAACTTCAGTAGTATATGTCAACTGCTTTGTCTATTGGTTGAATTCAGAAACGTTGCTGTCTATAAAAGAGCATAAATTACTTTTCTGTATAATAGCCAAACCAGACAGGAATTCTCAGTCTTCATTTCAGTGCAATACTGATGCCAGAAATAAATACTGTGTTACAAAACACCTCTTAAACAATATTGTGATTATGCAATGCTTCTGGTATATACTCTTTTAATAACTTGCCATACAGATTTTCTTAAAATTACCACAGGAATGAATTAATTCCAGAAATACTAACAAACCAGCTGCCCCTATTAGCTGCTTGCTAAATTACTTCCTTAAAACTGTGGGGAAAATTCTCTTGCTAGCAAGAAATGTCATGCTGATAATTGTAGGTTCTGTCAGTAGTTCCCCATCTTTTCACAGAGAAGGTGAGTTTTGAGATCCTGGTGCTTTGTTTGTGCCATGTTTGCTTATTACCATTCCCTACAAAGTACCGTCCTTCTGAAACAGAGGCTCCACAATCATTAATACCAGTTCTGGCGTCTGGGATGCAGCAGGATACATTTGACTCAATTGTGGGCACATGACTGCATTTCTTTCAAATTGGCCAGGCCGACTTTAAGGGTTTTATATCTGCCTTGCAGTGGCTGCTGGAGACACTCTCAGCCATAAAGCATCCTATAAAAAAATTTAGCCTATGAAAGTCTTTGAATGCATTTGAACTAAGGGGAAGTGTCCTTAGTGGATTTGTGCTTTGCCTCATGTGGCTGGTGTACTTCTCATCTTGCACGGGCAGCTTTAAAACCCAGTTTACTGTTTGCTGAATCATGACACATCCTTGCAAGTAGACCTGTTAGTCAGTTGGGCAATGTCCTTTCTCGGGTAGACTTTAGCCTCTCTCAGCCACTGCCAATGAAATACATTGGTCTTTGAAGTTTATCTGACCCACAAATATCTCACATCAAAGTTACCCTGTGATAATGTTTATATCAGCATTTTTCATTTTATTAAGAAAGTACTAGAAATTACTGAGATATAAAGTGCTGTCTTCACTTCCTTGCATTGAGAAACCCTTCCTGCTACCTACTACAAAATTTCTGTATTTTTAAAATTAAGTTCCTGCAAGGGACTGAGGTAAATCCCATCAGCTGTGTGATCCACTGTCTGCCTTTGAGTGAGCTGGCTGTTGTTTTTCCTACAGGGTAATGTCTTTGTAGTTTAAAACAGCTGTATTGGCTGTGTAATATTATGATACATAGCGGTGACTGGATATTTTCTAGCTTTATAAGAACCAAAAAGTTATTCTTAACATTTCACTTGCTTTAAAGCTGCCTGTTTTCGTGCAAACAATTCTGCAAGTCAGATTCCCATTTGGTCTGTCAAAAAACAACATTAATATTTTAAGTTTTCTGCCTAAACTATTATTTTGCACAGGCATAATCCAGAAGAGACAGTCATAGACTGGAATCTCATTGTGTTCTACAGAAAAGAGCAAAAAGTGTTTCCCTCCCTGCACCAGCAGCTCACAGGGCAGCTCTTGAAAACCAGCAGTCCCAGATGGGGAAGATGGATGAAGAAGTGAGAGATTCTGGAACAACTTGGAATCTCTTTTTTGTGAAATTTTGGAAAATATCCAGCACTAATAATCTCTCACACATGCCTGGGATGGAGAGAGTCCAAAGGTCAAAAGGCAGATCAAAATACATTGCTAAATATAATCATGCACTTATAAATACAGAATTAATCTAATCTGGGAGGGAGGTTAGCCATGACTTAAAGCTTACCTCAAAGTATATAAAATCCGAATGCAGGATAAGAGACAACAGGTATCCAAAAAGAAACGTGAGTAGAGCTTAAAGAGATATCTTCTGACTGTGTAATACACAGTGATCATAGCCATATGAAATCTTTATCCAAAATCCAGGCAGGAGGATGATCTTTAATATGGCTGCACAGATATAAGTGCAAGAGGACTATGCAAAATTTTTTTATTCTGACTTTAAATGCAGATTTAGGAAAAAAAATAAATATTGATGTTTGAATGCTTTTTGTTGGGATTCAGCATTTAATCAAATACTAATAACCATTCACTGTAGGTATTTAATATTCAATATTTGAAATTAAAACAGTGTAAAGTATAGGGTACAAACTTTTGTATTATTGTATCTGAACACTGACTGAACATTTACATAAATAATGTTTTTATCTACCACTTAGGTGAGAATACACCTTCTTTATCTTAAGAACGCGAAGAGAGAAACTTCACCATTTTTCTATGTGTTACCAGGGTAGCAGATTACTAATTCAACTAAGGAAAAAAATTTAATACTGCATCAAAATAAGCCTTAACTGATCTATATATAGACTTACAATCTATTTAGCTTAAATGTGAGAGTTAGTAAAATGGATAACAGGATCAAAAGAAGCCAATGATATATTCCCCTGAGCAGTTGACTTTATTTGGCTTAATTATTACGGTACTTGTTATTTAACAAGTTAGGTAACATGGGTATATTAACCTGCTCCTGATTTTGTTCATTTATGTTGACTACCATAGGTAATTCAAGAAACAGTCTCGTGGATGTGATGGTCAACAGCTTCAGTTTTAACTATTCCTTTGCAGTAGAAAACTTGTTTATAACTGTGCTTTAATAGGTCTGCAATATACTTGTTCTCCAGCTGATTCCACGATGATGCTCTGATTTCCTGTGATTTGATGTCTCCCATGGGTGTGCTGCCAGGTTTATTGTGCGCAGTTATTTAGTTTGGTTGCAGTTGCTCTCTGAATGCAGGAAGTATAAAATCAAAGACCATTCATTATTATAGTCAACACAATAAACCATTTTTTTCATGGAGCGTCCTAAAATAACAGAATAGGTTTATAGTAGAAACTAATCTGCAAAACCCCTCTTACTGCTTTCTTGTTCCAAAATGTCAACAGCTTATTCATATAACAACCTGTGAGCTATGTTCTAATTTACTTCACCATTTATTTGTAAGACATTTGACACATTTCTGCCATAGGCTTTCCTGTTCTTTATCAGCTAATATTACATTTTATAGTTTATAGCAATTTTTATTTATTGAGCTATTAGTAGAATGTAAAAGATTACTAAGAACTGTAAAAATAACCATGGTATCCACCTGTAAGATTCTTTCAGCTGCTCCCACTATGTTGTGGAATCTCTGATAGGGTTGCTATAGTAAAATAGTATGTTTCTGTTCGCAGGTATTGTATGACAAATTGCTTCTTCGTTAACTGACGTGCATTCAGGTCGTACTTTTCTCATATATTGAGTTTAATTCCACAGTTAATTTTCAGTCAGATGTATTCTTTAGTATTCACTAAAAAAATGCAGGCTTCTCTAATACCATGTCTTTCCTGATGTTTTTATAAAATTAAGCATGGTTTCTAACATTTTATTCAAAGAAAAGCACGAGAAAACTAAATGGAAAACAGTATCTTTGGAAATCTACAGACCGGGCTAAACAGATAACTGTTAAAACTTGGCTGCTTAACTTAACAAGTAACTGCTAAAACTCTTCATGATCATCAGTAAATAAGTATAAATCTCTGGGTCCTTAAAGCAATCTGTATTTTATTACCAAAACCAAGATGGATAATTCTTTCTGTCATGTAGGTTTTAATAAAGTTGCTCCATTATTTGAATGCTGCTGGTTTAAACAAGCACAAAAGAATCTGTATGTTTTATAATATGATTAAAATATCTGATTTTTTTCCTGTAAGTACCTTGCAAAAGCATAATCTAGTTTTTCAAACTCATGTTAAAAGTACATATACATATAGTTCTGGTTTCAGCTGGGAAAGAGTTAATTTTCTTTCTTGTGATTGCTGTGAAAGGAATGTTAGTAATGCATATTGTTTTAGTTGTTGCTAAGTGATGTTTATATTTTCAAGGACTCCTTTCAGCTTCCCATAGAAGCTGAGAAGCAGCATAGATGGCACAATGGAATGGCCAATGGAATATTCTGTACCATAGATGTCATGCTCAGTGTATAAATGGGGGTTGCCTGGGGGGCAGGGAATCCACAATCATTGCTCGGGAAGGTACCAATTCATGAGGTGGTGAGAGTGACTTGTGTTATTATTATTATTATTATTATTATTATTATTTTCCTTTTTTGTTATTGTTCTATTAAACTGTCTTGATCTCGACACACAAGCTTTTTTTTCCTTTCCCTTCCCTTTCCCCTCCTTTTCTCCCTCTTCTCCCTGCCATTTTAGGGGGGAGGGGGAGAACTGTGCAAGTGGCTGTGTGGTCCTAGCTGCCAACTGGCGTTAAATCACGATATATATACATAAACACATCAAATAAAAGAAAAAGAAGTTGTCCTTAGCATCAGCCTGTCCCACTGAAATAAATGTATCATGTAACACAAATGCATTTTGTTTTTATTTCCACTAGAACTGAGCTGTGTCAGGTAACTGCTGAATGACTTGAGTATATTATGAAGTGTACGAGTGGTTGAGCTGTACTAAGACTCATGGACAAAAAAGGCTCTGTATAACAAAACCAGAGAAGGCTGGACAGAGGCCATGATTAAATTCTTGCTCTGGAATCAGTGCCTGCTTCACTTGCTGACTGTCCTCAGCAGTCAGAGAAAGACAGGTGAGAAGCGGGAAAGGTGGTGGCACTCTCCCACTCCCCATTAGGAGTGGCTCCCTGGGCATCTGCCTGCTGTACTCTCGGGATGGCACCCAGCCTTTTCCAGCCCTGGGAACTGACTCCCTCTCGCTGGAAATGGGAAAGGCTTTTCTGGCTTTCATTGGGTTCTTCTGCCTGCCGTTTCAAGAACCTTTCTAAATTTTATTTCTCATGTTCAGTTTGTTTCAAGTGATGGCTACCTCCCCCCACGTCTACCAAACTGGGTGGGGAAGTGGACACTTCAGAAGGGAGAGCCACCCTGCAGGAAGACCTGGATAGGGTGGAAAAGTGCACTAATGAGAACCTTATGAAGTTCAACAAAGACAAATGTAAGGTTTTGCACCTGGGAAAACATAATCCATGAGTGCAGCACAGACTGGGATCTACCTGGCTGTGGAGCAGCTCTGTGGAAAGGAACCTGGGGGCCCTGGTGGACAACAAGCTCGATATGAGTGAACAGTGTGCTGCTGCAGCAAAGAACGCCAATAGGATGCTGGGTTGCATCAACAAGAGCATCACCAGCAGAGGTAAAGAAGTTATTATCCCACTCTACTCAGTGCTTGTCAGGCCACACCAGGAATACTGTGTTCACTTTTCGTTCCCACTATACAAAAAAGATGTGGACAGGCAGGGAGAAGGACCACAAAGATGATCAAAGAACTGGGCAGCCTGCTATATGAGGAAAGGCTGAGAGAATAGGGTTTGTTCAGCCTTGAGAAAAGAAAGCTTAGGGGAGACCTTACCACCGTGTTCCAGTATTTAAAGGGTGGCTACAAAGAAGATGGAGACTCTCTTTTTACAAGGAGTCACATGGAAAACGTGAGGGGTAATGGGTACAAGTTACTCCTGGGGAGATTCTGACTGGACACAAGAGGAAAATTTTTCACAATGGGAACAATCAGCCATTAGAATAATATCCCCAGGGAAGCAGTGGATTCCCCAATATTGGACACTTTCAAGATTCAGCTGGACAGGGTGCTGGGCCATCTTGTCTAGACTGTGTTTTGCCAAGAAAGGTTGGACCAGATGATCCTTGAAGACCATTCCAACCTGGTATTCTATGGTTCTTCACAGGAAGATGATGCCATCCCTGAATACAGCCTCCTGACAAGTACTTTTTCCTGCTGTTTGAGCTAACTCTTCCTGCAGCTCCACTGGATCCCTGATCTGCAGACCCCCAGCAAGCCGCCCTCTGCACAGCTCCTCCATGGCTGATGATTGTGTGTGCATTTTTCACACTGGCGTGGTCCAAAATGAATTTACACAAGTGAAATCTATACATAATTTGTGCAAAATTTGGCCTTATATGTGCATAAGTAAATACTCATATAAATATTTACATAGCTTGCATATATAGGTAATTCTGAGGCAGCTAAAGAAAGCATTTTAAAACCAGCAATGTGGCATCAAGGGACCCAAAGCCAGCTCTGCAGGACATGGCATGATTTACTTCAGTTACTACTAAATTGCATTCCTGTCCACACTGAGCTGTTGAGCTGGAGAAAAGACAGTGTGTCCAGTTGGTCCTGAGTATTTGAAGTGCCTTTCTCTATTAGCAGTATCAAATAGTAGAGACCTGACAACAGCAGAGACCTCATTTTCTGTGTCTGGGTGTCCCCGCAGCATGGGCATGTCTTACAGCTGTGATAATACAGTTAGGAGACCGCATTGCCTGATGTTGCTCCTGATGGGTTGCTGAGGTGACAACGATTGCCAGGAGCCCCCAGAAGACAGGAAAGTGCTTTCAAATGGATGTGCCAGGTGTGGTCAGTGCCTGAGATGAAGTCTGGCAGGGTTGGGCAGAGGGGGATGCAGGTCCACTGAAACCCACGGTTTGCTGAATTTCACCCATTTTCCTTCAGTTCAGCTGCTGCCCCACACCAGAATGGAAAACGGCTTTTTTGACCCCAAGGAGAGTGGCACACCACCACAGCAAACAGGGGCCAGGCTCTGCTAGTGACCCGTATGGCTTCAGGCAAGTCGAGTTGCTTCTCAGTGCTTCCTGCTCCCTGTGTCTTTTCTCTCCATCTCATCTATTTATTGTAAAGCCTTTGAGGTGGGATATTACCTCTGGTGTTTGGAAGCGCTCGGCACAGCGGGCCTCAGATTTTGATCAGGGTTTCTGGGGCAGTGTTTTTTAACCTGTGGTCCACTGACTCTTGGTGGTTCAAAAATTGCTTCTAAGGGAGCGATGGAAAGTATAGAAGAAAAACAAACCTATTTCAGAAAGGCTTAACCCAATTTTCTGGGGGCAGCAGCTTCACTGCAAGTTTTGCAGAGGTCCACGTAAGCAAGGTTGAAGGCCCATTTTATAGGGTCCAGTGAATACAAATCGGTGACAGCAATAAAGAATTTGGCTCATTTTACAGTATGTTGTTATCTGGTATTTACAGGCTAGGCGTCTATGTGTGGTGTGTTTTATTTATAAACACAAGCAGAAATACATGTGTATTTGTTTTCTATTGGTCTGTTATGTATCTTTCTAATGTGAAAGAGCGCCTGCCAATGTCATGAGCCCAGTTTGTACCACACGTGTTCTCTAGGGGCAGATTGCCTCTTTTTTGTTTTTTTTTCCTTTCTTTTTTTCCCCAGTGTTTTTGTCCAACCTTGATGAGCAGCACCAGAGACGGTGCCTTCACCGGGCAGGTGCCCCAGAGCTGCCATCCTCAGGCATCCGCCACGGCTGTAGCACGGGGGATTGGCTTTGCTGCTTTGTTGCACTCACTGCTGCTTCTGCTCTGTACTCCTGACTGGGAATCCTTTCGAGAGAGCTGCCTTTGATTACTTGCTGTAGAGACAGTTTTAAAAGCTTTTTTTTTTTTTTTTCTTTCATTCTCTGAACTCCCTCTCCTGGCTGACAATGGAAGATATGTGTATGCTGAGTCAGTTTTTCTGTGCCCTCAGGGATTAGGCGGCTGATGTGGAGGATGCTTTACAGCTGGCTCACAATAACTTCTGCACAGTAGAGTGGTGATGCTTACAGGGGAAGCACAGCTGGCTTCAAACAAGGTTCCCAGCCTTTTTTTCCAGCCAATGCACTGGTGAAAATAAAAATTATTTCTTACTTCATTGGACTGAACTACCCTCCCACCCTCACCTGCCCAACAGCTGCCTCCCTCACTACAGAAGTGAGGTCAAACACTGAGCAGTAATTTCTGGACTGACCTTGCCAATACAGATCTGACAGAGGTTTCCTGCTGAGCTTCTGGACCTTACTTGTGAAGCACTTGACCCTGCCTCCTTGATACTGTAATAAAATTACTCATTTTTCTTTGCTAGTTTGACAATACTATGAAAGATGACATTCAAAATAAAAGACAGTACTAACTGATGGGTATGGACAGACAGTTGCAAGCTGTTTGCTTGTCAGCTGAGCCTCACCTACCACAGCGTTAAGCAATACCTCTTCTGGTCCTGAGGATGTTTAAGTCTCAAGATTTTGTGGCTCTGCACAAAGCTAGGAGTTGAGCAGTTGGATGGTTAGTACAGCTCAGCTGACAAATGGCTACCCATGGAGCAGTATAGCTCAGCTGCAGATGTCTGTTGCTGAAATCTGTGAGAGAGGGAGCTGTGAGATATGAGGAGAGACAAGCTAAGATGTGGAAAAGAAAGCTTTGACCTTGGAGAGTTTAGTGGTCTTCAGGGCAGGAGCACAGTGCAAATGCTAGGCGGACTTAAGAGATGTCAAAGGGTGCACTTTGATCTAAGCATTTCTCAACCCCCCCCAACTAGGGATAAAGGATACCATCAAATGCATTCAGTGGAACTACTTCAGACTGCAAAATAGTTGCAAACCACCAAAAAGCATAAAATGTTCTGTTCCTCTCTACATCTATACCTCTGTGCTCTAAGGATCCTGTGGGTCTTTGCATACTCAGGCATGTCCCCGAGCTACTGAAAGGCAGCCAAGCATTCGAGCTAGCCCAGAGCCTGTCCTGGCACACCCTCTGCAAGATCCAAGTACCACTGTCAACACCTTCTGTGCCCTGCTGTGCTCTCCTGTCCTATGGAGCTCCTGAGTTCAGCTCTGTTCTCCAGCAGGACGTTAAGGAAAGGTTCCTCATCTGGCAAGCCTGAAGAAACTGTCTGGTTTCCATGTTGGAATAAAAATTTTCATCATAAACACTGAATAGTCACCTCAAGGAAATGAGGGAGGAGACCGTTTAAGGGACGTATTTGGTTGGCTGTGAAAAAAGAAGACATAAGCCATCTGTAAGGCTTTCCTTAACGACCTTGGCGACAGAAAGGTCATGTGTGTCTCCTAATGCTGTACAGGACTCCTGGTAGGGTAGAGTCAACAGGTGCCTTACAGCTAAATCTTGGGAAGCATATCCAGCAGAAAAAGCACCGTAAGCAGGTCAACCTAATGTTTTTATGCCTCTTTCAGTGTCCATAATAATACCGAAACACCTCTTAACAGCAGATAATAGGTGCTCAATGGCAACATGGAGCAATTTGGTTTTTTGAGTTCTCCCCTTTGCAATCACTGGCACACACTGTAACAAAAGGCAGCTGATGGCTACCTTGCCTTTCTAATCAGGTAACAGATTACTGCATCACACGGTAGCAATCGGCTGCACTGCAGTCTGCTTTCTCTAGCTATCATCACAATTAGATACTCCATTTTCTTCAGAAGCCTCTGTCTTCTGCATAAACTAACTTTTCTATATAGCTTAAGTGATCACAGTCTAAAATGTACTTGAATATTAACATATCCGTTCCCAGAAACACCTTCAAGGGATACTTTATCTAAATCTCCTGTGTGGCAGTCACTGCTGTTTGTGGCTCTAGAAAGTGTGTTAAGTGAATTTATTATCATGTTCCATGGAGTTGGCTACTCAATGTTAGTCCTTCTCAGTAGATGGATTAAGGTGGATTAAGAGGTCTGAACTGGTATTTGGTCACATGTAGACATCTAAATCCAGGTCTCAAAAAAATCCAGCTCACTTGTCACTGTGAAAGGGGATTGTCACTGACTCCAGGGGATTTTCTCCCTGTTGTATTTATCAGGTTTGCTGTATCAAAAAGTGTTCCTACAGCCATATCCAGTATCCTTGCCCTGTTTTGAAGGCCACAGAGCTTGATGTCCAGCCCAGTGCAACACCCAGCCAATTTGCAGGAAGGGATTTGCCTGGAGGCGTCTCCCAGGGAACCTGACCTGTCGGGACACTGCCTGAGGAGAATATTTCCTCCCATGAGGCCCTTGGCTGCTTATGTGTTTCATGTCATGGGATAGAAATTAGAAAAAAATAATTCACTGCTATGATCAAACTCAGTTAATTTATACAGTCTTTCTGAAGGCTTTCTGTACTCACTGAAAACCTGGGCTGTGTTCTTCATGGGTAACGTTTACCATTTCTCTCCACCTACTCTATTTCAGAAAATACCTGTTTTAACGTACATTGCTGCTGGGCAATCACTAATTGCTACAAGTCACAATGTTTATAAAAAATCAATACAAATCAATACAAAAAGAAACAGTGACTGAAATGGAAACGGAGGAGTCTTGACAACAAAGTCCCTTCTTAGCTAAAATCAACAGAAAAAAATAATTGCTTCTTGTGTAGGAATGTCTTTTGTTTAGTCTTTATTTTTATTTATTCTTTACTAACAGTAGTCAGAAAGGTGCAAGATTACTGAGGCAGGGTAAGGAGTTTGCACTTCTGCCCTGCCTGACTCTTGAGTTCTCTAAGTGTGGGTGGGATAGAGGTAACACAGGTGCACCATGAGCCATGAAGCAGAGTCCCCACCCTGAGAGAAGCAGGAGAGTCAGTCTCTCTATTCATGAGCAGGGAATAGCATGTGTTTGACTTAGAAAAATAAGAAAAAGAAGAGAGGGAAAAAAGATGTTATCTTTTGCTAATATATAACTTCTCTTCCCTCACGGTGGGATGGTTAGTGAATGATTACATTTGTCTCCCACTCAATCTGCATTTATTTCTGCAGGACTGTTCCTTACACACAGTAGAGAAATATACTGAACCCAAGTTTTTCTTCAAGCACTCTACGTAATTTACAATAGCTTTTAAAGACTTGCAAGTTTACAAAACCATAGCTTGAACTTCATCTGGAAGTATATCCAACACACACTCTGAGAACAAAGGCATTTTGGAAAATTAACCTTTTTTCTTTCTTTTTTGGACAAGAACTGCTATGTATGCCAGATGTGATTTGGAAAACACAACTGAACCAGAATATACCAGTCTTACATACAACCAATTATCTGCAGGTCAAACAGAGAATTAGAACAAAATAGACTCATGTACCGTGAAACAAAACCCCACCCCTGTAAACCATCTCAACCTTTACATTTTGAATAGCAGCAATAACAAAAGCCCAGGAAAAAAATATTTCCATGTAATGTGACTTGTTGTCCATCATCTAAACATTTGCATCTGAAATGTTTGGCTCAGGCTGTTCCTGGCACCCAGACAACAGATGTAACCAAACATTAGATATGGGCCAGGTCTCAGCACAACCTTGCGGTGCCATAGAAGAAGAGAGAAGCTATCCTCACCTCATGCCTTCCCAGTGAGGGGGATGGACACAATAAAGAACTTTGTTCTTTCATTTCTCCTCCCTGAGTGCAATCCCAATCACGGTAACAAGAGGCAAGCAAAGCTCGACGAGCTTTTACTGCTCTGGCAAGTCCCAGTAGCTGCTTTTGGCAGCAGCAGCCCCAGGAGAAGCCTAATGGAAAGATCGGGGTAAGGCAGATCAGCAAACATGAATTGCTTGAGGCTGATGCACACCTACCCAAGGCACGGTGAGGCTCCTCTCCACTGGTAGCACTAACGTTATTCCACAGGAAACCTTTGCCTAACTGTTTCCCACTGTTTCTTCATTTCAACAGAGGCGGAAACCTCTCAAAAGAGCAAGTGCCAGAAAATTCACTGCTGTGTTTGTGCCGTTATCGTGCTGAAAGTCCTTCATTCTCCCATGATTTCTTTTGCAGTTAGATCAACCTTGTGAAATCTGTTTGTACCCACTAAGAGCTCTATAGAGAAGAAAATCCAATACTTTATTAAAGACAAAACTGAGCTGAGCAAATAAATATCTGGTGAACCCAGCCTCTTTCTGTTTACAAGTTGTCTGCAAACAGATTACAAACCTGACACCTTCTCTGCCCAAAATTAATTTCCAAGTGATTTATATGATTAATATTATGTTTATACTGTATGTATGTCTATACATGCCCAGCTTGTTACGAATATATCATACTCAAGAGCTCAGATGTTCTATCTGGGTCTATCCATCAGCCAGCATGCTTTAGTTTCCTGGTTGGATGGAAATCAGGCTTTTGGGGAGGATTTATGTGAATGATAAATTATGGACCTTTCAGAAGAAGGCAGTGAACATTCCTGTCAGTATCTTAGCTTGCTAGAGTATTTATGGAACATTTGATTACATAAGTATTATGGGCTTATTTTAAGTGAACATTAAATAAAACAAGTCACTAGCATGAATATTTTCCCAGTTTCTATAGTAGAGACCTTGTACGTTTTCTGCTGGCGTAAGGAGCAGAATGTAAATTGCTTTGAAGTTTTGCATTACTGCAAGTCTTAAGCATCATGAGTTTTGTCCTCCTTAATCAAAGAATTGGCTTAAATTAATACTTCAGAAAACAGAGAATTTTGGAATACTTTTTTGACCTGCCGTGACACCTGGACGGTGTTTCTGTGCTTCTCTCTGGGATCATGGGGACCAGAGTTCTGTGATGAATGCTGAGATTTCCAAGTAATGGGATGATTCCAGAAGCACTGATTAAAACTACCACATATCCTCAGACTGGAAATAAAATCACAAGAATTGACAACACCAGCCTGGTGCAGGTGTTCAGCTCCTTGGGCAATGAGTATGTCATAAATATGCAGATAGGGCCTGATGTTCAGAGATGCTGAACACCTGCTGCTCCTGATGATTTGTATATGGGCTGTGGGTGTTCTCTAAAAATTGGTCCCTAATGTTTCTTCTAAGCTAAGGGGGCTAGGGGGAATGGAGATCTAGGGAAAGTGGAAACATTAACAACTGCGTGTATCTGAACACAAAATATTTGGCTGGGGAGGAGGAAGAAGAGCAAGAAGCAGCATGGTCTGAAATGGTAATCATCAAGTGGAAATAGACGTTAGAAGTAATACAAATCATACTGCTGAAGCCTTGGAAAAATTGTGGTTTTGCAAGCACAGAACAAAAGAAAGGCTGGAATATAACACAACATCCTGAACATATTCAAGGGATCACAGCCACTTTGTGATTGTCTTTTGATGCTGTGTGGAGCTGAGGAAAACCCAGATTTCGTCTTGTAACTGCTGCAGTGACTAAAGCAGGGAAATGGCCAAACAAACCAAACCAAAACCCAACAACCCCCACCCCCTCCTTCAAACCACCCAATGAAAATCAAGAACAGAGGAAGAATGAAGGAACATGCATTTTAAAGTTCCCAAAATAGCAAGATGAGACAAAATCCCTTTCTAGGTTTGTGCAAAGCCTGTACAAGGTGGATACCTAAAAATATGGTCAAATATTCCTTTGACAAATCAGCCATGGGTGATTTGTGCATCCCAGTTGTAAAGCTTTGTGAATAATGAAGTTTTCAATGTGCTTTTAAAAGCCTCCAAGGATGCTGCCGACCCATCAGCTGTCAAAATAGCGTTCCCCAGCTTGTGCACAGCATAAACAAATATTATTGTACCTGCCAAATTCAATTGCACAAGAGGAACCACCAGTTGACCAGTGTGAAAAGAAAGGAGGAAACAGATCTGCAAAAAGGGATAAGCATGTCTGCTAGATACAGATCCACACCGTAGGGAGATGGGAAATGTAGCTTAAAAAAAGCCCAAGCAAAAAAAAAACCCAACCCTGACCCTCTGCCATAAGCACAATCCTCTTGACTTCAGTGCATTTGTATTATCTGGTGCTATGTCCTGGTGCTGTAGGAATGAAGAGATTTAAATACTGAATTTTTCTTAAGCTTGTATTGGTGGGATCAAATGAATGGAAATTATCAATACTGTTGATGGACTAGTACAGGTGGGTTCAATCCCAGATTCAAAACCAACCAAATATCAAGAGCTGCTCAAAGTTGTGATTTTCTTTGGGGTTCTAGTAGGTGCCATTTTGTCAGACAGCATGGTAGGATTTTTCAAAGCCAGGAGAAAATGGACTTTCACTTACACTCTGAGAGAAGGGGAGTGAATAGGTAGATGTGAATGCACAGAATAGACAAATTCAACCATCATCTGCTTCTTAAGTAATAGGAATACAAAATATAGTCTAAGTTGCAGCAGGGAAAGGAACTTCACATGGGTGATTTTTGCTGTTAGCTTTACAAACACCTTTTGGGAACGTGGCACGACATACATAGCACCGCGAGTGATCGCAATGGTGAGCTTCCCCTTTGGCAAGGCCTGGACTAGTGAAATTTTACATGGGCTCCTCTTGTTTGCACATAGGTTTTATATAGGTGATATTAGAACAGACAAAGTATCTGCTTTTCAAAAGTATTCTTGGATGTCTCACCCTTTCCAAGGCTCCAGCCAGGTAAATTGGATTTTTGGCAATGATCTTGAGAACTGTTGAGCACCTGCGCTCTTTCAAAACCAGAGTGCTCCGGGTGTTTGGTATCTCAAAACAGGCCATACGCTGATAGACAAATGCTGAAGCAGTGTTACAATCCAAACCTGCCTTCATCTGTAGCTGGGTATTTCCCTTCATCTGCAACCTGCATGTTTCCAGGGAGATAAGGAAAAAGGAAAACAGAGGTTAGCTGGCCCTGAGGAGGATCCTTGCTAAGGATCAGCACGAGAATGAGTAATGCCGAGGACAAACTTCCTAGAGGTGCCACAGATTTCAGTGTAAATACACAGCGGTTTTGCTTTTGAGTTGGGCAACCGCAGTGCAAAGCTACTAGATTTTCACATAATGAATTTTTCTGTCAAGTAAGTCTTCTCTTTTGCATGAACCATCTTGAGTGATTGATTTAAAAGTAAGAGTGCTATGATCCGTCCTAGAGAAACCAGGTACAAATGCTCTATCAGGGCAGATGTGAGGCAAGAACTCGTAGCTTGCAAGAAACTGTAAGCTGTTACACCATGGAAATAAAGTTGGTAAGGGCATCTTAAAAGTGACTGAGTGAAAAAGAGATTAAATAAGAACAGAATGCCATATAGCGCACTTACACCTTTATAGAGTATAATGCTTCATACTTGACATAGCAGTGACCTAAAAAGCACTGTTTTATTCTGAAAAGCTTAATCTTGAATTGTCTGCTCTCTGGAAACAGTCTTTCACTCAGGTGCTAGAAATTCAGGGGAAAGAACAAGGGTTTACTACATAGATTGGTATTGCTGCAGAGGCTAGACGTTAGACTTCTGTTGTGCAAGGTGAGAGGAGAGCACCAAAATGAGACAGCTTCTGTCCAAATGATCTGACCTTCTGAGCAGATGCATGGAAATGAGGAAAATGGGGACACAAAGAGATAAATGAACATAATCATGGTCAGTGGCAAAGTCAGCGGTAAAACCCATGGTCTGCTGAGATCCAGTCTGGAGTACTTTCACTTGGACCACACTGTGTGTCTAAAAGAGAACTTAGAGCGTTACTCAAATATTATTCATCCAAATAAATCCACTGTAGACAGACTGATTAGTGGATACGTGGTGGGAACACTAGAATATTGCTAAATAAGGATAAAAAGATCTCACTGAGAAAATGCACCACTGAATCTGTAATTGCCCTTTGTAATTTTTTCTTAAGATTCTGTTGCTAATGCTGATTGGTGGCATAATAGTATACTTAAATTGATGAGATAAAGATTTATTTAATTTTATTGAAGGAGATGCTTTTCAGGCTAATCCTGTTGGCTACTGAGCTATAGGTTTAGATATTTCTCTTAAGCTATGTATTCATTCGGCATAGACATTTGCCAGATGATGTATCAAGTTCGTTTCAGCAGTACCTCATTCACATGGCAGATGATCCTTCCAAAGTCTAGAACTGCTGAAATGTAGCTTAATTTATATATCTGCCAGCCTACAGAGAGTCTGAATCAACTTCTTTGCCTCCTGGCTTTACTGATACTCAGCAGCAGCAGCAGCCTGGAATTAAAACCTTTAGATACTCAAGCTACCAGCGTAAATGGTGAAAAAGCACAGACCTAATAAAGAGAGGGGAAAGTTTTGAGTTACCTTCAGATGAACATTATTTGAATCTAGGGGAGTTATTCTGGAATGAGTTTTCTGGGTTTAAACAATTTGTATTTTATCCCACCTCTAAATATGAATTAATATAAATACAAATGAGGAACTGCAGACACCTAGGAGGCTATTAGATTTGGGGATGTTTAAATAATTGAGCTTCTTAAGTAGCATGAATATGATCTGCAGCTTATAATGTTTGATCAATCTGAGTGAGCTGCCTTTTGCAACAAAAGAACATTTTGATCGATTATTTTTGGGGTGCCAATGTTGGTTATAGTGTGTTAATACAGTGGAGGATGAAATACATGGCCTTGAAGAATAACCTTCATTTTTCATATGTAAAACAATGCTGTAATTTTATCATTCTTAAAAGCCAATTACAAGGTCTTTTGTTCTATACTGCTGCCAGAAGTTTTTGGAGCATAAAATTATGGAGGATGTTATTTTCTGATAATAGGACAGAGGAAGGGCAAACACATTTCTGAACCTTCTCAAAGAATGGAGGAGATCTTTGAGCAAATACTTGCAGACTCTAATCACTTTTTAAAGTCCGTTTCATCTATTGAATTTCTTTGGCAGCTTGCCACGTGGAAAGTATACTGATAAACACTAGAAGATGGCTGAATACACATGGAAAACTGCATATAATAAAAGATTTTTGAGGTGGGGGAGGTGGTATGAACTGTTTGAAAGCACTAACTGAACATCACAGGCTTAAACACCTCCTGAAGGATGAGCATCTAATAGAAACTCTGTCCTGCCTTTCTCATCTGCTGAGCTTGATTTCAGGGCATCCTTAAGCGGCTTTGTCAGCACGTTAGCACTGGCATCCCTACCATGATATGTGTAGGCTTAAAATAGCTGTTCCTAAGGTGCTTCTGAAATGAAATTTCTGAAAGGAAAATGAAAAGCTAAATATACTCTGTGAGACTCCAGAGAAAAAGGTTTAAATAAGCTGCATGAATGTGAAGATTTCCCTCTGTCCATTTATCATGTCAAGTATTTATTTTTAGAGGCCAGCCCTGTGAAATGTATAGTCTTTGTCTGAGTCAGGGAATTGAATAGTGCTTGCTTTTTTTTTTTTTAAATCATACAAGTTGCTGATCAAATGATTAATACACTGGCATGATTTTTCATGCCCTAAACTCCATCAACAAAAGAAGTGAGCTACTAATCATTTGGATGAAGTGGATTCATAAACTTGGGTTAGACATTGTATATCTTCATTCAGAAACTGAGTCTGCTACTAATCTTAATTATTTCTCCTGCAGTTTTATATTACAGGTGGCTCCTATTAAATTTATTTTCCTTTAGAGCTTACATGGTAAAGATGCTGATACAAAATGAGATTGAACATGAATATAGTACTTCTGTGATACATCCTGAGACACTTAGTCTCTGATACCTTTTTGATGTTGAGTGGTGAAATGGAGAAGTGCCATGGTCAGCTGGTGAAGGCTTTCAAAGAGAACTCCTGTTAGTATGTAAAAGCTTTCTAGTGGTTCTCGGCTCCTTCTAAAGTATACCTAATGAGTGATTAAATAAGGCAAAAGGTAATGCAATCCATATATGTGAATTTTTCAGGTGGGCCTGTACCTCATTTGCATTTCTAAAAGTCTAAAAGCTGAAAATCCTTATCTCCTGTAGCTGCGCAATGCTGAGAGCTGCCAACAGAAGAGTTGGTATTAAGAGACTGATCATGTCTTGGTACCCCGGCACACCCACAGTATGCTGAGTCAAGAGGAGACAAATCCTGATTCTATTGAAGTTGATGCTGATTTCTCCGTTAACTCTACTAAGATGAGATTTAACCTCAGGAAAAGAAAATATGCCTGCTGCTACACCAATAGCTTTTGTTTATTAGTCTTTGAAGTTTTCTGTTCTTATCTTTCTCCATACTTCAGCAGAGGTTTCATGATTGTTTTTTAACACCCATTTGATCAGGTTCCTACATTCTAATAAATTTGGCTACATATTGCTGATTTCAGCTCAAAATGTCAGAGAGAAAAAAATGAAAAACCACCCCTGCTTTTGTTGATGCATGAAAATTTCTTTTAATTTCACGGGCTGTCTTGCATGTTTGAACTCTGGATTAGCTAAGTAGTACAAAGAGTAGAAATGTCTAAGAACAGGGGGATCATATCAAAGTAGAAATAGAAAAAAATTGTATTCAACCACTGCTCCTCAAGGTGCTTTTTTCTGAAGTGTACACTGTCACTGGACATGGAAGGCAGCATTTTACTAAGCCAGACCAACAACCTGCACTTAAAGGATGACAACCAGAAACTACACACCAAACTGGATAGGACAAAAGCAATGGTAAGAAGGAGAAGTGCATACAGGTGGCAGTAGCTGGCAGCAAAACAGGTAACCCAACATCATCTGTCTGACAAACGGTTGCTCTGAGGAGCCCTGCCAGAGGTGGAGGCACCACAAGAGGGGCTGCGTAACCTCAAACTAATGTGGGAAGAAGGACGTACATTCATGTGGGTATAAATCAGACTATTTAAGGTATGTTTTCTCAGTCCTGCTTCTGTGATACAGTGCTGATACAGACCTTTGGAAGGCCAACACAGATTGCTGTTGGGCTTTGAAAAGTGACACCATTGCCTGCTTGCTATCAGTCCATGATAGTGAATCAAAGATAAAGCAAATGATAAAAAATTAACATAGAAAATGGGATGCGGAGATGTAGAATGTCCAGATGAACGATGACCACACTTACTGGGGTGAGACATGCACCTGTTTAGGAGCAGCTTAATGCACTGCTCAGATGTCCTTGTGGGGATATTGTCCTTTGGGGGGAGAGGGAAGGCAAACATTTGGGGTGCTGAGAGCCACAGCCATTGCAGTTTGCCACACCACCCAATTTGTGCCAGGACTTCTAAGAGACCCTTTGAAAAACACCACTCCAAACTCTGTATTCCTTTCTTCTTTACCTGCTTTTCATGTGCAATTGTTTGCAGCTATATGTGGAGATAAAGTCCAGTAATTTCATGTGGTTCTTAGACTTCCTCTTTGAAACCATGATACTGGCTGTTGGTTTGTGTGGTTGGGATCTAAAACTGGCATTGTGCTGAATCTGGGATTAACAAGTTTTTTATATCAGCTTTTAATATGAATTTTAAATATGTTATTTATATAGAGATTTTATTGAAAAATAAGTTATTTGTAATTTAGATGATATTGTCTTATGTTAATAATGATAGGAGATTGATACATTTTTATATATTAATATTCATTACAATGGATTATTCTGATTTTTAGTAAAGAAATTTATGCTTATGAATTAAGGTGTTTCTGAGATGCATTATGCATGTATCTATCATATGAGGCACACTAGTGTATTTATAAAACATATAAAACATTTTGCAGTCAAATGGTAGTTTTTGCTTACAGTCATGAACAAGGCAAGCGAGACAATTGCTTTGCTATAAAACCTACTCTGTGAGGGATTATAAAAAGCTTTTGTTTAACTATTAGAAATGGATAATTTCTGTTTAAAACTGCATTTATTGGATAACTGCTCTGTCCTACTTACAGACTATTCTAAAACATTATCAGGGATGACAGAGAAAAGCCTGCCTAATTGACAGGATGACTTAGCTGCTGTGCTACCTCTAGGCAGTCATTCATAGTTCTTAACTAATATTCAAGTTATTCAAGTCTTTTGGAGAGTAACTAACTTACAATATTACTAACAGCAAAAATTTATCACAAAATGTCCAATATAAAAATGAATTGTTTGCAATTCAGGTAATTGTCTTATTCATTATTGCACCTATAATGAAGCTATACCAGTTTTTAAATCTCTGCTTATTATGACAAAGTTCCCTTTTGAGTCCATGCCTAAATATAAACGAAACATGAGTGAAGGTCTCATTACTTGGCACTGTTTAGTATTGAGAAAATGTATGTTAAGCTGCCTTGGGTTAAGCAAAACTGTATTTCGTATTTACTGTTGGTAAAATGCTGCAATATGGAAGGTAGTGGAAATAGTTTTATTCCCACTTCGGCTTTTCATAAAATGTTTCTGTGTTTTAGATTCTCTGTCTCTCAGCTTGCCCTTATAAATAGATTTCAGAGCACATTTGATATGGATTTCTCTCTCCTGTAAATATCTGAGAGAAGTGTCAGAATCAGTTCAAGTTTCGGTGAATGCTTATAAATTATTACTTGGTTCCTGGTAGCAGGCTGCTTTTATATAATTGCTTATTTTCTTTTAAAAATATTTGAGTCAGTAAAAGCAATCATGGTAAAAGGTGCAGACATCTTACAGTATTAGAGAGAGAAATCAGATTCTCCCCATACAAACAAACTTTCTTAGGGTTGTGGTCCCTGAATTGACAGTGATCCCCAGGGACTTTCTCATTTGACTCTATGCTGACATCTCTCTGTCATATGGTAGGTGGAAATGATCCATCCAGAAAGGTAATGCCAATTCAGCCCTACATGACAAGAGGACAGTGTTAACAGGACAGCAGTAGATGTGACAGCTGGTGACTTGATGATATGACACAGGGGAGGCTGTCAACAAGCATGGCTGGAGTGGGCCACAAAACTTCCTGGGAGATGTTGGCTGAGATCTGTTGCTCTATTGAGACAAGTCTTTCAGAGGCACAATTTGATTTGGATAAAATTCCAGGGGAAACAAAATTGGATGGTGGCACAACCTGCCTACTTTCATGCCAGCTTGACTCTGTCTGGTTTTGCTTTTGGCCACCTCAGGCTTCCCAGATCCAGGACTCTGGAAAAGGGTCTGTGGCAATGACCTCACGGATAGAAGGGTGTGAAGACCCCATGATTTAGGATCCTGGTGCAGCCAACCAGATGGCCTGCTTTGGGGCTGGGGTCTCCTTGAAATTTAGAAATGCTTCCTTGCTGTGCAACTGCAAGTACAATTTGGAACGAATCCAAACACCAAAATATTTTGTGAAAACGTATTTCCTTCTTCTACGCAGCCCTATTTCTAAAGCTGTCACTACACACAGGCAACACAGGCAGGCATTCGCTTGCAGTTGCCACTAACATGAAATGTCTAGAAGTTGTGGATGCCCCATCACCACTGGAAGTGTTAAAAGGTCAGGTTGGACCGGGCTTTGAGCAACTTGATCTAGGGAAAGATGTCCCCGCCCTGTGGCAGAGGGGTTGGACTACATGATCTTTAAAGGCCTCTTCCAACCCAAACCAGTCTATAACTCCATGTCAAGGGATGGGAATAAAATTCAACATCTGTGAGTGAGGCTGTGAGCCAAGACCCTCATTTGTGGTTGTGGAGGAAAACTCCTCAGCACTGTTACCTCCTTTCCTACTGTGTATCTAAACACTCGAGAAAAAGTGCAACAGGACAGAGGTATGGGGGAAGCAGGGCAGAGATGTAGGTCTTGGTTCCATTTTATATGCATCAGCACCATAGTGCAACAGGACAGAGGTATGGGGGAAGCAGGGCAGAGATGTAGGTCTTGGTTCCATTTTATATGCATCAGCACCGTAAGACATGGCAGATAGAAGTGTGCGGCGCCTGCAGGAGCAGGACCGTGCCTGCGTTGTGGCCTGGATACCTGGCCTTGCCAGGGCCCCACAGTAGCAGCTGCACAGAAGAGCTCATGCTCATCTTCACCTTGTAGAATTTTTCTGAGAAAGGACCACTTGGGAAATCATAGAGGAAAAAATTGCGGTCAGTTTTATCATTTTCTTTCCTTCTAAATGGAAGGAAACTGGCCACAGAAACCGCTTCATGTAGTTTCTTGCATTTTAAGGTGGGAGTACACTATTTGCTCATCTGTTTAAAGCTCTGTAAAATTCTTTCTGGTGCAGTGATGAAATGCAGGCTGCAATGGTGAGAGCTGTGCTCGCAGACTGACTGACCACCAGTGAGGATGTAATGTAGGTGGATGAAGATAAAGACAAAAGCCAATTATCTCAATGTAACTCAGCAACAAGTCCTTTTAGTAGCTGGAAAAAACACCTATAAAGCACATAAACCCCCAGAGGTTTATGTCTTCCTGGTTCAGATAGTGCCTCAGAAAAGAAAAGGCGTTCTACCTGCATAGGATAGGTTGTTTGCCTTCCTCTAATGAGGGTTGAAAAAAGCTAACATGTAAATGGTGTCTTGTGAAGGGAGAGTCATCTGAAAAATCGATATTTTTCTATTTATCTTGTATTTTTTATATAAACAGGTTGTATTAGTCGCTGGTGCATTTCTGCCAGCATCAGCTGGGCTACACTAGGCTTCAGGGTTACAGTACTCTTGCCCTGGAGGATCTCCTTAGCTTGCATGCCTTTTTGTCTCTAAGCCTCATATAATTTAGCAATATTATTCCCAAAATTCTTATTGGTCTTTCTTTACAAATCCGCCCCATCAATGTATTTCTTTGTCTACAGTCCTCTTCCAGGAGATGCCATCTTATGCACAGTGAAAAAACCCTTGTAATCCCCAGCCAAAGCAACAGGGATTTCTTCCCACAACTGTGACAGGGCAAAGGTTTCCAGGGAAGATGCTGTGTCTCCTGCCTGCCTCCCTGTTGGTTGGAAGGTTAGCAGCCTTCCCTCTTCTCAAAGAAGTGCAGGGACTAGGTCCCATGAGGCTCTGTGTGTTTCCTCTGTAGGATTTTAGGCGTTTTACTGGCAGTGACAAAGCTCTGCTTTCCTCACCCAGCACATGGCTGGGAGTAGTTAACTCTTGCTTTGGAAACTATGAACTAGATCTTCTGTCTTGGAGGTTGAAATATTTTTAGCACACGAGTCAACTGTGCACATATCCTGTCATAATCAAAATTAACCAGAATGAATCATTATTTTAGATTTCCTATAAGTCATGTCCACATATGGTTTGAGGCTTTTTTCCATTAGCTTGGTTACTGATAAATGAAAGCAGTGTTGTGTATGCCTGCTGCCAACTCTAGCTACTGCTCTATCAGGATTAGTTCTGAATTTTTCATTGTAGCTTTTATTGTAACACACAGCTGATAATTTGGGAATTTGCTCAGCAATGTTCATTTCAGGTTATCCAGAAGTTACTTAATTACTGTGAAACTCAAACTGGTGCCCCAGGCTCCTAACTCTGGTGGGGTTTTTATGATGGACTATTGCATCTGAGTGCTTGATTTTTGGAGGCATGAGTTTGAGATGATTTCATGAGGATTGATTATTTTTTTTCCCTTCCTTTGAGTGTTGATTTGGTCCTATTTTAATTTTTTTTCCCACTGCTGTGTCTAAAAATCAGATATTGGTGTTTTGAAACTCAACCTGAATGTCCTAGTTCTTTGTGACTTTCTTAAAATCGCTGCTGTTAGATTTAGCTCTTGGAGGTAACGAGGACTGACATTCCAGCGGTGTGGAGCTCAGATTGGTTTCGTGCCCCACAGCAGATGGAAAGAAGTCAGGGCGAAAGCTCTGATCACATTGCATTCTGTGCCCAGGACGTATCTGCCTCTCTGAAGCAGAAAGGATTTTGTTCTGAGCAATGTCACACCTGGTTTTCAGAAGCATTAAACTCACGCTTGCACCACTCACAGGATCAATGTGATTACGTGTATGTCACAGTGACCACTAATCTCTGTAGCCTAGAGCTAGCCTTATTTCTGAAGGGAGGATTTAATGATGGCATTATATGACAATCCCGGCTATCCCAGTCAGGGCCTTGTGTGCTTTCTTCCATGTTGGAATAATGAGATAATACCTTCTTTTGCAAACCTTTGTTTCAGCCACGTGAGACCAGACTCCTTTGTCTTTTTATCCTGCGTGGAGGCTGGTCAGTGCCCCCTTACGAAGGGATTACAGAAACCTACCGTGGTTTTGAGACAGCAATTCTTTAGTTTGGACTAATGCCTTCACCAGCATGAGCTGCTTGGATGGGAAGAAAGCAAATTCAAAATCCCTCCAAGTTGACGCTGTTATGTGCTGGAGGGGAGCCATGGGGACAGCCACCGAAAGGCAAGCAGGGTGGATGAAATAACAACTTGGTTTTGGAGCTAAAATGAGAAGCTGTAAAGGACAGGTGGCTGCAGCAAATCTGTCCCTGCCTGAGGAGCGGATGCTGCCGAAGCTGCTCTCATTGTGAAGAGGAAGAAGAGCCACAAACCTGTGCCAGAGGAATGGGTGGGAAAAATCAGGGAAGAAAAAAATTACAAGCAAAAAGTCAATAAAACAAGTGGGCTCTCGGCCAGGCTCTCTAAGGCAGATGGCACTGTTGGTTACAACAGCTGCAACTGAAAATCCAGGAGGCAACAGGGATAGCTGACAAATATTTAAAGATTGCTACCAGCTGTTGAGCCCAAACCATATCTCCTTCTCTGCTGAGGAGAGAGAGCTTTGCACTGGGACTTCTTTACCTTCTCTTCATCTTTGGATGACGAAGATGATATTTAGACATCGCTAGAAAGAACAAGCTCCTGAATGCCAGCAATGTCTTATCCTGCAGTAAGATCATTAAGCCTTTTCACCAAAGCAGGTGGGATGTTGTGCCTTCCTCCTTCATCTGGTTCTGCAGCCTGCTGGTCTCTTCATGGCTGCTTGGGCAGAGTAGTTTATGCCTCCTCAGTAGGATAGGGAGGGAGAAGTGACACTGTGTGACAGGCAGTGCTCTTCCACACTGAGGACTGCTTCCCGCCCCTTTGCTTGCTGTTTGCCCACCAAATTCAGCTAACACTGTAGTTCTGTCCTTTGAAAACTCTGCTGTCCTCGCCTTTCATCTTTGGTGCATCTTCTCCTGCATGCTGGTCGCTCTAGCAAACATGGCCAGAGCAGCCTGTCCTGTCCTCTGCCTCTTGCAGGTGTTCAGCTTGCCAAGGAAGCTGGGCTCTTCTGGGAAGGAAAGTACAGCTCTGTACCTGCTCTTTACCAGGCACTTTTCTGTGCTGATAAATTTGGCTTCAGCCTCCGGTACTTCTCTTCCCCTAAGGAACACTTTATTTTTATTCACAACTGGAAATGCAAGCATAACTGCCAGTGTTTGAGGTACCCATTCTAAATGTGAGAGACTTTTCACCCAAAGGAGTGCTCGGAAATGTATTATTTTCCACCCACAGACTGTTGGTAAGAGCAAGACTGTGTCAAATTTCTTCTGGGTCCCCACACAGTTCTTAAACATCAGAAAAATGGATCAATATTGGGAGCCTATCTTCCTTTCCAAATTTTGTTGTGTTGCTATTTCATCTGAAACTTAGAAAAAATACTTGGACTGAGTTAGAGAGGCAAACAATTGAATTTTTATGAATCTACTGGTGACTGGTAAGAAGGAATGGAGAGCATTGAAAAACCCTTTTTTAAAAAAAAAAAAAGCGGCAGCACGTTACCATCAGAACTGCTTACAGCTAAAGGTGATGACTAAATACATCAGGATCATTGAATTCATCCATCTGAATCCTAATAAGAGCATAAAAGCACAAAGAGATGTCAGAGGACACAGCTGGTCACTGGCAGGAGAAAAGAGGATACTGCGGTCTGCCGAGATGAGCGACGTTAGGACAGGATTGTCTTTCCTGTCATGTACTTCCCAAGCTGCAGCTCTTACTTCAGCTGGTGCTCAGCGTTTGGTGTTGTTTTCTCCCGCCCTCACACACAACAAACTGAAATTTTTGCGTGGAGAAAACAAGTAAGGAAATTATGTAAATAAACCACCTGATCGGTTATGCTTCTGAAGTATTCTGGAGTCTGGGCTTGCCAAATTCCTCCTTGAGCAGGAGAAAAACGATTCTCCTGCCTGAACTTCCTACTCTGCCAACGCAGGAGCAGTGGGAAGTTGAGCTGGCCGCTCTGCTGCTGGTCTGAGAGGTGAGTGGGAAGGCAGCCGCCCTGGGGACATTTCTCTGGGTGTCGGGGTGGCATTACGGACTCCGTGCCCTAGCAGGGCTGCACACAGAAAGGAAGAGCAACATCCGGAGCTGAGAGCGTGGGGGGAGTCCAACCTCAAATTAACACCGGTGCAATTGCAGCTTGCGAATGCTATGTGTACATTGGTTCAACAGGAGAATCCATCGCACAGGCAGATCAAATAGATTATTTTCCTTGGCAATTGCACCGAGCTGTGAACTCTGTTCATTTCAGTATGGATAATTATGCCCGAGTGTCCTTAGTCTCTTCCTCTGTTAAAGAAGTATTCCTAACAGGATTTCCCTTAAGTGGGACCATACCTAGATTTGCTGCAATTATCTGATTAAGGCTGCCATGGCTTTTGTGCTTAATTATACTGCCAAGAACCATGAATACAGCAGGGTGTCTAAACTGATCTTCTCCCAGACAGGGGCATTTAGTGATTTGTGACAGACACCAACTCAGGTATTTGGTGATTTTCTCATGCCCGCAGTCCCTGTATGGATTCCACTTTAGGAGTCCTCTGATTTCTTGTTGAAATTTTCTTTACTATGTTCTTTCACTGTTTCCTAGAAATCTAGCAACTGGTTGGAAAATTTCAGCTGGAACATTTGATGTTGGGTTTTATAAAAGCAAAATTATTCATAAATTATGGATTCAGTGACATGTAGAAAGACAACAGGTATTTTTATTGAAGAGGTTGACATAGGTGGCATGAAACATTTCAGGGATTTAGTGATAAATTATATTTCATTTTGAATTGACAATGTTCAGAATTTCTCAAAACAAATATTTCAGCGAGCCTAAGTGATTTTTTTCTCTGAGTTTTGTGTGCTATTGCATCTCCCATATAAAATGTTGCATTGCAACTTGTTGCAGGACGTTTTCTTGGAGAGTAGCATAGCCAGTTTTCAGGCAGCTTTATTATATCATTATAGTGTTAACTTGTGAGACACTTTTCAATCATTTTCATAAGCAGTAGTGGGACAGAGGCATGACTCCCAGGACATATGTATGCAATTACTGAAGACCACGCTAAAATCTTAAATAATGGCTTCCATGACAGCTAGTGCATACCCAATGGAGCTCACAAAATTCTGGGGGCCTCTGTGCTCCCAGCATGTTAATGTACAGGTGGGAACTCCTGGAGGTGCTGCCCTCAGCCAGGGAGTTGGCTGCCCATGAAGCAACCGTGTTCAGGAGAGAGAAAAGGAGAAGGAGAGATGCTGGGCTCGGAGCTGCTCTGAGAGTTGCTCTTCCAGAGCCTCTTTTGCTGTGAGTGAGTTCACAGCAGTAGGTGAATATCAGATCTAGCACATATTTTTGTAATAGCTACTTACGAGCAAATCTGTCAAAAATCAGAGATTTTCCTTCAGATGACAATTCAAAACACTGGACTAACTTTTTTTTTTTCTTTCTTACTGGATACTGATTCTATCACTTTTTCCATACATTCTGTATTTGGGATTGCATTTTGGAAATGTACAGTCTGGGCAATCTGAGATTTGAAATCCACTCCTGTGGCTAGAAAAGCAGCTTTGGAAGAGTGTTAATGGCTTTGAAGACTAAGAATATCCTCCCTAGAGTATTCCTCAAACCTTAGGATTAGTTTCTTTGGTTTCCATGTGGCAAAATGAAGATTTTTTTTCCTGACTCATGCACTGCTGTGTCACACCATGTTGATCTGCCATGGACTGGACTATGCAACGCCATTCCTTCTAGGCTTTTGTGTTTTCTTCAACCTGCTCCCTTTTTTGGAGCTGCTTAATAAAGACAGACACTACTGTGCCATGATAGGTGCACAGCTCTTGGATAGACAGCTGTATTCCATCTTCATCATTTTCTGTCAGATCTACTTGTTTGGTCGGTGGTAGCTGGCAGACTAATAGGAAAGATAATCACAAAATGAGGAGAAAATTCTCCTATTACAACAAGTGTTTACCATAGCTCTTTGAAAGTTTCAGAAACACCAGAAGAAGTGATACCTGCTTAAACACTGACCCCCAAAATTATCACTGATCAGAAGGTAGGTTATATATTTTGCAAACTAAATTTTACTTAACATGATGCAACATTTTACATTGATTAGGATTTCTAAATATATGGCTGGTTGTCAAGTTTTCTCTGAAAGCGTGTACTCTGTTTAGAAAACACACATCCCTTTCTAGCCTCACTAGAGATTTGTGTAGTATTGAGGAAAAAAAAACCTCATAGAGGACTGTTTTGCTGCTGGCCATGTGTCAAATACAGGTTTTTGGGTTTGGGAATATGATGACTGGAATGAAGCTGATAGTTCAGAGAAGAATAGCAAAACGATGAATGGGGCTTGGCAGGATTGATTTTTGAGGAAAACTTAGAACTGAGAGATTTTGTTGGTTAAGTGATGACTGCTAGAGGTGAAAGGAGAGCACGCAGCCAACCTCCAAACTCCAAGGGAGCACAGGATGTAGAGATACCTCTTTACATGGTAAAATAAAAATTCTTTTAAGCAGTAGGAAATTTAAGCAATGGAAAGGGTTAAGAAATCTGAAAGTAGAAAATTTCAGGTGAATACATCCTTCCCCTAAAAAAAATCTTTGGCAAGGAACGTTCAATTTGTGGTTTATGCCCCACTGTTCTGAAGAAAATGCTGCTCATTCTCTTATTTACTGCAGTTACAGTGAGGGCGGGTAAAGCACTCAGTCATATGCCAGGGCGCAAGCCTGTGTCTCCGGGTGGCTGAAAGGCGCACAACACCCACCCATGGCACCACAAACCGCTCAAGGCTTGACAAGGTGTCATCAGGAATGCTTTTAGTCCCATCTTTTCTGTGACTTTCAGTGCTGGTTGTGTCTTCAACCATGTCCCCAGGTACCCCGTGTTACCTGTTAGCTGCTGGCATGGTAATGCTGGCAAGCATTGTGTTTCAGTCTCGCTGGTGGCTAAGCTAACATGATTTACTGCGCGTTAGCAGTTCCCGATTGCACTGCGACAATATGGGCAGAGACCAGAAATAAATTGCTTACTTAACTGTGTTGGCTATTGACCGGGAGGAGAAAAGCCAAGGATCCTTCCATTCCTCGTCTCTCTTATCTTGGATGGCTTTCAAGTAGATCTAAGAGTTTTTATGGGGACCTGAGAAGATATTTCCTTTTAAAAATAAGTCATTTGAGTACCCAAAAGTATTTAGCATTCTTTCCCTATACAAAGGACATAAAAGTGAAGCATCAGGATGCCTTTTGACTTGCTCTGACATTGTTTGTATTTTCCTCGGCATTGTCATCTTTCTGTTTCACTGGCTTGGATTTCTTTAGAGGTGATAATGTCAATGATATGTGTATTTATTGCTCATTTTTGCTTTTCATCTTATTCTTTTCTGGTCTCTGCATGAACCTGCAGCAGCACTGCCTGGAAAGCATGCTGACAGGGCCAATGCTGTTTAAAATAAAAGGCAAAATAATGCTAGGCAATGGAGTTGCGGGGGGGAGGAGCTTGGCCTGCTGTCCTGATATTGCTAAAAACCAGCTGCTGCCGTCATCGCTGTGTAACTGCTGATCCTCACATCTGAGAGGAGAAGAGGATGCTCTAAATGCAGAAACCTCCCTAAACCTTAGGGGAGGAATGTCATAACAGTGTGTCCTTCTGCTGGGGAAACACGGGGATACGTATTTACCATCAGAGCAGGAGACCTGACCTACCTGGCAAGGTACAGCTCCAGCTGTGAGTTTCCACAGCATTCATAATGTTTTCCCATGGCTTTGTAAAAAAGGTCATCTTATTTTTGTGGTGTGAAAATTCAGACACCCAAACATGACAGCTATACAAGAAATTTCACAGCTTTGTTGTGTTCTGTCAGTTCCATGATTATAGGCTAAATATCATCCTGAAATTCCAGGTAAGACACAAGGGTATCCCTAAAAAAAGAATTTTTCCTTAGAATGAAAGTTTTAATTATGATCTTACATTAAATCTACTTGCTTCTTCAATATGGCAATGAAACAGGAATCTTGTTTTGCTGAATCATTTACCTGGAATAAAACTTAAAATAGGATGTACATAGATAACGATTGAAAATATAGCATGTGCACATATTATCTTTAACTCTCTAGTCTAAGGTACTCCATCTTATATCCTTGGGTCAGCACTCTTTTCATACATTTGGAATATTAAAGAAATATAATCCAGCTGTTTAATGGAAATTCTAGATAGGCAAGTTTTAGAAGAATTTTAAGTTTAAAGCAAGTTTAAGGAAGAATTTTGGTTACAATTGAACTAAAAATGTACTTACAGATTTCATAATTTCAAGACTGATTTCACTTTCTATAACTAAATTTTAAAAATTATTTTCTAGAGAATTTGGTTTCAAATTTGTATTCCAAATTAAATTTTAGTTGAAAAAGATCCCTAAACATTTACCATTATAATAGCAATTATAATTTTTAAAGTGTTCAATTTTTTGATAAAAGCCTTATGGTAGTTATAACAATGAAGTGTATACCAAATGTCAAATATGAATGGTATTAAAAAAAATTTTGGAAAAAGTTTACTTTAGAAACAGATATATTTTTTAGCAAAGCTTCTTCATTTAAAATAAACTGACCTGGATATTTACAAACAATATTTTTTATTAAAATTAAACATTTGAGTTGAGTTTTAAATTTTTATTTTATTTCATAGTGAATGAAGCATGTTTTGATAAAAGATTGTTTTTTGACATATGTCCTAAGGGGTTTTTTGCAAATTATCAAAGTATATAATGTCATATTTTAAATGCAAGTTACTTCTTCAAAATTTTTCAACTTGGAATTACTTTTTACTTATGTTTAAATGTAATGAAAAAAACAAGCCAAAACATTTTAGCCTTTTCCAATGAAGATAAAATAATTGTAAATTATTGTAATGAAAAGTTTTGTTCGACTGGACTCAAGTTTTTTTTGTCCAGTTCTTTGGTTTCTGCTTTCTGATCTAGCAAGGGTGCTGATTCTTAAAGGAACAGCTGTGCTTGATCAGATTAAGCTGTGCTTCTGATCCTTTAAAATCTCCTAAAACTGAAGTTTACAGTTCCAAAAAACACTTCCTCCATCTTTTCTCTCATATGACCCCTAAGTAGAGCAGTAATATTTCTAAATATCTCAGTGTGACCTGATGTAATTATTCTTAAGAATCAAGTTTTTTAACTTTTGGAAGATTCTTTTTTGTCATGTGCTTCCCTAACTACAAGTGGTAGGAGTTTCCAATTGCAAGAGAATGAATTAGCAGGTAAAAGCCATTTTCTCATACGGGTTTCATTCTCCACAGACATGCCAATGACCATGCTGGTAAAGAACAAATCTACTGTTTTTTAAGCTCTGTTATTAGTACAGCTTTCCACTGCCATAGGTTCAACTGGAGCATCCAGCCTTGGATATGTAGTGTAATGTCACAGCTTTAGTTAAAATCTGGTGAGCTTGACTCCGATAATGTTCGAATTCTTTACAAAACATGTATGTATATATCTACAAATATAAAGTATATTTAAATCTCTAGCATTTTGTAATCTCATCTCTTTCTGAGCGAAGTGAATTCTTCCTACTGATTTAGCGGCCGTCATTTGGCCCAGCTTGCATTTTGCTGTGCTGAAGTCACAGATCTTCCCCTGCAGAATTTAATTGGATTGTGGTTACTTTTTGTGGTGGCAAAGGGACTAATGCTAAGCAGATAGAGTCATTGCAGCAACATTTACCTGTGATAAAATAATAGAGACATTACTTTTACCCCCCCTCTTTTTTTTTTTAATAACCAGTAGTTTCGGCCTGTGTTTTAAGCCCTTCATTAACTTGCAACCTCCAACCCCATCATCACTGGTAATGTTTGCATTCAAACCAATCACCAATAACATAAGTATTATGAAAGGAAAACCTTAATTTCTTCTCTTTACCCATTTCCTCCATATCAGTTTCTTACTCTGGCCAGCAGAAAGTCTCCAGGGACCTGGGAAAGTGATTTCCTAAGTCAGTCCTTGAAAATGCAGTGCTTTGGGGTAAGGCAGGTGATAAGTAAAGCTTTTGGTTTGGGTTTTGTTTTTTTTTTTTTTTTCCCTTAGCGTGGCATGCAATATCTGTAAAATAGCATAGCTTTATTTGATCAGTGTCAGAAGATGTTGTGACCCCAGTTCCCAAATGTATCTGTGGTACAGACAGAATGAGAACACAAGAATCAGCCAGTATATTGTTAGGTGCAGTATCAAGGAATAAGCCAGGGTTATTAATGGTATTTTTTCTGCTCACGGAATTAAATCCTATTTTAATCTAAGGGTGGAGAAGGAAAATTAATACTGTTTGTTCTGAAATATGGTACTGTTCTCTACATATCTGGGAACAGACTGGAAGTTTTCTCTTTCTGAAAAATAGTTTGCTTACTACATATTATCAATATGAATTCAATTTTCAGAGTAGCTGTAGTCCCAGAACAGTACAATCTCAAAAATAATAGCTTTCTGCTTTCCCCTTGCCAATCTCTGCTCCAGCTCGTGCTGGTGCATCACAACGCGCAGTGCAAAACTGCCTCCTCACCGTACCGGCGTGCAGCGCTTCACCTATAAATCATGAAGGAACAGGCTGTACTATCTGATCTCCTCTTTGACCTGGGTATCGCTCTGACCACAAGAGACTATGATTTACTGTCTGTCACGCAAGTGTGGAAGAGGCCCGTGTATTACCTCCAGACTTAACAAACCCAAGCGTGCTTGGGTGGGGTAGTCTCATGGGTGGGATCTTCCGTATCACTTGCTGGTTCCTGTGGATGAGGGTGGTTATGTGAGAGGGTCAGACGCCAAGTCAGCTCCTGCTATATCAGATCCCCTGCCTTAAGTCAGAGAATGACAGATTTTCTGCCTCTTTGCTTTAATCACTAGCAGAAGTGTAGGGTGAGATATGTGACCAGCATCCTGGAAACCTCACTCGATTATGAAGTATGGTACAGCACTTTGAATTCCTGGGATGGGTCAGAGAAAGAGCATCTCCTGAAATGCGGTTTTTCACCCACAGAGAAATCAGAATGCCACACAGCTGGGGCAGCTGGTGTCCTCTCCCTCTGCTCAAGGACCATTCACCCTTTCCTCTTCTTCTCCTGCAATTCCCATCGAAGTCCTGTCCTGCTGAGCTGATGCCAGCAAAACCTTTCCTAAACTGGCTGCTTTTTCTTCTAGGTCCTAGTCCCGCTCTGTGATTTCTGGACCTTATTTACCTTGCCTTCTCTCTTCCTTTGCATTGCACCCTGCACTTATCTGTCATTTTTACTGGTCTTTTTTTTTTTTTTTTTTTATTTTTTTCCTCCCAAAACTGCAGCTTTTATACATTCTTCCTGAATTATTGTTTTCCACTCCTTTTCTCCTCAAGTCTTTTCCGTTCCAGGTACATGACATTCAGAAAGCCTTCTTCTGTGGAGTACCTCAAATATATTGTTGCCCTTATGCGTTTATTGTTTCTGACATGCTGAATGCGTTTACTTTACTGTCCATATTTGGCTGTCAGTTACACTAGTGTAAACCTGGAAGGGCTCCATTGTTTCTTATCCATAGGTATGCAGCAGAAGGACGGGTAGCGTAAAGCAGAAAAGCTCCTTGTCATTCTGTAGTAAAATTTAAAAAGTTTGTGTTGCTCTGCATCTACCATAATTTTTGTTAGGAGGTCTAAGAGGTTGTTTAGGAGGTGAGTAATTTTCTTCTGCAATGTACCATTGCTATCAGATGACACATGATAACTAAGCATCTGTTTCCCTGTCTTGATCGTCTGGTCAGGCTTGATTTGTACCCATCGATTCAAAGCATAATTCAGTCGTGCTGTTGTTGCCATGTTCAGTGCTATAGGTTAAACGAATTACCACTAAATAGTTAACATAGTTGGCCAAATCCAGCCCTGGTGGTACACCTGGTTTTCGCCAAGACTGAATCGAGTCCCGTATCAGTAACAATGCACCTTTACAGATGCTCTTCTTATGAAACACTGTACCAAATTTATTCCTTGTTTTATTTCTTCAACAGTATAAGAAAAGTATTTATCTTTTGAAGCTAAATCACTTGGCTGGCAGACACACTGTCAGGCTGAATGCTAATTATGCAGCTTAAGTAAGTGTCCAAAATAGAAAAGGGTTGTAAACTATAAATTGAACCCCAATATAGACACTCTTAGTAAAGCTCTCACCTTGACTCCTTTGTGCTCCTGCTCCTGACTTTATCAGCAACTGAGATCACTTCAGTCCTTGACCATCAGAGTTTTGGTCAGCAGGGTTTGGCACAGGAAAGCAGATAGCTGTCCCTTGTTGTGAGCAGTTAGACCCCTGCACGGAGCGGTCTGTAGTGAGTGCTTCCACATGCCCCACGTGCCACAAGTAGTGAAGCATTTCTCAGTCCCAGCGTTTTGTGTTGCTTCCACTTTTCCTTTTAAAAGCCCTTCCAGAGCCACACCACTGAGAGAGTTTGAAACCTTCTCCTAATTGCAGCCTGAGTTAGTCAGGCTGGTTTTATACCCTTTTGTTCTTGTGCCAATGTAGCCTTGTAGGTTCATTAGATGCATAATTGCTGATGTTTATTCATCTCTTGTATCTCTGCCCAGTCTGCCTTTTGCTGGTATGTATGCCAAGTTCTTCCGACGTCTTCTTATAATGGTCTGAAGGTCCTACCAGCTCTTTGCTGAACCTCTTCCAGTTCAAGTTTATCTTTGCTGTGGAGTCTTTTATTGCTATGAGAAAGACAAAGTGAAAAGTAGTACTACTGCCAATAGCTATTCATGTGTGTAGCTTTATGCAAGTGAATAGCATCCAGTTCTATATTCACTGTCCTTGTCTACCTTGCAAAGATAAGGATGGCTTGAGAACAGGATTTAGCAAGATGAACTCTATTTCTGCTGGCTATTTCTAGATGTTAGGTCTCCAGTTGCTTAGAATCCAAACAACTGTGCTGTGCGTAGGCTCAGGATGTCTGCAGTTGGGCCAACCACTCATTATTGCTCAGCTCATCCAGAACACATGGTCACACTAAGTTTCTAGCTGTTGCTGGGACTCTCCCTCAAATGTGGTCTAGAGCTTAGCCTGTATGCATGCTTAAAGGGAAAATCATGTGCTACGCAAATCTGGATTTGAGCAGTCCAAGCGCCAGAGTCAAAGGCCCATTGGGCAGCTGTTCTCCAAGCTCCCTGCTGTAATTTCAGTCCGTGTGTACCTGCCCTTGCCTGCTGTGGGGTCTCCTCCCTGCTCCCCTGCAGGCCCAAGCAAGGGTGATGCTGGGGACTTGTGCCTGGGACTGAAGAATATCAGTCCTTTCACTGCTGGTGTTGGGATATAAGGATGGGCTGGCAATGACAGGGTAGATTTTTAGAAGAGTGCATTTGGAGAGTTTCAACAAACACCAAGGTCATAGATGGGAATCATGAGACTTTCAGACTCCTGAGTCACAGAAGTCTCAGTCCGTCTCTAATGGCTTTTAAAGTGTTAGGGTTGAAAAACAACCTGGGTAGGACATAATGATGGGTTCTTACAGATGCATCATATCCCTGAGGACAGCAGTCGGAGTAAGGTAGAAGGAAGCAAGTAAAAATATAATGGTGAGTATTAAGAAGAATTTGTTGGACTCTTTTTTCAGAAGTGCTATAAAATCTAATTCAGATAGCATAAGTATTAATTCAAAGCTTTTGTTCACACTGTACTATTGCTACCTCATTTGCCTGCTTTTGATGTTATATGTACTGCAGCTACAGATTTATTTCTACAGATACATATTTTTGTATTTTGGTAATAAATTCTTTTTAATAGAGTGACTCCCCAGGACTGAAATCTTATGATCTGATTGATTTAAATGCCTGCATGAGACTGTGTTTTGCTCTCTGGCAGAACAGACGACATAAATTTGACTCTAGAGCCAAATAAATTGGAGAATTGTACTAAGTTGTACTAAGGAGGGAAGATGGATCATGAAACAAGCCACTGCAACAAATAATGCATACTCAAGAGTGTAAATTGTAAAATAAATGAAATCCATATGAACACAGGAAGCTTGTTACCAACATTAGAGCCTAAGCCAGGTCTGAAAATTACTACACATACTGCCTTGTGGAGATACATACCTCTGCTCCCTTGGCAGAAATAGTAGATGTACTTAACCCTATGGTGTTGATATTTAGAAAAATTGAGATATGCATAGAGCAAGAACATTTCTTCCTTTTATTGCAATCAATAGCAAAGTTCCCTGAACTTCAGCGAGACAAGGATTGTCCCAAACATTATAACAGTAGCTATACCAATATAACTAATCCATAGAAGAATAAAAATCCCAGGTGATAATGTGATTCAGTTTCGTGTCACTCCAGGGTTATTCCAGTGAAATAACCTTATTTTTCCTGCTTTAAAAAGCAGTAGTGTGTTGTTGGAGAAAAGTCAAACCAGAATGGGTCTGCACAGCTCATTATCATGGAGGAAATCCAACCAACAGCACAGGCAGATGTTTTTCAATACCTTTTTTTTCTTAAACAGTAGAGGGAGGGTAATGCAAAAGTGCTTTTCTTTTTCCAATTTCTAATTATTTTCTTCAGCATTCTTGGGCTACTTTCCAATAGATGGTGGTTGCATAAAAAGTAGAAACATTTTCATCTGAGAAATGAGAAACACTTCAGTCCTACAATGCCTGTGTGTGGCAGGGATTTGAAAAGAGAGCTGAGGTCTTTTCTTTAGCAAGAGCTGCACAGCACTCGGGCTCTTTCTTGGCATCCATTGCCATTCAAGTGAAGAGCCTCGCAGCACATCCTATGAGAGCAGCCAAAAACTGAGTGCATTGCACTGTTTCATCCGGAGACATGGCTCCTTAGCAGGTTGGATGTGCGGAGAGTGAGATCCCTTTCTGGGGCTTTTATTCAGACACATTTCACTGACACTAAACGTGACCTAACAGCTAATCTCCTTTGAATTAATTGACTTAATGAGATGTGAGCTGAAAGACGGTGCAAGCTGGAAATAAAAAGAAACTGTGAGATAGCCCAAATACAACTTTTTCTTCTCTTGCAATGTTAACTGAAAAGAACGTTAAGATACTGTATCTAGTAAATTTGGCCTAAAAACACAGAAATCCAATGAAATGAATTTATAGTACTTGTCTTTCAGTCTGCTTTTTACTTCCTTGGTTTTCTCAGTGTTAACACAGCACCAGAAATATTTTGCAGCTACTCTCTTCGGGACGTTTATATTGCATGTGTTGGATAATGCCTTGCGTCTGCTATAAGGAAACAAATGACCACAATCTTTAGTGCCTAGGCTAAAAGTCACTAAGGAAAATATAAAAGCAGTTTTTTATGTCATTTGTGTGAGAAACAGAGAGTAGGATCTCTATTGTTCCAGAGGGGGTGTTTCCATCACAGGAGGGGAGCTAGTCCCTTTAGTTTGTGGATGTCCTGGGACATACTCTCATCTTATAACCTCAAACAACTGTTGCCTCTCTACAGGTGCAGCAATCCTCCCTGGTAGCTACTAGCAGCACTTTGCTTGGCAGGAGCAGAAGTCTAGAAGGGACCCAACAGGAATGATGGCTTCCTTGGGAAAGAGTGAGGAAGCTTACGAAGGTGCTCTTTTGTTGTCTCTCAGTACTGTCACAGAACAGGATTGCAGTAATGTCACGGTATAGCCCTGTTACCAGTTTGTATCTCCTACCAAAAGTGGGTATTATTTGAGACATCTGAACTCTTCAAGAATGGAGATCTGTGCACTGGTTGGCCTGCCTGGTTAACGCTGAAAAACGAGGCAAGTGTGGGAGGATGGAGGTTTTAAAGAGAGGCAATACTTAGAGAAGATCAGGAGTGTGAAGCTGTGGAGCTGGATAAATATAGTGAGAAGGTGGTTTGCCACGGAGTTCGAGGCTTTACTCTGCTGCTTTGTTGTTCTGGCCTGTCCCTGTACTCTGGGGCATCTCACCTTCTGCCATTAGCTAAAATTTGATCTGTAGGGAGGAGCCAGAGGACAACGAAACCTTAGATACCAGCTCTGTTTTGAGGACGGTATTTGGATTTTTACATTTAGTGCTGAGAGAGATTGGCTGGGAAAGGAAAGAAGCTGCTGAGCTTGTTAGAGACCCACAGGGGAGAAAGTGCTCTATGAAATAGTTTGAGAGTTGTTAGTTGTTTTGGCAACTGTTATTAGACAAGGCCCATAATTACTTCTGTAGCTATAAAGGAATGTAATTTGCTTTTAATTACTGTATTAGCAAACAGGAAATATATCAGTAGGGAAACCAACGGAAAAGAAAGTTGCTGAATTTCTTTCAGTCCTGTTCTTTGCGACTCTAGGAAGGCAAAAATATTTGGACAAAAAGAAATTATGCTCTAATAAGCCCCAAATAGACACATTCTGAGACTGAGGGGAAAATAGCTATTCTATATAGCAGAGAGCTGGCTTCTCACATAATCCTACAAAGTGGAAATAATAGCCTCTTTTCATTGTAATTTTAAAATTGTAACTCGGTGCTGTTCTTCTGATGCTTTGTGATAGATGCCAGGAGTGGAGACTGCTCTGCTCCAAATGCGAGTCAGATAATAAAGCAATTTCTGAGCTGTAGCAGCATTGCACCTTTCCTTTTGTTTCCTCTGAGAGATACTGTAAGGCTGCATTATCAAGATTCACCCTCACAGCCAAGTATTTTATTTTTAAATTGTCCTTTAAAAGAATTTGTGAGTCCTGAAGGGGACGTCTTATCTCCCATCATGGACAAGCCTCCTCAAGAATCCGAACAGGAAAATACTGCAAGCATTTTCTTACCTTGAATCTCAAACAAAGAAAAGAAATTCAGTGGATTTCCTGACCTCTTAATCTTCTCACTGAGAAACTGCTCTAAACACTAATGAACATTAAATCGCTATTGCTCTGTTGGTGTGTACCGCTTCAGTCAGCAGTCCTTCCAGAATCAATAACAGCAGGCAATCTCCTGCAGTTTCTCCAGTGTTTATTTTTAAAGGTAATACTTACAATGTTTGAAAAATGCAATATTTCATTTTGAACGTGGCAGAGCTGGAAAAGCTCTTCAAGATGCTTTTAGAGCATGTGAAAGGGACAAACCATTTGGATTTCATTTTCGCCTTCCCGCTGCCTAGTTGGCTGCTGAGCCATGGAGGGACCATGACTCCCAGCAGGCCAGGGGTGGCTTTCCCCACTGGCTTCCCCACGAGCGAAGCACAGGAGACTGTGCAAGTGCAGCTTCCCATAGGAATCACTGAAGGGACCGCTAAAATCAGGGCAGGCAGTAAACAATGATAAAATCCCAGTACTTTGTTTTAAAGTGAAAACCTTCATGCAGCCTGCCATACTGCAGTAGACAAAATGGCTTGGTTGTTCATGCGTTTCCAGTTGCAACATCCAGGTAAAGGAGAGCATTATGGCAGCTAAAAAGGCTTTTCCAGGCAGGTTTGCTGTGGGGCTCTCTTAAGGTTGTACACAGCTCCTGCACTCTGGCATTTCCTAACTTCTGAATATTTGATTTTACAGCCCCAGCAGCGGCTCCTCGACATCATTTTATGTGAGGTATTTATAGATCACCTTGTCTTTCAGTAGTAACTTTGCCAGACTAACAGTTCTAGCTGAAGTTTCTTCTGCGTCCCTCAGGAAATTGGTTTTTTTCCCTCGTCTGACAAGTTTCAGCCAAAATGGTTTGTCTGATTCCAGGATAGAGTTAGGAGGAAGATGTGTCATTCTGTAATGTTAAAACAAAAATTGTGATGAGACACTCTAATGCTTCACTGAGTTTTAAACTGGAGACTGCTGAGAGCAGTGTGGGAAGAGGGAACCAGGAGGCAGTGGCAGGGGTGCAATGCCATAGCTAGGGCGGGAGACCTGGAAAGCTTGGTGGAGGGAAAAACCAAGCAGGGCAGATACTAGCCTGTGTCAAGTAGCTGTGCCTCTGCTTTTTTTTTCACAACAGACATCTCCATCTTTCTACATTGCTTACCTCCTTACTCAAATTACACAGGTAAGGAGAAGTGTCTGTGGAAAAATAAAACTACAGAGGCCAAGAACCTGCATGGCACTGGAGAGGCTCAGAAAGCAGTGGCCTTAATCTCAGTGCTTTCATTCCCCTCCTGCAAAGGCGGGTGCTATCAGTTTTCCTCAGAGGGGTGCCATGAAGATACATGTATTCAAATTCTGTGGAGCACTAGAAACAAGTGACATAATTTTGTATTCAGTACAGAGTTTGGATGTGCAGTTTAAGTAAGGCCTGCAGGCCACATGCTGCATGTTGCGGACAAAAGGAAGTCTTCACTGAACAAGGCAGACACCCTGTGGAAGAAATACTACATGAGCTTGTAATTAAAAACCACGTCTCAATGTATACATAAAATGGCCTGAATTAAGACTGCTCATGCATCAATAATCCTGGCATGTCCTGACTTTGCAGTGCTTGATTTTTCACCTAAGTGTTCTTTAAAGTTACTTTTCTGTATAGAAACTATAAGGAAGTCACATGCAAGAACATGAAGAGGGCAGAAAAAGACAAATAGGGCAGAAAAAGATAGATACGTTCATTCCCATGCATCAGGTATGAGTTCTTCGATTCAAGTCTTCAGTTCTCCTTAACCCATTGAGCAACATATGAAGCAGACAGAAAAGCCTTTGGGCAGAACAACCAGTTCTTTACTGCTTCTTGAAAACATTCAGACTATCCCTGAATTTCTCTTCCATCAGTTTGATATTTCATTTACTTTTGCTTCTTCTCTCAGAGACCTTGATTTAATTCTTTCAATAGACAGACACTGCTGAGCACCTTCTCCCTCACCTCGCAGAGATAAGGATGTTGCAATCTCTGTGCTCCTGCTAAGAGAGAGCTGGAAAGGCAGCATCAGGGGATGAATCCATTAAAAAAAACCCAAAGACCAAAACTGGGAAAATAAGTAGAAAAATGTGGGCAGAAAACCCTTTAATTGAAGTTTGTATTTCAGTTCTGCTCTATGTCCAATCTGTCAGACAGAAGATGTCTTCTTCTTGATGTCTGTTCCTCCCAGATATCCTTGCAGGATATTAGACAGTGCAATAGGGGCAAGCCAACATCCTACGGACTGTGAACATACAGCTGGCCTAAACATGGAAAAGATTTTGCCCTCCAGGCTGAAATGGGTAGCAGGTCTCACCTGCTAGAGCCTCTGTGGGTAAAGTTGCAAACTGTGTTTGTGTGTATTTAGGTGGCTCAGACTGTTTGTAGAAGTTTGTATCTCCGGTCCTTCCAAGGAAAACCTGAAGGAGGCTGCAAGAGTGGCAACGAGCCTTCAGAAAGCCGTGCTTAGGGCTTTTTAGCAATGTAGACAAAACTGGGCAAGGGCAGCGAAACTGAGTTTTGTAACAAAGGCAGTTTGATTTGAAGAGAGAGGGAGCAGTGCAGTGTGTGTGTGTGTGCGCACTGAAGTTTTGCTAAAAGCTGTTAGCAAATTATCCATCAAGCTTGAAGTTTGGCTTTTAAATCCATATTTAGACGCCTCTTTAAATACACTGATATTAAAAAAAAAAAAGATGCTCCCATTAAAGCCCAATACTTGTGAAAATTACATTTCTCCTGACCACATCTATACAGCACTTATCACAGTGGGGCCTGGATTCTTGACCAAAAAAATGCTCTTGCTGTATACAGAGATGGTAACGAAGTATTAAATAACTGCAGACAAGGGCTGGAGATAAAGCCCTCGTCTCATTTATTGCTGGCAAAACAGAATTCATATTGTGCCTCAGTAACAGAAAATTTCAAGGATCTTTTGGGGCTTCATCTTTGCAGCTGGGTACACTGGTGGAAAGCTAAACTATGTGCTGACTCAAAAGGGCTCAGGATCATATTCACAAAAAATCTGTCATCACAGACAGTAATGTCCATAGATATGTATCTGGCAGAGAAATGAAAAATAATTTCCCCAGGGCGGTGGTGTGAGGAGGGGACATTTGATGCCAGGTCCTGGGAACGCAGGGGCCATTTCAGTGGTCTGGACATACCCATTAGTGATAAATCGCTGTTTTGATGATGGTATTTCTTATAAATCACAGGAACTTTTCCTCTGCAGATACCTGTAGTCCCAAGCTCAAGCCAAAAATTTCCTGTCTTGTGGTTACACCACTTAACAAGATGTTACAGGAAGAATAAGAGCAAAAATGACAACCAAGTGAATACTGAGAAACATACCTCAGTGTTCTTGTGACTGAAAACAGATTTGATATTCAACGACTGCAAGAGAAAATGTTCAACATGTCTGCCTCTGCAGCTAGTTTCAAGGAAAGGGAGGGTGATTAAGCATGAACAATGTCAATTAAAAACCTCTCACCTCTCTTGAAAACCTGCTGGTATATGTGACCATGTAGTAATGGCCATTTCCCGTCTTCTCAGGTACATAACAGTATAAGGACTTCAGAACATCTCACGTAAAAGATTTTGCTGCTCTGCATCATTTTTTCATTTGGAAATTTGTATCCAAATAACAGTGGTTTCCTGTTATGCTTTTCTTGTAGCACTTCATCAAACAGCAGGAACGTATGCTGTTCCTAAAAGCAATCTATTGAACTGAATCATTCCTTAGGGGTTTTCACTGTGAGCAACGCACCATTTTCCAGGCTTATTGTCAATTGTAAATGAACATAGTTTTGTGAATGCCTGCTCACCTAGTATAGGTATATTATCTATGCATAATAAAGGGCCTTTTGTCCTTTAAAAAATGAGATTAATCTTTAGTTTAAACACATCACAAGTAACTGATAATGTCCAGATGGACCTGTTCTGTTGGATGATTTAATCATTAATTTTATAAATCCATTTTATTTGTCCCTTTCATTAACACGGTGAACAGAACTCCTTGATGAGATAGTCATTCCTCTTGTGGTTTTGACTGAATTATTTAAAATTAAGTTACTCACCACAGTAGTATTCCAACATTGTTTTATATTCAGGTCTTCCACTCTTATTTTGGATTGTACTATCCATGCCTGTTGTTGCATTCTCAGTCATCACGGTGACTTTCACAGCTTAAGAATATGAGAAGATCAAGGTCTCCAAACATATATTTCTGAGTGGCTTGAATATCTCAGGCCCTGACCTAAGGCATTGGTCAGAAGACATAAAGCTATTTCTTTATTATTATTTGCAATAGTAACATAAAAAAAAAAGCCATAGTCTTTCTGTCTGATTTACATGATTTAATTTGATCAAGAAAACTCTATGTTGTCCAGATCTATAATGACCATGTAATTATGCTCTACAGAATAAAAGACAACTTTAAAAAATTGCTGGTTACTGTAGTTTCTTCGCTAATCACTTGGAAAAGTGGTAACACATGTTTAAGTATTGTCCTTATTGCCAATTTATAGCATCATTAGGTTTTCCTGGGAAAATCTTATGCTAATTTTGGTTCTTATGCTCTGTGAGCTTAGATATGGCTGCTTTTTTGAAATTGATCTCTACTTTGGTGCATCTTGATTTTTATTATTCAACATCAGATACTTGGTTTTTGAGTATGAAAGGATCAAAGCATTTAAAATGCAGGAGGTGGTGGTCAGTGTCTCTGTAAATTAGCCTCTTAAAACAGGGCATGACAAGTTTTCTTGCTTTGTACAATTTTTCCACCAAAAATGCAATTTTACTTGACTTAAAACTGTCGTATGTCCTTGGCTCCAACTAACAGCTGGTTTTTAGCAGATGGTGGTTTGCGCACTCCCCTGGGCCATGAGGGACCCCTCTTTGGTCTAAGGAAAAGTGAACCTCAGATGCCAGGGCCAGTGGCTTGGCCAGCCAGATAACGATGGCAGAGGGAGGAGCAGAGGGGGTTAGAGCAGAGGTGCCCAGGGCGGGCTGCTGAGCGCCAACACTGTACGGTGCAGTGCCATCCCGTCTGTGGCACTCCTCAGTCCGGAAAACCCTGAAAACACAGACAGCACTTCCCAAAGCACAGGATAGAAAAATGCTGTGTTTTGTCTTGGTTTTCTTACATTAGCTTCTACTGCTGCTTTCATTATATAGCTGATGGATTGTGGCAATTGCTTATATAAAACCCATTAAGTGGCTGCTATGTATTTTTGGAATAATTTAAAATGTTTCCTTCATAAAGGGCAAAATCTTGTTTCTTTATTTAGTCTTTTATTTTGCACTCTAAATGTGAAGTGGAAGATAAATACGAAATGTGAATCATTGTATAAACATGTAAATTGCAGACAGTTCCGTTTGCCATTTTCTGCACAGTATTCACATCCAATTTGCATTATGTGCTGTATCAGTTCACTAATAGTTTATACTGATAGACCACCATTTTAGCAATAAGTACAAAAGAGCAGAAGAAAAAGAGCTGTGCTTTTAAACTAACTTTTATTTTCTGATTTTCTGATTTATTTCTCAGCCTTAATCTCACAGAAATGATTGTTGTGGGCTTTTCTTCTTCCGTGAAATGCCTTTTAAAATTCATAAGCTTATTAAAAAAATTAATAGGTAGCGATAGCTGCCTTTCATTCTGTCTTTTATAAACCCTTTTAAAGTGAATGTAGTATTTGAATTGCAAACTCAGCTCTTGCCTGCATCACAGAACAATCATGGTGGTAGATGCAGAAAGATCATAATTTTTCATCAAAGTGCTTTAACCCCAGCCCTGTCGGCTCGTCTCCCAGAAAACAAGGTAGAGTAATCTCTATGATTAATTAGGCAATGTTTATCAAACTGAACGAAGATGAAAGGCTTTGGAAAACTGCATAGTTTTAAATGTTATTAAAACACAACAAAATAGTTTCTTCCAAACTTTTCTGTATGTGTTTAGTAGTGTCAGAAATCTTTGTTTCCTCCACAACACAGACAGAAGCATCTGGATCAAACCTACGAGCTTCCCTTGCTCACACAAAGAATCAAAATAATAGCTATTGGATACTGCCTGCAAACAGATTTTCGCTCGATCTTCATTCTAACTGTGTGAATGAGAAGAGGTGTTCACGAGTATGACAAGAATGCTGGAATATCCAGGGATCCCTCCTGGTCATTGCTTAACATCTGTAGGAATTACAACCGAATATTGCACATTGGAGGTGGTAAACATTTTGCTCCTTTTTTCCAAAGAACTGAGACCAATAAATAATAGAAAATAATTTTTAAAAATTATGGATCTAAAATGACAAGAAGTTGGCAAGAACCTCAAAATGTTTCTTTCAGAATCTTACGATCTGGAGATGTTATTTAATATCCATCTGTTTCCTTTACACAGCCTCTGTGGTGGGAAATGTGTCTGTGCAGTCCTTATGCTCTCAACTGGGGAGGGGGGAGAAGTGGGCAGGGAACCTAAGAAGGGAGGGGGTCACCAGGAACAAGTTGCCTTTTCTACTCTACACATGTAGTTGATACTGTTCCTCGTTCTTTTTTTACTCATAATGAATGTCCTTTAATAATGAATAAATGGTTTTTATCAAAAAACCATGAATGTTTTGATTTAAAAACTGCTAACCAAAAGTGTTTGGCTGAAAACTGTTAATGCTTCTGCTTTGATAAATATATTCAGAATGATCACTTTATGATTTATGGGTTTTTTTTTAAATTCTCAAAACAGTGCATTTTCTTGTGGAAATTTCTACTTGACAAAACCCTATCTTTTTCACATTCAGTCATTTTTTCTTCTTTTGACCACAGTTGTTATGAAAATGCATAACTCAAGACAGAACTTAGGTCTTAGACTTTCCAAAGAGCTGACTGCTATCACAAAGCACCTCTGTCTGTCCCATGGGAGATGAATGTGTGTCAGGTAGGCAATTCTGTTGTGACAATTTTATGATGTTCAAACCAGCTGACTGCTGGCTGCAGGCTTTGGAAAAGGGTTTTACAAAACTAAGATATGGCCACTGGGCTACTGCAGTGGTATAACTAGTGGTGCCTCCCCTGCACCTACCTATGTAATGTACATTTGCCTCTGAAAGACATTTGTCTTCTTCGTGCCTGCACAGACTCAGCATTGAAGGCAGATGCCTTCAATGAGCAGCATGACACAGTCTGCCAGCAGGAAAATCTCTGTAACTCACTGATGCCACAGTAAGATGTTGTTTAGCCTGTATGATGCTGATGGGGAAATGAAAAGGTAGCAGGTTAATGAGGCTCATTCATAATTGCTCTAAAGTATACTTGAAAATACAAATTAAAGGACAAGTTCTGAAGGTTACTGAGCATGCACAATGCCCAGTGAAGTCACTGGGAACCGCAGCTGCTGTAGACCTTCTAAGAGCTGACCCAAATAAAGTACAAATGTCAAGCAAATCAATGGAAAGTCTTGGGGCCCTAACTGCATTACACACAAGTCTAATTGTGTTTATCAGCAGAGTGGTGCTACATCTCTTTTGCTGTTGATTTAGGAAATCCAACTTTTCATTGACTCAACAGCAGCTTTGAATGCCCCAAGCACCTAAATAAATCTAATCACAGGAAATCCTTCCCCTCCATCATTTCACTTGCATTAATCCTTGTTAAAGTACCATCTCATCAGCAGAGGCTGAGGCAAGTGTATCTTGCTCCTCGCCAGTAGCAGGGAGGAAATCACACACCAGGGAATGAGACATCCTTTCCATAGTGCATCCTTCATGTGTACTTTATCTTCTTCACTGCAAGACACTAACACTGATAAGCCCTGTGGGTCCTAAAGATTCAAACACAATGGCACAATAGGAAGATTAAGCCTAGAAAAAAATTGGATTTCACTTCCTCCAACACTGAAAAGAGCTGATTTTTTCCATTAAAGAAAATTTTCCATTAGAGTGTTTTCCATTAAAAATTGCTTCCTGTGGAAAACTGAGTTTCTGATTAAAAGAGCATTTTCACAGTATGAATTTGTTCTTTCAGAAAAGGAATGTGCTTTTCATTAAAACTCCCAAGCCCTAGGTTTAAAATACTGGGTAAAAACTCAGTGATTCAATTCCTCTGTCTTCTAGTGCAAAATTAACAGTTTTGGCAGGAATTCCCTCCTCTGTTATTTTTTTATGCAGACTGCATGTCAGGACCCATAAGGCACCCGTAGGCTGTGATTAACCTGAGTAGTCTCAGCTGGGGCCCCCACCCACACAACACCTGCCCATGCGCCAGAGCTCCATTTAAGCTCAGACCCAACAAGCACCTAGACCTGGCCTGAGCTTTCATCAGAAATATGTTTGTGCTCATGCTTGTTTGATGCTGTCCTGGCTTATGGATTGGGTTTTTACTAGGTGATTTCCAAAGCCATACTATTCTCCCAGCTTTGTTTCCTGTCCTGCTTCTGGCCACGCCTCCAGGATGTACCTTAGATCTATGTTGGAGCCCTGTCTCCTCTTGGCTGGACCTTGGATATCATTCATCCCACTGCTTGTCTGGGAGTGTCAATGGGACTTGTCAACATCCCGACATTGTTCCGATCCTGTAGGATGACATCCTGTTGCTGAGGTTCCTACTGTGTTGGGCTCCTTTTTGGCTCCCAGCTCGTCCCTCCTCTTGGAGAAGCCCTGATCCTGATGGTCTCCACTGCTGCAGTGGTGGAGAGGTGTAGCTTGTCACTTGGACACCAGAGAATAACCGTAATTCTTTTCTATTGTTTTAAATTACATAGTTCTGGTGTAACAGATATCTCCGAGGACAGAGTGAAGGTGTCATGAGCAAGATCCAGATTCTGCTACTGAGACTGAGCTAACCTTGAATTAGGGAACAACAGCTGCAAAGGGGAAACAGAGCTCCCCCAGTTTCTAACAATCTTCCTTTGCTAGGGCTATGATGTCTATAAGCCTGTTTGCATCTGTTTGAACAAAAAACTTATTTAAGTTGTACATCTAAGGTCACTGTTCTTGACAATGCCAGTTTTTAGCTGAGCCTGTGAGTAGTGCAGAACGAAGGAGGCAAGTTTAGAAGTTGGCCTTCAAGGACTGTACAAAAGAGTCCCTGGTCAGCATACTTAGATGCCATATTTGCTGTATTATTATGCTTCCTGTGGTCTTTCCAGTGCTTTGAAACTCTGTTTGATCAATATATCCTTGGATCTTCCACACTTTTGTTTTCTCCCTGTGGGTTAATACATTGAAGTTCTTGATGGTAATTAAATTCAACATCCGTTTTGGTGATGTTAACATGAGGCAGCTGCAGGAACAGACGAAACTATTGGAATTTTACCTATCGTGTTCCCTGCAAGATTCCTGACCATAGGTAGTGTTGTGTGATGAGAATAAAAATGGTAAGGCCATTAGGCTTTTGCAATAGACAGAGAGAAGTCAAAGTAAAAAGGAGATGAACAAGTTAATTAAATCTAACAGACAAGCTGCAGACTCTTGGGTGCTGAGTAATTAATTTATAATTAATAATTAAAACAGGATAAAAAATTGATACTATGGGGTCACCCTAGTAAATAGTCAGTAATTTATTTTCTATTACTTATTGTTATTGGACTAGCAGGTCAATGACCTCTTCTGACAGCATCTGGGCAAACAGCAACGCTACACAGTCTGTTCTTTAATTTAAAAGAAATGCCTGTTTTAGCAATTTCCTCTGGCAGGAAAGCAAGCATATCATCTTGCTCCATTCTTTTTATTGAAAGGGCACTATCAAGCTTCGATTCCCCATTTACATTTTTAGCCTGGTTTCCTAAGGAAATGAAGCTTGTACGATAACACTGACTTTCTCTCTGTCTGTTAGGTCCTCCTCAATAACTTTTAAACTGTTTGGCGAAGCGCAACTGAACTTGAAAGTGGATGGAAAAGTGTCAGTTATTACCTGTGTTCTTAAAAACTTTGTCAAGAGCAGAATCTGGGTGGAAGAAAGAGATGCAATTTGTGCTTGTGCTGAGGGAATGCGGTAAACTTGGTTGCTGTGCAGTTGTTTGGCATTTGTGGGCTGGCCCACCAGCTTGTGAGCACCAGTGGGCCCATCAGAAAAACGTGTAAGCTTTCTCTTGCCTTGTGTGGTGCACCCCTCCAGCACCGCAGACAAAACTGGAGTAACTCAGAGAGGGAGCTGGACCAAGGTGAGAAATCCTCAGCAAAACTCTCGTGATTAGTTCTGCTGCTCATGAAAATATTTGATGGTTTAGGGTATAAAATCAAGGTGGGTGTAAACACGCCCACACATGCTTTCTCTATCCAATGTGGCAGATACGTTCTATTCACTGATCATTTGAAAATCAAAGTGCAAATAAATGGTAGCATGAAATATCCTAGTGCATAACCATCAGGCCTGAATTTTGGTTCCAAAAATGTCCAAAAACTACAGTTATATCAGAGGCACTTAAGGATATGTTGCAAGTTCTATGAATCAATACACTTGGGGATTGGCTTTTCCGATCTAATGAAGATTATTGCTGTGTTAATTTCAACTATGAATGTTGATAAATTCATATTTTGACTACAGGATCAGGACAAATCATTTTGGTCTTCTATCCTGGCTTTCCATATAACCCAGAAAACTTTCCTGAGGTAATTCTTGCTTGGAAGTTTTTTTAAGAGGGGGGAAAACATCCACTATTAATTTAAACATCACAATGATATACCACCACCTTTTCTAAAATGTGATTAAAAGAGGTGATGGCAAATCACCTTCACTTTTTTTGTTTTTAAAAGCTGTTGTTTTGATTTTGATTTCATGAAGCTTGCTGTGCTGGTCATTGGATCTTGTACTTTGATTTATTACAATTAGCAGCCCCTTAAATTCTTCGTGTAGGAAATTCTGGTCTGATGATACCACATTTTACCCTTATCCTTGATATTAAGAAAAGCTCTGGTAGCCATTTCCTTGCTGTTACAATTCACCACTCCCTTCTCAGTTTCTTAACATAATTTCTGAAGTGGGAATACAGAAGAGGACAAGCTGATCATAGAAGAGTTATACAGCAGTAATCTCTCTTCTACAAGCACTAAGGGTTCACTAATTTTTATGTCAAGCTAACTCTTGCCCACCCAATTGCACTTGAAAGTTATGTGTTGTTGATTGTCTGTTATGATTTCCCCTCTCTATGTTCAGTGCTGCTGCTTTCCATGAGACTCTCAGAACCCCTAGTCTTTGCTCTTTCCTCGATATCAGAGTCTACATTGGTTATTTGCTTGTGTTTACACTACCTGTTGGTCGAGACTGTTCAGTATCAGTGGCCTTTTCTCTGACAGATACCATTCTTTTACCTTTGGTGTCATCTGCAGTATCAATTTTTCTTTGTTTTCCCCTAGGTTATTGATAAATGTATTAAAAGAGTCCAGGGTAAGGAATGAATCTTTTTGGGTCCTCATGAAAGAATACTTGGTGATCTCTCATTTACAGTTACATTTGCAGGACTGGTTATCCACTGTTTAATCCATTTAATGTTGCCATGTTAAGCCTGTAGTATTCTAGATCATAACTGCATGGTCTTGAGGTACCAAATCAACTGCTTTGCAGAAGTGTTGGTATATTGCATTGGTGCTACTGCCTTCGTCAGCCAACCTTGTAATCTTGTCAGTGATAAAAAGTTAGACTGATGGCATCTATTATCTAGAATGACAATTCTTAGCCATATTTTCCCCCACTATTGCCTTAATAATCAAGCCCTGCAACAACTTCTGTGGTACTTCTCACGCAGTGCTTAAAACATTGAAAAGTTGGACTGAGAGATAAAAGTTTAAAATTTTACTTGGATTTCTGTTACAAAAATGTGTATTAACACATATGGTTTTTTAAGAGGTCCAACTGCAGAAAAGTTAAAACTTCTACTGCAAGACTGTCAAAGGCAAAAATTAGGTGGTGGTGGTGTTTTATTTCATTACAACATGATCCCCAGTGTCTCCTCTTCTTACCCAAACGTCTCTCTTCAGGTTCCAATGTTCTGGACTTGTATCTTAAACTTTTTTTCAGTATTCTTCAGGCCTGTGGTTTAAGCCTTTTGTATAGGACACCTCCTTTATACCAACTCTCTTTCTTTTATTCTTTTGTGGACCTGTGACCTAACTTTATTTGCTTGTCAAACCCACTACTAATACCCATAGTTTCATGCTTGCTGAGGTGGAGCTGTTCACAGCTCCCCAGACTCTTTGGTCTGTATTTCTTAATTCAGTTTTTCTAGCATATGTATTGAAAGCTTCTGGCTTTTGCACGGAGATTCAAACCAATATAACTCAGCTGGCACACACAGGCACAACCACAAGCCCACTATGCTATCTCTAACAGGTTTCCCAGCCATGCCCTTGAAATCATATAATAACCAGCAGATTAGACAAGGAACAAAAATGCAAAGAATTTGCTGTCTAGCATTCTCCACACTTCCCTTTATTCTCAGTTTAAATTGAGCTAAACCTGGTCAAATATATCAGTATGCAATGGGCTACTAGTATTATTCCCTTTAGACATTCCCTGATGTATATATGCTACCGGCAGTAAGCAAAGTAAGATGTTTTGATGCATCCCCAATCCACTCAACCCAGTGGAGTCTCAGCCCTTTACCAGTGAAGAGCTAGTGGACAGCAGTGTGTGTCAAGTGTATAACATGTTCATATTAAGCCAGTTGGTTAAATCTTTATTCCTGAAACTGTTCTTGGGTTTGGGAACAGAACAGCTTTCCACTCTGTTCCTACTTTCACAGTTATGCTCTCTTGTGAAAGCACCTGCATAATGGAAAAGCAATTTAATCTAATGCTGCAACCCCACCACTATTTCTTACTAAATAAAGTCCTTTAAAGTAGGGTTTTAGATGTGGCTCAGGGACCACAGAGTTGGAAGAGCCTTCTTTTGTATTTCGCTGGCTAAGGAATGAACAAATAAAAGCGATGAATTTCCTGGTGCAAACCCCTGAATTTATTTCAACAATATAATTGGGCTGGGAAAAGAAAAATCATGAATTCCAGTGTGACAGTTATTCTGGCCATTTAGGAACTAAGGCAGGAATTATGTTTTTGCTCTGAGGCAGAGTATCACAAACAAAGTGATATTTAACTGCTTCTCTTGCCCTTCATAACCTCTCAGTACTCCTTCCCCCACGCATGATTTAAATTGTTCCAATTAAATTCAAACATCATAAATTTTAAGCAAATTTTGGCCAAAAAACCCACAAAAGGTTACCTGAAATATTTAGTACTCACTGCAGCAGAGGAAGTAGGCACACACAATGATATTTAGCTAAAGGGCATCAAAGGGACACTGTCTTTTTTCAAAAGTATTTCCCTAAAAGATGACATACCAAGTTTTTGAGAACCACTGAATGAGCAAAGCCAAGATTAAAAATTAAATGCAACAGTATACTTCTAAAAGGCAGTGAAAGATTGCACATGTTAACAGGCAGCATTTAAAAGAATGTGACTTATTAGTCCTATTATTATGCATATTTTCTTACTGTGACAGTTTCATTGTTGTTTTTTCAGTGCATTTATCTATGATCTCAAATATCATTAAGATTTTCATAGTAAATTAACTTCTGATTATATTTAGTCTGTTCAGGGCAATAGAGGCTAGCAAACACAGCATACATGCCAAAAGACTGTTGGTTGTATAGTCCCTATTTGTGTTTGTAATATGAATAGCCAAAATCATGTTAGCTATAGAAGAAGATCTTTAGAGTGTTTTAGTTCTCAAAAACAAGGAGCAAGAGTTATTCTCCTCTTAATTTTACTGCTCTGATACTGTCAAGGGTGGTTAGAGCAGTTTTTTCATGATCTGCTAACATGTTAAGCACACTGAAGTTTCTCGTCAACAGCAACTCATCTCCCAGCAAAGCAGAATTTGAGAATCCTCTGTAATTCTGTTATGGGAAGAGCTGGAATTTTTAGATACATAGTGGAAAAAGCAAGATACTGCTGGTACTTCACTGTCCTGTTTTTCCTGGAAAAATCTAACTCATCCTGACACCTTTCTGCACCAAACTTAAGAAGCATCTCCTTTTCTAGCTGCATGAGATCTGAAAATGCTTTCCCTGAGAGCAAACCTGGGAAACCACACCCTTAAAACAGCACAACAAAGCTGGAATCTGCTCCAGTGTATGCTGGTGGAGATTGCCCCGTACAGGGGGGTTGCTGCAGTTATTTTCTACATTCCCATTAAACATCCATACCTCTTGAGCAGTAAATAGTGTGTCACTAGGAAGAAAAATATTTCCCTGCAGTCTGCTGCATCAAAGTTAATTTTTGCCTTCTGAAGCACTGAAAGATTTAAGTTGCCTTTTATTTCTGAAGGGAACCAAAGTGCTCTTTATTCCAAAATGTTTCAGCAGGGTTACTTTAAAACCAAGAGCAACTGGTTGTGACAGGGTTACATCCCAGCTGAGATATGCGCATCCTGTCCTGTCTCTTACTCCATGGCAGCTAAGAATCTTCCCAGAGGAATTTGTTATATTGAACAAAGTATAGATGCAGAAAAGGGACCAAACCAATATTTAGGTAATTGATCTAATTATGTGGGCTGCATTTTCAAAGGCTATTCAGTTTTGTTGTAGATTTAATCCTGTTCTGCCTGTTCAGTGTTTGAAACGCAAACTTCCATCCCTTGCCTGCACTACACATACATGTGCATACACATGCATACATGCTTCTAGTGAAATGCACAGGTGTCCAAAAAGCAAACTCATATGATTACATAGCTAATTGTATATTAACTTGACATACAGCTGGAGTTTGTATTTATGAGACTAGATTGGTTTTGATGCAGTGTTCTTAAGCATTTGCAAAAGTGAATTCTTCATGTGAATTTTGGCACGCTTAGTTCAAAAGAGGTACAAAACTTACTTTCACTGGAAAAAAAAGATAATTTAGGAATTTTGTTTTGGAAGGCTTTCATAGGTTAGAGTGAGTTAAACAACTCATTAATTCTTGTATTTATTTTGCACTGAGTGTGATAAATATAGTCACAGCTAGTGGCCCTTTACTTTGCAACTTAGACTTACTGACTTTATTGGGACTTGTCAGCTTTCCCTGAGTAGCTGTTTTAAGTAGAAAGTCAGCCCTTTCAATGTGGGGAAAATTAAGGTGGTCTATTTAAAATTCAGTACTGCACTCAGAAGGAAGGAATGAGTTACTTTCAGCAAGGTCAGGAGGCTCGTACATGTCCTGCACTTTCATCTCTCCAAACAAGATTTATTGCTGTTAAAAGTGGTGGCATCTACACTTTCTGCCAGTTAGTTGCCTCCTTCAGATAATAGATGTGGTTGGAATTTTCTTGTTATTTCATATTGTGTGAGTTCATTATCATTCATTTTCTCATGAGGACTAGACTGGTAGTCATAACATTTTGGGAGCATGTGAGCTCAGCTGTTTATTGTCAGGTTACTCTCATATATGCAAAGCCGGTATCAAAAGACAGCAAAGAGAAGACTACATATTTTCACTGCTTCAAGTCCTTTGTTTTCCTGTTTGTGTAAAGTTAAGAATTTTTTTTTAATCTGTTCTTCATATTTTAGCATACGTTGACTCGAGCTCTCACAGAGCAATTGCATAAATATTACCTTGTAAAGGATGGTAGTAGATTGACCTGAAGAAATCTTCAGATACGAAAGTCAGAGATGGAAGAATTGCTGCCTATAGTAACTTTCTGTTGCAGGTTGCTTGAGGACAATGCTGTCCACAGATAAAATAAGGTGAAACAAAGAACTCTGTCGAGAGTAGTACTCATAAGCAGATTTCAGTGTTTTTCCAGTAGTTCTACATTTGGGCCACTGGATTAATTTTTTTTTTTTTTTAAATATATATAAGGATGTTTTAGAGCTTGGCAACATCCAAGAACTTTTTGAAAGCAAATCATGTTGATGGTTTCATCCATCTTGTAGTGTGGGGAATTTTGTACCATGGAACAGGGAATAATTTCACCAGAATGAAGATGTAACATTTGTATTTATGTCCACTTCTAGCCTTCAGATTCATCCTGAGGAATGACTGTGTGCCATAATACTCAGAATTATCATAAAATATATAATGGTGATTGTGTTGGAGCTTCAGTGATGTTGAATCACTGGTGTCATCACTATGTGTGTTAAAGATGTTCAAGATGATGAATCCAGTAAACTTTTTTCACCCTGTCAGACAGCATCTCTTTCACTTCTTTTGAAAATCTCTTGATGTCTGAAGTTATACATTAGCTGGATACTCAAGGTTTGTCTCTGTGCCCATAGATGTTACTGATGCACTCAAAAGATTATTCTATGATGATGAGTTAGTTTTCTTTGTAATTGAGTTTGTTGGGAAGTAGACCGGTTCTGTCAGATACAGGAATTGCATTTTACAAGCGTATGTTTAAGGCTAGTCCTGCCACTATTTCCCACTGTGAAGTATGAGTTTCATTGTGAATGAGTAGAAGAATGTCAACCAACCAAAAGGGTCTCTCTTTTAGGAAGGAGAAACTTTCTGCTCCCACCCCAGCCCTGTATGAAAGGGACCCCAAGCTATAACTTCTAAAGACACCTTGATCCTTCTCTTGTTCTCAGACCAGCTAGCACAGAATAGCCTGTGTCTCTACTATTAAATGCTCTTAGTCTCTCAGACAGATGGTTGCAGTCTCCCCACTGAGGACGTTCTTTGGTCTGTGTTGATTCCTGCTCCATGATCAGTAATTGCTTAGAAGAGTGCTTTGGCTGGGGCCAAAATCGTGTCTCAGATCTTTCTCCAAGTATGGACCATTGAGTTCTGGAGCATCAAATAATTCCTTGGCACTGTTGAATTTACCAAGAAGGATGTAAATTTGCACATACCAACATGAAACTTCCAATTCCAGGCCAGCTCTACACTGTGAAGTACAGAAGCAGTGAAATATGTGCTTCTTGTGCAGAACTGCCCGACAAGTGCTTTGTGGGTTTTTGCCATTCTCCTTTCCTGTCATCTTAGGTTGCCTAAATGGCTATACAACAGGAAGTCTGGCTCACTCATCATTCAAATATGACTCATAACTCAAGTCAGGCAGATCCAAACAAAGTGGACATAAATCACAAAGACTTAAAAATCTGTCAGCTGGTGGAAAGCAGAGAGGTCAGAATATGCTAATTTAACAACAAACTCAGAAACACCAAATCTGTAACAATCAGTAATGGTTTTATATCATTATTTTAAACAGTTTCTCTAGGATGCAGTGTTGTCCTCGATCAAAACTTCACAACAAATTACAGTGTAGATGGAGTGTTTTGATCAGAAACACTCACAGCAATGGAAACTGACATTGACCATATTGTTCTTTCCTTTCAATCACTGTCAGAGACGAAAAATTTCCAGATTTTGGTGATCTACAATACATATTATTAAAATAATTTCAATCAATGGAATCTTGTGGACATATAAATTGTCACAATTTTTTAAATTGAGCTGTGCATCCTTCTACAATGATCTGCGCTGTGGTTTGTGGCTTGTTACTTGCCTGCTCTACATTAATAGGCACAGAGTATCTGTGTTGCTGTAAAGATAGTGAGCTCTGTCTTCAGGGAAGAAGGGCCAGACAAGGAAGTTATACAAAAGTAACTTCAGTTTTATTGCTATCACCCCCATTATCACAAATAGCATAAATGCTAGTATAACTTACAAAGGTATATGCATGTTCAGTAAATGGACTGGGAATGAAACAGATCAAAGGTCAGCTGTGGAAATGGAAGAATTAGAAACCTAGGCCAACCTTACATGGGAAAAAGATGGGAGAGTATGTTAACGAGTCTACGAGGTCATATACATCTACTCTGTAGCAGTTACTAATGCTTTAGTGCCATTATTGTATACAGCTTCCCTAGGACAACTTGATGTTCTTGATCAGACCTTTGGGAAAAGTTAGTTAAATATGTAGTGTTTTGACAATAAGCCAGACACAAATATAAAATTGTCAAATGCACATTGTTTTCCTGATCTCTTTCTGTACTGTGCTACAGACAAAAATCAATTTGTCATATAAACAATGACCAAGAAAAAAAATTTGAAGGAACTGATTCTGCTAACAATTGCTGGTGTGCTCACTTGTCTCTACTGTGAAATTAACTTGAAAGGACTTGAATCCCTGAAGTTCATGTACACTTATGAACTTCTAGCTTGACAGACAAGAGGCTTTCTAAGCTTGAGCTGGCCAAGCAAAGTAGAGCCAGCAACAAAATTAAGTGAGCCCACCTGATCGGTTACTGTCATTGCTGCTCCATAGAACAGAGTGTGGAAAGTACCGCTTGTGTCCCACAGTGCATACATTTCATCTAAAGTTAGTCGCCTGGCTGGCAGGTGTCTAGCCTAAGCTAATCTTTGAGGTTCTGTGTATAGTCATACATATATATGTGTGTATATATATATGGGGAATATGCACTTTCAGAGGATAATTAGAATCACAGAATTATTTAAGTTGGAAAAGACCTTTAAGATCATCAGGTCCAACCATTAACCTACCACTGCAAAGTCCACTGCTAAACCACGCCCCTCAGCACCACATCGACACATCTTTTAAATGCCTCCAGGGACGGGGACTCAACCACTTCCCTGGGCAGCCTGTTCCAATGCCTGACAACCCTTTTGGTGAAAAAATTTTTCATAATATCCAATCTAAACCTCCCCTGGTGCAACTTGAGCCTGTTTCCTCTTGTCCTGTTGCTTGTTACTTGGGAGAACAGACTGACCCCCACCTCTCTACAACCTCCTTTCAGGTAGTTGTAAGGAGCGATAAGGTCTCCCCTGAGCCTCCTTTTCTCCAGGCTAAACAGCCTCAGTTTCCTCAGCTGCTTCTCATAAGACTTGTGGTCTAGACCCTTCACCAGCTTTGTTGCCCTTCTCTGGACACGCTCCAGCACCTCAATGCCTTCATGTAGTGAGGGTCCCAAAACTGAGCAGTGCCAAGTAGAGGGGGACAATCACTTCTCTAGTCCTGCTGGTCACACTGTTTCTGATACAAGCCAGGGTGCTGTTGGCTGCCTTGGCCACCTGGGCACACTGCTGGCTCATACTCAGCCAGCTGTCGACCAACACCCCCAGGTCCTTTTCTGCCAGGCAGCTTTCCAGCCACTCTTCCCCAAACCTGTAGCATTGCATGGGGTTGTTGTGACCTAAGTGCAGGGCCTGGCACTTGGCCTTGTTGAACCTCATACAGTTGGCCTTGGCTCATCGATCCAGCCTGTCCAGATCCCTCAGTGGAGTAGCCAGTTTCTCCAGGAGTATGCTGTGGGAAACAATGTCAAAGACTTTTCTAAAGACTAGGTAGACAACATCCACAGCCTTTCCCTCATTTACTAAGCAGCTCACCTTGTCATGGAAAGACATCAGCTTAATCAAGCAGGACCTGCCTTTCATAAACCTATGCTGACTGGGCCTGATTGCCTGGGTGTCCTGTACGTGCCATGTGATGGCACTCAGGATGATCTGCTCCATAACCCTCCCCAGCACCGAGGCCAGACTGACAGGCCTGTACTTCCCTGTATCCTCCTTGTGGCCCTTCTTGTGGATGGGCATCACATTTGCTAATCTCCAGTCAACGGGGACCTCCCCAATTAGCCAGGACTGCTGATTAATGATGGAAAGTGGCTTGGTGAGTGCTTTTGCCGGCTCCCTCAGTACCCTTGGATGGATCCCATCTGCCCCTAGAGACTTGCGTGTGTTTAAGTGGTGTACCAGGTTGCTAACCATTTGCCCTTGGATTATGGGGGATTCATTCTGCTCCCCATCCCTGCATTAAAGCTCAGGGGTTTGGGTACCCAGAGAATAACTGGTCTTACTATTAAAGACTGAGGCAAAGAAGGCATTAAGTACCTTTGCCTTTTCCTCATACTTTGTCACTATGTTTCCCCCCACATCCGATAGAGGATGGAGATTCTCCTTAAACCCTCCTTTTGTTGCTAACGTATTTATAGAAACATTTTTATGGTCTTTTATGGCAGTAGTCTCATTTATTTCTATTTGGGCTTTGGTTCTTCTGATTTTCTCCCTGCATAACCTCACAACCTCCTCGTGGTCCTCCTGAGTCGCCTGCCCCTTCTTTCAAAGGTCATAAACTCTCATTTTTTTTTCCTGAGTTCCAGCCAAAACTCTCTGTTCAACCAGGCCAATCTTCCCCGCTGTCTCATCTTTCAGCACATGGGGATGGCCTGTTCCTATGCCTTTAAGAGTTCCTTCTTGAAGAATGTCCAGCCTTCCTGGACTCCTTCGCCCTTTAGGACTTTCTCCCAAGGGATTCTGTCAATCAAACTCCTAAACAGACCAAAGTCTGCCCTCTGGAAGTCCAAAGTAGCAGTTCTGCTGACACCTCTCCTTATTTCTCCAGGAATCAAAAACTCTGTCATTTTGTGGTCGCTATGCCCAAGACAGCCTCCAACCACCACATCACCCACAAGTCATTCTGTTTGCAAACAAGAGGTTCAGTGGGCCACCTTTCCTAGTTGGCTCACTCACCAGCTGTGTCAGGAAGTTATCTTCCACACACTCCAGGAACCTCTTAGATTGTTTCCTCACTGCTGTATTTTATTTCCAGCAGACATCTGGTAAGTTGTAGTCCTCCACAAGAACAAGGGCTAGCAATTCTGAGACTTCTCCCAGCTGCTTATAGAATATTTTATCTGCCTCTTCATCCTGGTTGGGTGGTCTATAGCAGACTCTCACCATGATATCTGCCTGTTGGCCTTCCCCCTGATTCCTACCCATAAAGACTCAACTCTATCTTCATCATCATCAAGCTCTAGACAATCAAAACTCTCCCTAACATACAGGGCTACCCCACAGTCTCTCCTTCCTTGCCTGTCCCTTCTGAAGAGTATATAGCCATCCATTGCAGCACTCTAGCTGTGCAAGTCATCCCACCACACTTTTGTGATGGCAACTATATCATAGTTTTGCTGCTGCACAGTGGCTTCCAGCTCCTCCTGTTTGTTGCCCATGCTGCATGCATTGGTGTAGATGCACTTCAGTTGGCTATTGATGCCCCCACCATTTTGGGGGGAGAAACCCTAATTCCTACAGGACCATTCTCAGGCACTTCTGTGGTTTCTAACACATCAATAACCCTTGCATATTTGCTGCTATGTGGATCTCCATCCCCTACCTCCACTGAGACGTCACACCAAAGGACCTTGCTAGCACACCATCCCTCAAACATTGGTGCACCACCCCTAGGCTTATCTCTAGTGAGCCTGGTTTTACCCATTTCCCCTTCAAATCTAATTTAAAGCTTTTTCAATGAGCCCTGCTAACTCCTGTGCAAAGATCCTTTTCCCCCTTTGAGACAGGTGTACCCCGTCTGTTTCCAGGAGGCCTGGTGTTGTGTAAACTGACCTATGATCAAAAAACCCAAAATTCTGTTAGTGACACCAGGCTTAGAGCCAGGTGTTGATCTGCTGGCTCTTCCTGCTTCTTCCCTCACCATTCCCTGCAACTAGAAGGAAAGAGAACACTACTTGTGCTCCTGATCCCTTAACCAGTCATCCCAAGGCCCTGAAGTCTCTCTTGATTGCTCTTGGACTTCTTATTGTAACTTCATTGCTGCCTACCTGAAGAATCAATAATGGATAGTAATTTGAGGCTGTACCAGGGTCGGAAGCTTTCTTGTCACATCTTTAATTCAGTCCCCAGGGAAGCAGCAGACTTCCTGAAGAAGTGGGTCCGGTCTGCATATTGGGCCTTCTGTTCCCTTCAGAAAGGAGTCTACTATGACAATGACCCGTCTTTTTTTTTCTTTATGGAAGCAGGACATAGGCTGACTTAACCTTGGTGACACCTCCAAGCTAGATGAACCATCATCTTCGTTGTTGTTTGGTTCGACTTTCAGAGCCTTGTACCTATTATGCAAGGGCACCTGGGAAGGTGGGATAGTCACAGAGGAGACGGGCCTGCTGTGCTGGGCAGGAACTTGTCGCCATTGCCTCCTATCCCTTAAATCACTGTGTTCAGCCAGGAGGAGAGAGGATAGGGACTCCTCCACATCATGCATCCTGTTTGCCTGTTGGGCCTGTCTCAGGGAAGGTAGGGTGCAATTCCAATCACGTCTCTCTCTCTCACTCTTCCCGATACTCCTCAACTTACTCACCTCCTCCTGGAGCTCTGTCACCAAGTGGAGGAGTTCCTCTCCTCAGGCGTACCTCCCACAGGTGTGCTCACCGCTGCCGTCCAATACTGGTGTAAGAGTAGGGCACAGCCTGCAGCCTGGCACCTGAGTGGCAGCAAGTTCCCACCAGAGCTCTGTCTGGGAAGCTGCGTCAGTCGTGGTGGGTGCAGAGCTTAGAGAGGCCATGGCTTTCTGCCAGGTGGATATCATTGCTCCCTGGTCGAGCTGGCAGAACTTCAGCACCCTTCCTGCATGTGCTTCCATGCAAACTGCCGCACCATGCCCTTGCTGATGTGCCACGCCCTGTTTGCCCACCCTGGTTGCTAGTGCTCCCTAAGGGCTTCTTTTATACGCGGGGAAAGCTTGGCCACTGTTGCTCCTCGCTCTGCCCAGGTCTCGTCAGCCACTGTCACACGAGCTGCAGGCTCCTGACAGCTCCCTCAGCTCCCTCTGAGGTTCTCCTGGTTCCAGAACTCGCCCTGTGCACCGTGCTGGAGCACTCCGTTGTGGATCTTTGTTTCTACCTGTCTTAGACTCCTACTTAGGATGAGATGAATTGCCATTTAGAAGGGTCTAACACATACTGTTGAGACAGAGGCTAGACAATTTGCATGGATTAGATGTCTAACTTTTAGTTGGCTAGATTTAAGTGAGATGGCTCCGCTTCTGCAAGTTTTTCCTTTCCTAGCCTTCCAGAAAGGACAGATTAAGTCTTCTGAGAAAGTACCTGTGTTGTGTATATCCCACATCAATTATGTTTGTTATAAGTGGGTGGGTGAAATAATATATTAGGGTGAAAATCCCTGTTCCTGAGGTTGTATATCATTGTCAGATTTCATTCATAAGACTTGACACTTTTGAATTAATCTACCCCTCCATATGGGAATTCTCACAAGTGTGATTAAGGTTCCATTTTTTATGCCTATTATAATCTTATCTTATATCACTCACATCACTGTATTTCCAATATTGAGACTGTAATGCTACGCAGTATATGCTCCCTGGGGTTCAAGTACAGTAGAATATCTCCTTAGAAGGGGGATATAAATAAACGAGATCAGAGAAAAGTGCGAAATCTTAGCTTCAAAGAAAGTTCAAAGAATGTAAATGTGCTCAGGGAATAGTAGGAATGATTAAACTATTAGTGCCACTGAGAAAATGAGCCATCTCCTATGCTGGGGCTGTGAATCAACCTTAGCATCCAGTGAGCCTTAAATGCATAATAATAATCTAAACTTTCAACGTTATTAAAATATCATGGAAGGAAAATAGTTAACTTAGCTGTTTTTATGTACACAATTCCTAAGCAACACATAACTAAGGCTAAAAAGAGCAAATGGAAAAAAGCTGGGAAATGCAAAAATGAAATTCCCACCCTAACAATCCAGACGCTACCTCTGTTGACTATACTTACTGTCTCTCTCATATGAATTTATTTTCCTCTTGTTCTTAAGAATTATTTAATGTATTTCTATGAGACCATGCCATAAATCATGCAGACTGATCAAAAGAAGAAATTTAATAGCACTGTTAGCCATGTTACCTCTTCCTTTTCCAGGCTTCTCCCTCTAAGAAGGGGAATCTTACCTCATGGAATTTTACATTTTTATGAATTCAAACAGAGTCGGCTGGCGATTGATAAAGACAGAAAGAAAGATAAATGCAATATTTCAAAGTCATTTTGTAGTTTAGGAAATACAGGCAAGACTTTGGAAATCCTATAAAAACCCTTACTCTTAAGGGTATGGGCTGGTCTCTGCATCAAAAAAACCCCTTCCTTGATGTCAAGGTATTTGTAACAGCTATCTATTAGGTGTTTTTTTGTTATGAGATGCTTTCTTGTTTAGTAGAAGAGGATCAGAGATAAAAAGCTTTTCAGATTTGAGTACTGTTTGGACTTTTTTTGTTTTTCAACATTTGTGACAAGGTATTACCTATGGTGTACAGGATAAATCCTGCAAGGTAGAAATGGGAAGCTCTGCCAGCAAATAGTTAACATGTGGAGTCATCTAATTTCATATGCATCAGGCATGGAAATGCAGGTAAGCCTATAGCAAAAGATTTGTGGCATAAATACATTACAGCTCTCTTTGTAGGGGATAACTCCTGTTTAGAGTATTGTATTTAGAGTATTATATTTAACGTGTATACGTATGGACAAAAAAACAGTCAATATAAAAGAGGACAAGAGACAAATTAAGGCACATGCAGAAAGAGCATCTTTTTTTTCCTGGTATTGTTGATTCTCTTCTACTTATAAGCAGTTGTTTCCACTTGCGAATGTCTGACAGAAACAAGCTCTTGCAGCTGGGTTTTTTTAGGGTTCCACTTAATGGAGAAAGACATCCTTTAAACTCAGCAGAATACACCAGGTCTGACCCCTTTGTTTCCCAGTAGAATGATGGCTACAGACAAGTTGCCCCTTTGTAGCCCAGTCAATGTTACAACAGAAAAGGCCAAAAAGGCAGCATGGATAAGCTCCCTCTGCAGCAATCCTGAGCCCTGGAAGTGAGTGAAAGAGCACAAAGAGTGAGAGAGAGACATATAATATTTGCTCCAGCAATCCCTGGTGCACTGTACATTTATAAGTACTACCTGGTAACCTGGAGCTTTGATGTGCCAGACAGCAAAATAGCCATGCTCAGCTTGCAAACCTTCAGACAGACAGGAAAATAATTCCTCTTCGGTGTCAAACAGGGGTGACAGAATATCTGTTGCTGAAAACTAAAGTTTAGATGATTTTAAATAACACATTTCTTTTTACCTGACTAAATTCTTATTGCTGTCTTGTGTCATTCAATGAGCATTAGACAGAAATAGTTACACAATTGCCTCATCAACAAGATGAAAATATTTCCCTTTGTTTATTATTATGTAAAGCAAATATTAGTAGAGTTAATGGAATCAAACTCATTTAAAGACTCTGGCTCATGTGTGGTAGGTATTACTGCTCCCCAGACAAAGTAATATTTTTGACTAAAATTGCCTAAGTGGGATAATTGTTATCCTACTGGTAGGAATGCTGTCTGGCTGCTCTGAATTTTACTTTTCTATGCTGAAGTCTAAAGATTTATAAACACTAACCTCAACCCTTCTGTGTTTCCATCACCCAGTGGCGAGGATTTGGCCACCAATGCCACCTCTTGCTGCAGTACTTTTCTCCTGAGGCTCAGCTTTCCTTTCCACGAGGATCCTAGTCCTAAGAGTTGCTAATGGAAGTGAACAATGCTCAAACCAGCACCATCATCCGTGCAAGACCCCTAACACTTCCATGTATGTTTAATTAAGCAGGTGAGTTACCCACTTAAATCAAGGACTGAGTTAAGTAAGGGTATAATATTTTCAAGAAATGCAGCCTAAGCTAACAGTACTGGGGAAGGGATGAATTGCTCCATTCATCAGCAGGGGAGAGGTTGGTTCTGAAATTTAATAAAGTCAATTTCTGTGCCAAATAATTCCAGTACTGATGGTTTAAGAGCTGATGTAATATGCATATTTTCACAGACCTAAATGGCTTCCAATACCCATAAAAGTCGCAGTTCTCCTCAGTCGCATTCTTAAAATTACCTCTCTCTCCCTCTCTGATAAATTCCATAATGTGATGTAAAATTTCACAGTGCTCCAGAAACATTAAAAATTTAGTAGTGGTATAAAATTATTGAAATAAATATCAAATTAAATAACACAGAGGATGCTGTAGTGATTGTATTATTCATTTTTATTTTATTCAATTACACTCTTCACTTCAAAATTTACTGAAGGTGCCTTTGAATTTTCACCACTGGAAAGCCCAAAGTGAGCATTTATGTCAAGATTGCCACTAAGAAACCCAGAGCCTCAGCCATGATGGACTTACGTTTTTTTCTAGAACAGCAGTTTTGATTTTCCTTGTTGACATATTCTCTACTGATGTTTCTGAATGAAACAAGTATCAAAACATTTGATCTTCTGGCCTAGTAGGAGTAGTGTAGGGGTGAGCAGCAGGAAGTACCTTATTCTGAACCCTCTGAGGGTATAGGTGTGATGAACCAAATCCTGAAATATTCACATGAATATCCTACTTGACATAGGAAATCTAGGAAACACTCATGTCCTGTGACTCTACAGCAAGTAGGTAATTTCTTTTTTCTCTAAATACTGGCTCAAAGTAAGATTTCCACTTCTATTTTAACCAGGATTTAAGCTCTGGAGAGAGTGCTAAGAAGACAGCGTTTTGTCCAGCATTGTTTCAAAACATTTGGTGTTGCGATTTGTCAGCAGCTGCCCTTGTATATGGCGCTCTGCCCTGGGTGACAAGCACCTGCTCTCCAGGTCCTCTCAGGTTTGGCCAAGCCCAGGAGAAAGCTCTGCTTCATGTGTGCAGAGAGGGGTGCTCACCCCACCTCGCTTCAGGCTGCCTGTACGGGCAGTGGCAAGAGGAAGGCTCCTGACGGGGCTGCTCTCTGCTGCCTTCTGGATGAACCGCCCTTCTGCCCACTGATTTTGAGGTGTTTTACATTAGACCTTGTGGGGGGACCTGCCCCCATCTTTTTCCTCCCTGAGGAAAATCTTGTGTCATTTAACCCAACGTTTCCAAATAGTAAAGGGGAGCAGTCATTGTGACATTGCAATGGATCTTGTAAACATACCTTTTCTGTCTTCAGATACCGTATTTCAAGAGGAAAACGTGCTCATTGCGACCCCTGTATTTGGCAACCTCTGAGATGGTGCAGGTTGGAAGAGACTTGGCTAAGGCATGTAGCCCATTCCCCTGCACTAAGATAAGATGAGCCACACTAATTTTTTTCTGACAGTTGCCAGTGAAGGAGATCCTACAACCTCTTAAGCAAGCTATTCCAGTGTTTTCTTGCCCCTATCGTGAGTCTGGTCTGCCTCATGTCTAAATCTTTTTTGTGGAAATTTAAACGCTTTATTTTTTGTTCTTTCTACTGTCAACATACAGAATAGATTATGTCCACCCTCTGAAGTCTGTTACTGCATCTCCTGTTAGTTATTTCTTTGTTAAGTTATGCAATTCCAATTTGTTATCTTGCCACCGGTATTGTTTTCTAGTTTTATGATGAATCTTTTTTCTCCAGACTCTCTCCAGTTTAGCCCACACACTTCCTAGTGTGTATTGCCCATAACTGGACATGGATCTATTGTGGTTTTATCAGAGTAAATTAGAGGTGTTCCTTAATGTGTATCTCAGAATATATTCCAGTTTATACATTGCAGTGTTGTATTCGCTTTTCCACAACAGCATCGTATCTTTTGCTTGTGATCCTGCCTGACCTCCTAGTGCTGCTCCTGGGTCCCCCACTGCTCTCTCTGTGCTTATGCACCATCTTTCATGACAGTTATAAAAGAGAAGCAAACGCTTGTCTGAACCACAACTCGCCTGTTGGTTCATGCAGGTGCGCAGTTGCGGAAGACGAGGAGGGCAGAGTTTGCAGTCTGGATGAAAGACAGCACCTAAATGTAGCCTGGGGTGCAGCCGCTTGTTAGTGTGCGGTCTGCTGTGATGAGACCGGACTGAAGACAGATAGATGCTACCCCTTAGCTTCCCCTTTCCTTCTGCTGCTTGCTCCAACCCGTGGCCCTAATTAAGACTCCTTCCCAGCTACTACCACCAGAGAAACTCCTGGGAGCAGGGAAATCCAGCTGTCCTGACGCTGCCACTGCCAGGAAAAGTAGATCGGTCCCAGTAGCTTGAAACTGCAGTGAGAGGTGTAGCAGCTCATCAGTGACAAGGACACTTCTGCACATATGATTAGGGGACTGGAACATCTTTCTTATGAGGAAAGGCTGAGGCACTTGGGTCTTTTCAGTCTGGAGAAGAGAAGACTGAGGGGGGATCTCATCAATGCTTATAAATACCTACAAGGAGAGTGCCGGGAGGATGGGGCCAGTCTTCTTTCAGTGGTGCCCAGTGACAGGACAAGAGGTAACGGGCACAAACTTGAACATAGGAAATTCCATCTAAACATGAGAAGGAACTTCTTTACTTTGAGAGTGGCAGAGCACTGGAACAGGGTGCCCAGAGGGGTGGTGGAGTCTCTGACTCTGGAGACATTCAAAACCTGCCTGGATGCCATCCTGTGCAACCTGCTCTAGGTGTCCCTGCTCTGGCAGGGGGGTTGGAGTAGATGATCTCCAGAGGTCCCTTCCAACCCCTGTCATTCTGTGATATCAGTACTCCTCCTTCCTTCCCCAGGATTCCTGTCCCACTCTTAGTGCTGGTTTCAGTCCCATCCTGGAGTCCAGATAAACCTCAGGGCAGGCTGGACCTGTGTTACAGAGAGGTGTGGAAAAAATTTCCTTGAGAAAAGGAGGCTGGCATTTCCATCTTCCAGGGAGTGGGGGAAGAAGATCATGGAAATGGTCATTAAGAGCTCCTGGTGGACAATGGCTCCATCTTCTTCTGGCACAATGGTGATGTCTTCTCACTCTACAGGTCAGAAGAGTGAAATATTGCTAGACTGAGCATTTTCCTGTGTATACTGAGAAGTCCTTGATTTATTCCTCGGGAGTTGTTATGTCCATGTGTGCTCCCAGAGCAGAACTGAGAGAAGAGGGGAAAGGGCTTTTCTTTGCAGTTAGATTTTGGACATTTGGTGCAATTTCTTTCCTGGTATGGGTTTTAGTTCTTTGGAGAATTCTTATGTTAGCTGATAGCGCCTTGCTAAGGCTGCTGAGGATAGGAGGAGCAGGGCAAACTTACTGGAGGAGTACACTTTGACAGAGTTAGGGAATGACCATGCAACACTTTACATGTTTTTTGAGTCCTGTCTTGCTTACTGCCATAAAATCGTTTCACAAACTAATAAATGGGATCTGATATGATAGATATTTGTGTAATACATATTAGCATCCCCATATCGGCATATGAGGAACTAAATCCAGGGAGTGCTGCTAAAATTATTCTGAAGAAGTGTTTTATGCACCTTGTAGAGGGGTAATGCTATAGTGTTGTCCCTTCTTGTTTCATGTGAATTTTAAGATGGATGATTTTAAGATACCCATCTTAAAATTTGCCTTTGTGGAAAAAGAAGCCATAGAAATGAGAGGGGAAAAAAAAGCTTTCATGGTGAAAAGATGTATGGGGATGGAGAAATTGATGTCTTCTTTTCAAGTTCTCCTGTCTTTATCCTTTTGTGTACTTGTACCAAATTCAGCCTCAGATAAATCAAAGCAAATCTCATACTTATGAGTTTTTATGTAAAGAGGTGGTAAAAAGATAATCCTAACTTTTTTCAGTGACTTGGCAGGGGCTGAAGGTCATGTATTCTCTTCTTCATGCTTGAAATTAAAAGATCATTAGGTAACTGAAAAAAGGATTGTGTTTTTTTCCCCCACTGTCAGTTCAGAAAGAGGTAATAGCAGGTGGAATTTCCTGACAGTGCAGCAAGATTATTTTATATGTTTATTAGTAACAGAGAGAGAAATGACTACATTAATAATCCATCCAATCCAAACAGTTGGCCATCTGGGAAGTGGGAACCTTTCCAGTGAAATTTTGACATACTATTGCAACTTAGACGATGAAACCAAGGGTTAGGATTGAGCAACATGATGGCAGGGGTTATTTGTCTACTATTAAACTTAAAATATTTTTGTTACGTGTTAACAAAAATTGTCAATGTTGTACATGTACCTTTGACCTCGGATCCCTATCTGACAGAAAAAAGGATTTTGTAGCAAGAGAGCTGCCAGAAGGCTGGTGAAAGGATAAGATACAGGGAAACTTCATAATAGTATAAATTAGTTGCATATGGAAACAACATCCCTGTCACTTTAATGCAATAGGCCTTACTTTCAAGACAAATTCAGGACAACAGTGAATGGCTGATTAGGACTCTCAGCTGATGTAATTCAGCATATAAACTTGTCATGTACAAATCAGTGGGGGTGGAGATACCTTCTCAGCAGACAGCATCAAGATCCACCCGTGTCAGGATTCGGCCCCCTGAATTCCTAGGAAATCTGGTCAAGAGTGAGAATGTTTGAAGTGGGAGAAGATGAATGGGTATGGTGCTGAACTCAGTGGGCACTCTGCCCTTCTAGGGTCATGTGCTGGGGCTGCGAGGTGGCTGGGTCTGCTGCCAGGAACGCGTGGCATCCTGCTCTGCAGCTCCTGCCAGCACTCTAGGAGAGCCTGGGAGCTGCTGCCACATCTGGAGCACCCGCTGGCAACATCAGAAACACTGGCTAGGCAGTGAGCAAAAAGTGTGTGCTCTGTATTGCCTCTGGTTCAGAGCTGTTTCCCTCCTGTACCCCTGTACTGTACTGTTTAAAGAATGTGAGGTCTACAGCCCCAAAGAGGGTGGAGCAAAATAAGTACCAATCACTGCCGCATAGCGGCTGTTTCCTGACTGACAAGAAAATTCTTCTGAGTTTGGGAGGAAGGTAATGCTTATCCAACTGATCTTTTGACCTAACTTTTCAATATAGTGATTATCACATCCATTACTCCCATGTAGTGTATTTACTGCAAGAATAATATCATTCAGGATGTATTTTCCACTGAATCACGTATATCCAAGCACAAGAAGAAGGAGTGAGTCGGGAGTCTGGTTTTCAAAATAATCTGGCAGTTTTCTCAAGCTACCCGCATATTGCTCTTCATAGAGAAAATCTGAGGTATTTGGGTTTGGCATGCTGGTCTCAAACATCATTTGCTCAGAATATTTTATTTGCAGAAAAGAAGTGGGGAGGAAAGAGCACTCCCCAGACATGTGTCAACTGACAGAAAATAAGTCAATCTGTATGTGTACTACCGTGGTTTTCCCTTAAAAGTAAAACATTTTCCTTGTGCTGGGGACAATAGTTTAGTAAGTTAAATTATGTGCTGCAGTCTGGAAGGTAGATCCTTCCATAAAACTGTCAGTGTAGCTCATAAGCCATCTCACCATAACAGTGCCCTTTTCAGCTTCTATAATATTCTTCTGGTACAACATTCATCGCACACTGCCTGTAAGTGTTTTACGTGAATGATGCTTTAGTACTGCATCCCCACGTTACACCATCTTTGAGAGACTTCTAGTCATGGCACCTCTGGTACTGTGGAAGGTGGGCGCCACTAAAAGCAGCATAATGAATTGTAGGCAGACGAGCCTTAATGTGAAGATCTTGTATTCCCTTTCCTATTTGAGAGCACATCGATAACATGCATCACAGATAAGATGCTCATTTTCAAGACATCACTAGAGAGAGATGTCTGAGGATAAAGAGAGGATTAATTTTTCATGGCAAAAATGCAAACCCAAATAAAAACAGTTAAAGGAAGAAATATGCCCACCATTTCCCTAGCAAAAGCAGTTATTCTGCAAACTGCACGGATACACTTGAAACAGAAGAATAAAACACTTGTGAGATGGTCATAATTTTGTTTTCTGTAAGACTTCACCCCTAAAATAATTATTGTAGATGTGAAAGATAGTGAGTTCTTTTTCTCTTGAACTTTAAATTGGGAATGAGAGCTAAACTCAGATTTTCACCTTGCAATTCTCACTGAAATACCTTAACTGAAGATTCAAGGAAAGTCAAATATTGCATCTAAAATGAAATAAGCTCCAAACAGCCTTTTGGCTTTCAAGTTTTTCTAGATCTGTAGTAATAAAGTGTACAGTTTCAGCCTTTTAAGCCTATTGACTCTGGATGAGAGAGAAGTCTTTCTATCTGTTTCAAAATTACAGGCAGTTGGTTTGACACTGCAGACCTCTTCAACCTATTAAATCACAAAGTGATGGAGGAGTTGAGATTAAGACTTTATGGATGTTCTTGTATCCAAAAATATTCCATTTACTAAAAACTATTCAGAAGTTGGGAGAAAAAAAAAATCACTGAATTACATGGGCTATTTCTAGAGAAAAATCTATCATTTACAATAAAATTGGTGTTTGAAGTGAGAATTCCAAAAGCAGAAGGCTATTATTTCATATAAATGTGAAGCCTAAAATAATGTTTAGAAAGCTGCATTCTTTTCTGCCTACCCATAAGTCAGAGTTCAGCTCAATTCCACTGAAGGACTAGCTGTTCTTTCAGAAGGAGCCAGACTGGAGCCCAAGACAATAACGAAGAAAGAGCTAGAAGCCTTTCCAGAGGTGCAAAGTAGTGCATGTGTGTTCTGGTTCTTTTGCAATGCATTTAATTTAATCTAAACACAGTATGATTCAGTTAAATAAAATACAATTTAGTCATTCAAGTAAATGCTACTACTTACCTCCTGTGGAAGGAACTTTTTGACATGATCACTAAACCACACTGGAAACAGAAACCTGAAAATGTGAGAAATAAAAACTACTAAAAATTATTAACAACTCCAAATTTAGAATTCAAGTATTCTTCCTGCTGCAACTGTAGCTAGAGTCCATGAATTAAAAGTGTTCGAAGGTTAGATGATCTCCTAATCCTTACAACTGATCCTGTCATATCAGTCTGGATGACTGTAAGAAATGTACAGTGTGGCAAAACTCATTCTGTGGTTGCCTATACTGGTAAGTCTTCTGTGAAAAAAACTGCAGATTTCAGTCCTTGTGTCTGAACCTTTCATGAACTTCCTAAATTTAAATCTAAACCTTTAAAAGATGTCATTTTTGAGATGTCCATTTAGGATGCCTTGGGGTGAACCTGTTCTATAGAGGTTAAAGTATTGACATTTCTGAAAATCATGTTATTTTGAGGCATCAGAAGCTGAAGACTAAAAAAAGGCTAGTCATTTTTGAAAATATCAGCCTGATATTTTAAGTCAGAGATCTATTTGTCATAGAGAATATATTTAGAGTATATCCACAGAGAAGAATTATGTTACTGGTACACTGTGGATGATACAAACAACCCTCCGTTTAGTTTTACAAAGTGTTTTAGAGAACTGTAGTTCTTTTAAAGTGGAGTTTTATTTGCTAAGAACAGCTTTGAGTTGCACATCTGTTGACTAAAACTTAGATCTGTTCTACTATAAAACTTTTGCTGGTTTATGTCGCTCACGATTTGTTATTAGCAATAACAAGAAATTGCTTGTTTTTCCCAGGAAAGTGTCTTGTTTCTTGGTTTAGTTCTATGTAGGGCCCCAATTTCACGTCTGCCACACATATTCCTTCTACGTTGCGGTTCTTACCATCTTTTATAACGACTGTTGAACAGTTAACACATTTAATATGATCTTCCTTCAAGAGATAAGGAGTTTTACAGTTGTGTGCCTTTGAAGCATCATTTATCAAATTGCTTTTGTGCCTGGTTTATTTTAACACATAATTTTTGAAAATGATAACTGAAAAGCTTAAATGATGTTGCTTCAGAGGTCCCTTTCTTGGTAGATTGTTTAGCAATGTCCTAAATGTGTATTTTTCAGTGACTCCTTGTGAAAGATTCCATGCCTTGGCTTGTCCACTAATGGCACAGTGATGCCTGGCTTATTTTAGTGATCCTCTATAGGAGTATTTAAATTGTGCTGGTGATTCAATGTGGTCTGCCAATGCATAACTATGAGGCAGAGAACTCTAACTGAGCCATTAAATGTTCCTACAACCTCCTTTAAGTATCAGAATGTCTTAGCCTGATTCTTTTAGGGAAGGACAGACAAGGACAATGCACTTATGGGCTTGCCAATTTCCCTTTATGTTTGCACTCCCTTGCCCCAAGGGTATAGACAGCTGTAAGTGCCATTTTTAACAACTGAGTATAGCAATTTGGAGATATTCCCTTAAAAAAGTCCACTCATGAATTTTGCAACAGCAAATTGAAATTTACATTTTTATAGTTCTTTTATCCCAGGATATTTTGCTAAACCTGGTCAAAACTTTATATAGAAAAAGTCTCACACACTGATTGTGTAATGACTTTGGAAACAGAATCACGCCTTTTCTGTCCCAGATAATAAATCAGTTTATCCTTATTCATTCACAAATACACAGGTTACAATGAAAGTAAATATATGATGTTTCAACCATGGTGGCCTTGAGGATGGTGGAGGTATGTAGCATGTAGATGTTGAGAACCCTCCTGCTTTTTAATTTTACTGAAGGCATCTGTGCTTTCTAACAGGTTATATCACTGGTGGAAGAGGAAATTATGATCTTATTGATGTTAGTGAGAGGTTATCCAATGACACTGGTGGGTCAAGATTCTCAAGCTATGCGAAAGACATTAATTGCATTCTTTGGTGGAATTCCGCATAGCTGGAAAACGTATCTCGTTGAAATCAAACTAGAAGCCAAATATTGGATACAGGAGTAATAGTAAATGTGGTTTTATGTAGATTTTGCTTCTGCACTGCATTAATAATCAGTGTATAACCAATTGGTAGCCAGCTGGCATCATCAAAGAAATAGGTATTTATCTGCCATGTCCCTTGTACAGCATGACAGAAGAAACAGCAGAGTGGAGAACTTTTGAAGCTGTGGTATGCACAGAAAGCATGGCAGGCTGGCTGCCGGAGGTCCCTGTGGAGATCTCATACCTGACTCACGTGGGATTTGTTTTCAAGTTTCCTCAGAGATCTCACTGCTGTTTCCAAGTTCTTTGGCCCATCCCAAGTAATTAACTCCTTTCACCTGTGTAGCAGTAGAAAAGGCCTATAATCCCTTAGTTGGATCTGGAGGTAAGAGGAACTATTTGTGATAATTTCTATCCTATTACGAGGAATTATTTGTGATAATTTCTGGCCTCTGGTATAACACAGACATCTCTGTCTCTTACTGCTTTGAGTGCAACAGCATATCTTGTGGGAAATGCCTCTGGACTAAGACATTTATTGTTATGGAGAAGCCACCACAATCCTTGATAATGACCCACAGTATCTTTAAACGATGACTTATTACTAGTGTGACCTTGCATACTTCCATCCATTCAATCACAGTGTAATTTTCTTGGCTAACCTTGAGTACCTTGTGTTCATCTGGCCCACATACCGGTGGGATAACAACTTGCAGTTTTCTGAAAGTACCTGGTTCTTAAAATCACTGCATTTCTTCAGGCAAAAGTGCACACTGGATCAAACTTTGAATTGTTTGTGAAAGATCACAAGCTGGGGGAGGACTCCTGAGCCTCTTCACACAGAATGGTTTCTGATGGCAATGGAACTGTAATCTCATTTTCAAGTCCATAATTACAATAAAAATGAACATGCCAAAAAGATGCTTAAAAATTTAAATATATTCTCACAAGGCTGACCTTCTTGAATAAAATAAGTAATTAAGGGTCTTCGGAAAGTAAGTATGGTTAAGGCTTTATTATACATAGCTTTCATTTATGTTATTGAACTTGAACGCTCAGACGGACATATGTGCATGTGTGGTCTGCATGTGCAGTGATATGTAATCACTATATATCGAGAGAGGGAAAGGAGAAAGAGCTACTGAGGTAAGGGCAAGCGGCAGGCAGGACTGATGTCTGGTAGCAAGATAGATACCTGCTGTCTTCATAGGTCACGTTACAGTTCTTCTGTGTGTGTTACAGTGCACAGGCTGCAGCACTGGCGAAATTGCTCATGTGATCTCAGACCAGTGCTGAAATTCTCTGTGGAAACATTGTCCATCTTTATAAATAAGCATGGAAAGGTAATGTAAGAAGCAGTTTTCCTGTTTCTCCTGTGAAATGGGTTCCACCAGGGCATGAAAATATGCGTGTGATATGATTCTCCAAAATTTAGTAAGATGTGATGAAGGACCTGTGCCTCATCTTCACAACAGCTTTTTAATGTTTGCATGTCAAGGCAGGCTGTAAATGAAGAACATAACAGAGTAAACATGATCACTCCAGTCACACCACTCCTACTTCCCAAGAGATGCAACTCATACAGCTGCACTGCTGTGTTTTCAGGTGGCCAGAAGCCAGAGAAGGCAGCTTGAAGTCTATAGGAATAAAGGCATGGAAAAGAAAAATAACATAGGGTGGGGAGAATGAAGGTTCTGGTTTCTCAGTGCCAAACTGCAGGGAACTACAGGCAGGTAAACTGAAATGGAAAAAGGAGAAGGGGAAGGGATCTTAAATTAAAAGGGAGAAGCTGTCCAGACCACTTGCTCCAGTGGCTATAGAACTGACCTCAGAAGCTAGCTGAGGTGCTGGAGCATGTGAGGATATTCCACTTTCTTAAAAATCTTTACAATGCATTTATTATTCTGTCTTTTGAGTATGTATATCATCATAGCAAATCCAGATACCAGTTTATCCTCACATTTTTTCCCTAGTTGTAAAGCTGAGTCTTGGCAACCTGATGCAAGCAAGCCTTCCCTCTCTATGGGAGCAGCAATTCTTAAATCAAGATGTTAAAATACTTTGGCAGTGACCAGTACTATAATCCATTTTCTCCCAGAGCCTGAAGAGTGAGAAGAGGGATTTCTGCTTAATTGTGCAAGCTGACCTGAGAGTTGCTTACACAAAGGTTAGGGGAGGAAATGTACCTTTTGGAGGCCAAAGTCAGCAGGCATGTGGGCGGTGTCAGGGAACACACATGATCTCCAAGGAAGTTCATAACAGCATTGCCAGGAATATCTGATGTTTCCAAGAGCTGGTACAGATATAACAAGTTACTCGTGGGGCACTCTGCCCAAAAATTCTTTTGATCTATTAACAAGTCTATCAGCCTCACTTAGTTTTCCTATAAACACATTGTTCCATTGCTAGGTTACAAAGGGGATTTCTCTACTCTCAGCCCCTGTAGTACAGTGTGGTTATTAGACTTAAAATAAGCTGATCCCTTGAGAAGGTAATCAGTAGGTTTGAAATTAGTCAACATGCAAAACCAAATTTCTTTCTTTATTTTTCCTGCTGGGGAGTAAATTAAGAGTAGTCTAGGATATTTTTCCGTAGCTTTTGTATGTTGTGAACCTGTTACATTCTGTGGTTAGACTGAGATCCCTGTCAGTATCCCAAAAGGACTGTTAATTAAAGCATTCATTTATAGCAAGGAATCAATACATTCTTTGTAATGTGTGTGTCTCTGTGCGTGCATGGGAAAATGTTGCTTACACATCGTCCTTGTTGGTGGGATTTTAAATTACATTAATATTTCACCTCTGGGTTTCTCTTCCTGAAAATGACGAGGGAAATTAACAAGTAAAATGTCAGAGTTTTGATGCAGGGATACACCTTTGCCAGCTGCTGATAAGTAAATTTCAAAACAGCAAAATAAATATGAATCTTCCATCCCACCTCACCCAAAAAACTGACTCAAGAATGGCTTATTTTACGTTTTTATTTCTGCCATAGGGCACAGTTTTCTCATTGGATGACTTAGAGTACTTTGCCCTTTTCTCGGCTACAGAAACAAATCACCTTGTATGTTGCCAAATAGCAGCATTTTTTTTCTCAATCTGAAATTTTTTGTGGTTGGTTGTTGGTTTTTATTTTTAGATTAACCTTAGTGAAATGGAAAAGTTCTGAACACAGCAACAGCAATAAAGAGATTAGTTAAAGTACTTCTGGCTCCAGTGAATTTGCCTTAAGCAGTAAAAAGGTTTGTGTTTCATACCCAAAAGGGAATGTTTGGGTTGTGACCATAGCAAGTGACCTCTAGGTACTAATCTACAATTTCTGTTGGAAGGCTCACATTAGAGTTAAAACAGTTAAACAAAAGCTGACTTCTTGAAATCATGCCATTTCAGAGCAGTCGTTGAAGAAGGCTTCTTGTCTGCAACTGCCGCCTGCACAAATTTGATGAGACGAAGCTTAAATTTAAGCACAGGGTGCTGAATTTCAGAGCGAGGACAACCTCTGCAGCAGGGCTGCCCCGGGTCTATGGAGGCGTTTCTGCTGAGAGCAGCCTTCAGAGAGTTGTAGCTCAGCTGCTGAGTAAGCAGGCCAGTAATTAAGCTCCAGGTCTCATTGTTGTTTATGTTCACACTCATCAAAATTTTAAACAGGCTAATTCTTCTGAACTTTGGTAAAATAGGCTTAACCTGTCAGGCCAGAATGGGAGCAGTGATGCCTGCTCCTACTTTAGGAAGATGCATTTTGATTTTTTGGCAGAACTAAATTTTGGCAATTAACTTCAAGGTGATGAAATGATGATTTATCTGATTCAGAATCAGTCTAATGCCCAAAACCAGAGGCAGTCTTGCACTGTAATGATACAGAAAATTTTGCGTTACAAGCTGTGATACAGGCTTTCTTAGTGGTAAACTTTTATGCAATTCAAGCAAACTGATTTTTCAACAAGTTGTGAGTGCAGGTGTCACCAGTTGTGATGTATGACACAAGGTAACTGTTTTCTACCATTAATATGTTCCCTCTGCAACATATTAACATTCCTTGTTAAGCATAGCTCATGGATGTGTTCTAGCTTCCGAAGATCTGGTTACATTTTAAAAATTGCATATTTTTGCATTTGTTTGCACTGCTTTGTTTTTTCCTGTCCATGAATATTCAGAGAAATGAGTCTACTGGCAGGAATGTTCATAAACCAGCAAACTATAAACTAACATTAAAGGACTAACTGCAGTGCTCCAAGAATGTGACCATGGGAGTTACCTCCATCTGGGCATGGAGGAGGAATGATTCCTTGCAAGAATATCAAGAAACAGACAAAAACACTGTTTTGAATTTTTTCACTAATGTCCTAAAAAAAAATAATCAATGAATTGTAAAAAACAAACAAAAAAATTAGTATGCCTGTCCTTCAGAAAATTCTTACTTTCAACAAATCTCTGCTGTTATAAATCTGACAACATCTGAGACTTATTATCAGTGTGAAAATTTTCATGCAGGTATAAGAACAATATGAAAGCAAATACAATGCAGCAATAATATTATATCTCCAAGGTTGCTCCCTTGCTGTGTGGCTGAGAAGAGCAATAAAAGTCTTATTGTGCTTTAGGCAGGGAACAGCTAAGAAGCAAATTCCCTTGCTCTGCCATGATCTGGATGCATCTTCAGGAGCAGTTTTGCTCCCACTAGGGCATATTTGGCAGTTTCCTGATATGTATGACGCAAATCTGGGTTTTTTTGGTTAGGATCTTCTCTATTAGTCTTTTCCTATACAAAGCCCATTTCCATCAGATATTTGTACCAGACAGGATTAGTTTTGCTTGATTGTTTTGTTTTTACTATTCGGACTCTTTTGTCCCTTTTCACTTTTCATTCTTTATGAAGCTGAATGTTATTGCTTAGCATCCCTTTCTTTTTATCATCCTCATTTCATATCTGTCCATCAGCATTAAATACTGTCAGGTATAAGCCTTTGAATGATCAAAGCCGTTCAACATCTCTCTGCTGCATCTGTTTTCCTTTGTTACCCTTTCTTTCAGTGGTCCTGTCATTCATGCAAGATGCAGCTGCTTTTTCAGTCTTTCCCTGTGCTTCATGTAACTCTGTTTTAAATTTTCTAGGCCATCTTTCCATTCATTTTATGATTCCCACACCTCAGATTTTGTTATTAACCTTGAGTATGTGACTTTGTAAAAAATGCCTTCTGAAGTGAAAACAACTTTGTCACGTCAAAGGGAAATCTTCTGATACTTGTTAAAGTATGTCATCTTTTTTATCTTGAAGGTGATTGTGTTCATTATGTGTAGCAATTGGCTTTCTGGAGACAACCACAGCAATCAGAGGACAGGATGTTTGAAAATATAAGTCTCAAAACTGTGAGTGTCAAATCCCTCTCCCATCCCAAGGAACGAGGCACGTTTCTTCTTGCCATTCTGGAAATGAGGTCCATCATATTAATGGTCTCACCTCTTAAAGCTCTCTTGTCCCCTGCCATCAGGAGCTAGCCCACCTCTTTGTATCTTGACCATCCTCTCTGTGGAAATCTGCAGGCTGGACAACCTCAGTTGTGGAGGGAATCAGCAGGTCTGTTCCATCGGAGGTGTTTTGAGTGGGGACCCAAAACAATGCTTGAGCCCAGGTATGTCAGGGTGCAAACTGGCTGTTGCCGTGGTCTTCATGAAAGCTTTAGGGCAATTCTGAGAAGTTGGGACCCTTAGTACAGTCAGTTGTTCTGCAGTGTTACAGCCCCCTTGCTAATGCTGCCGAGCCAGCTGAAGAGAGACAGGCCTATTCTGCCCTTGAGTACCTACTCCAGAGGCTGGCTAATTTACATGATTTAGCCTTTAAAGGTGCAAGATGTGATTTAGTTTTGCTATTTGTTTTTAATACATAACTGTCCTGCTCTGCTTTATTTCATGGTGCTGTCTACCCAGGTATGTACGAACAGAATTTAACTTCTAAACTGCCCTGCTCTAAGATTCAACATGCCTCTTAGCTGAAAATGGTGCAGTAAAACCCAGAGTTCATAACAACCTTTCTATGTTGAAACACTAAAGTTTTACACAGGTCTAATATATTTTCACTTGGACCTTAGAACTCTCATAAAGTATTTGCTCATGCTGCCAATTTTACCTGTTCTCCTAACACGAAGAATCCTAGTTATTACTTTGTCTGACGCTTCCAGAAATGAATTTCGTGGTAATTATTGTTCTTACTCTTTGCTTTCTTCCCTCATATAACATTGCCTGACACTTTCTATAATTAACCAGAAAAGCTTAAATATTATCCATGATTCACTTGTTTCTGCCAGAGCTAAACCTTACTCTTCTTTCCATGTCTGACTGGTTAAGATGCTTGATGTGCCCCATGCTGACATGATCAGTATGAGATGAAAGGGACCTCCCTCTTGGCTGGTCAGTAATTTTTGTCACCCAGTGCTAAGGGCACGTTGAGTTAACTGTCTTGGACTTGGGTGAATGTTGTGAACTACACTCCTATTTTTCAGATTAATTAGACGAATAGCAGGACAACCACTGCTACATTACACATTTACTGAGTACTATAAAATCCTGTTTGAGGGTCAATCCTTGGACCATCAGAGGATGAAGTTAACCCAAACAATTGCAGGGTGTCTTACCAGGACTATGTAATACAGAGGCTTTGCCATCTTGAATAGGGTCCATGGGGAAGGTCGAGGTGATTATTTTGCCCTGAAGAGCTTTGTATTGTTTCAATCCAGGCATAATGTCTTCTCTGTCATTCCACACAGAAAAAGTAAAATTTTTGTGGTCTTGGTGTAGAGCAGCAGGAAATCCAGGAAAATCAGTTTTTAAAGAGTTTTCTAACTTCTTAATATCTTTTGGTTGCTTTGACAGCACTTCGTATGAGGAATGTGCTCTGCTTTGTGGGGCTGAGAGGAGTTTCTGGATGACTATGTTTGCATACCTGTGGAGAAAGAGTTGATAAAGAGTTAGAAAATGTGTAAACTAAGGTATTATGAACTTCTTACCCAGCAAAAATGAGGTGAGGTCAGGACATTATTCCTGTGGCAATTGTTTACATGTTAAATCTGAGTGCGGGGGCACTCCAACATCCTTGATGGAAAAAAACCAAAATTACATAAAAAGTAATGAGCAATGTTTGTTCTTATGTTCCCTCTCCAAACCTACATACTCCAGAAATTACACTGGTCTGAAATATAGGATGAATTATGGTTTGTATTTGATTTGTGGCAAGTTTAAGATGTACTGTCTTCTGAAAGCTAGAAATATTACCTTTGCTCATGTAGAAAAAAATCTTCATATTTTGAGGCAGACACTTTAGGAAGGATAACAGGAAAGTCCATAGTGGTCACTAAATTAACTATAAAAGATCATACAAAGACCCTGGTGCAATACCTAATGGTTCAGAAAAAGCATCCTTGCTCAATATTTTTCAGCGGTAGCAAAAGCAAATAAATGAATAAATAGACACAAGGAAGTTAAAACAGTTGGATGATAAAGAGGAATAAGATGAGAAATAATACTGAAAATGAGAAGGCCGTCATATGAACAGGGCATGTCACTGATAGCCTCACCTAGAACAACATGTACTGTTCTACTGATGTGTCTCAGAAAGGATTTGTCTAAAATAAAGGACACTCAGACAAGCAAGCATGCTTAGCACCATGTGAAACTTCCTTAGATGAACAGAAAGAAAAGAAGAAAAGATTAAAAGCAACAAGAATATCTCTGGGACACAATTAATAAACAATAGAGGACATGTTTCCATTTTTGTTCACCCTCCAGAAATGCAGGAACAAGTAACAGTTACCCAATGAAATTAAAAAGCTGCAAATCCAAAGAGGGATTCCTCTTTGATCAATAATTTGGAGACCTGTAGCTACAAACATCTGGAGAGATTTTTATTACGTTTAACTGAACGTGAACATAAAAGAAGAAAAAAGAAGAAAGAAAAAAAGAAATCCATATTTTAGTCTGAGAGGAAAAACAATTTTTGGGTTTGTTTTGAATTACATCCCTTATTAGGACAGCATTTTGGCACACACTTCACTCAACATTATGATAAGAAGCAGGTTCCAGGAGAGGTGGACTTGTACATATATTCAGATGTTTTCCTGAATCTTAGGTAGATTCGCCAGATGTTACCAGCTAACAGTTGCCTCAATCTAGGTTTTATGTGCTTCACCACAAGCTTCTGTCTATGGCTAAAGACTGTAGTTAATATGGAGGTATGGCCAGGGCTGGTGTGACTGTATTTTTTTTTATTTTTTTTTAAAGTCATCTGTGGCTTATAGGGCTTGATAAAACTCCCAGCTTACCAGGCTTCTGAGCTACTGATCGCTAAAAGCTGGGTGGTACATCTGGGACCATACACTCTCTTCAGTGCCATAGAGAGGACACCTTTGATTCCGCCCATCATAGCTGTTCTTAAGTTCATCAGGAAAGAAGAATTTTGCTTTCTGTTTATTGTATGCCAAGGGAGTAATGTGAGTGTAACTTTTACAGTTAATGCATAATACCTAGACTTTAAAATAACTGAGAAGGAAGCTTAGTTATTAAAAAATGGATATTTTAATATAGATTTTATCGAATTAATAGTATCTTCATTTGTGGATATATTCACAGTAAATAGCTTAATCATTTTTCTGATGCCAGAGTGCCTCTTATCTGATGGCTTCTTATGAGCACATTAAAAAAAAAAGGTGGCATATTTGATAAGTCTCTGTGGCTTCCCTAAGGAGGGGAGAGAAGGGAACACTGAGGGATTAGATGTCTGATTAGTGCATAATGAGGAACTTTACTTTCTAAAATAAAATTAAAGTAATTATAAAACGACATATTCACATATCTATGCAATGACTTTACTAAGGTTGCCATAGAGCTGGAGATCATAAATACATGGAACTACCATAATTTCTGACACTACAGTGAGTTTCAGTGGCTGAAATAATCTTGTAGAGAGTTCTCACCCTGAGCTCTGAGCAGTGACTGAACCTGCTGTCTGACGGATGGATGTGGGAAGCGATACATTGAGCAGCAAGGTAAGCATTACTGTTTTGAATGGGACTGTGTCCCAGTGCACTCATGTTAGCCCAAAGACATTTGTAAGGGCTGTGTTTCTTTATTTTGCAGTTGTTTTGCTTGGCACTTTCTAAGTCTTTCTTCCTTATGCTTCCTCTAGCCTCTCCCTGACTCTTCCTTACATGCCGATATGGTTTTAAGGATGTACACACTGATGACGTCGCTCCTTTGGACTACCAATGATCTGTTGACAGAGCCACCTATACAGACACTTGACATAGAGATTGCATTCTGAAAGTAGTCTGGCACCATAACAAGAATATTGAGGCAATGCATTCTACCCTAATGCTGACCCTGGCCCCTGGTCTAGACAGGAACTTAACTTACTTCTCTTTCACATGGAGGCACTGACTGTTAGGGAGACTCAATGCACAAATAAACATACTGACAGACCCTTGCTGACTTCAGGGGGAGATGAAGATCCTCGTGGGCAAAGACAGCATGAATGGTCAGCAGTGCTGTCCACAGGAGTCCTGCCTTGAGAAAGTGCATTGTGAATCCTTCTTTCCAAATAAATGTCCCGTCTCCCTCAACAAAATAGAAAGGATAGGATATCTGCAGGATCATTTTTTTTTTTTTTAGCAATATTTCATTGGTTATTCTAAAGCATGTTCAGCATAAAAACAGTAAAGCCTAATTCTGCTTTTGTTATTTAGGTATTTATTAAAATCTCTTTAAATAGAGCTGTATTTGATACAGCAGACTATTCAGTTCTGTTTGGCATATAATAGATTTTTACACCACTGTATTACTACAACCTTATTATGGCTCTATAACCTTAAAGTAGGGCTTAGATCTATCAAGGTCTGTACTGGGCAAAAAAAGAAAAGAGAATGTAAAATCTGTTCATGCTGAGGTTTCAGTTCACGCAACCTATCTGCCAGAAATACTTAGAAGAATATTTTTGGAGAAGAGCAAGAATCTTCATGTATGTACACGATGCATCATTAGAAAGGCAAAACAGTAAGAGAAGGTCAATGTATTTTGGGGAATTCTGTCTTTGAAATGACTGATAGCCCAAACTGGTTTTAAATAACATAAGTGAACAGCAAGCTGAAGAAGACCTCCAAAAAGATGATCCTCCAGCTCTTAGGTGGGAAATACTAATATAAATACAATTCCCTATTGTTATTCAGACCTTAAATCCTCAGATCATTTTAATCTTCATGGCTATTATCGCCTGCCTCCCGCTCATCCTCTGAAACAAAAAACTGAAGCAGCAGGTAGTGAATTATCTGGCAAGCTTCAGAAGCACATTTTTAAAGTGAAAGAAACGATACAGTCTTGAGATGTTCAAAAAAGGCTGCTTCTTTCTGGGTGGTGTTGTTGTTTGGAGTGCAACTCAGATGATGTGCTAAGGTGTGCTGAGTCCCCTTGGAGCTGGGAGCAATGGGGGGCTGGGAAACCGCCTCTCCTGGGCTGGTCTGCCCAGTCCCCATCATGCCCCTAAGAAACTAGGCTGGAGAGGCCTTGACCTTGCTTCCTTTTTTTCCTGACAGATCCAGGATGAGATGGTTGGCTTGGGCTGTTTCCTTTGCCCATCCCAGATGAGCACATATGCTGTCCTCAAGCACAGCATATGCTGTGTATATGTTCAGTGATGCTGCAGCTCGTAGCCTGTTTCCCGGACAACTTTTGGGACAGCCTGCTTGTCCTCTCTGTGGGCCTTATGGCACAGCTACCCTCTCCTCTTGGGAAAGGACTTTCCAGGTTTTAATGGATAATTGACTAATCCTGACAAACTTCTGACCTAAGATATAAGGGAATTAGGAGAATGCTTTCCAGTTTATGAATCTTATAATTATGTAGTTATTTTATAACTTGCAACACCAACTCTAAACCAGTGCAAGAGTTTTCCCTGCTAAATACATAACAGATTTGCCACAACTGCAACACAGAATAACACACAGATAAATACGTGATGAAATGTAGGTCTTATAAAGTGGTCCTATCCAAAGGGAAACTTTACTTAAAAAGTCCACAGTTATACGCTATTTTGTAGGGTAAAGTATATATTCATTTGGGGTAGAAATAAATTATTTATATTTATAGTTCTATATTATTGTAAGGAAGATCCCTCTGCACTTTTCTTCTTGTTTATATTTAATTTCCCTGTATGATTCCAGCTGGAAAAGGAGCGTGTCTTCACCTGAGGAGTACAGTGGTCCAACCCCCCAGCTATCTTGTAACTTTGATGAAGTCTTGCTTTGTGATTTTGCCTTGAAGTGACATGCAGAGGTGGCATAACACAGCAGAGGTAACTACAAACTTTGCACAAACATAAAGTGTAACGCGTTTCCATGAAAGAAACCCTTAACACACATATATATAAAACTAGTGCTTAAATGTATTACAGCATTCCTGTGCATTTTTGTGCTTGTGCATAAAAAGAAGGTGGAAGGACTCGAGCAGCAAATACTTGCATGGGACCTCTTTCATGTTACAGTGTTAGAAAGCTGGTACTTTTGCTGGAAGACCCTAAACCTTTCGGTTTGCCCCAGCTATTCTTCTCTTTAGTGTGGCACCACTTTTTCTCCCTCGGTGCACCCTCTCTGTAAGGAATCTCTGTTCTTCCAGATTCGTCTGTGTCAGAGGTTGTTGTCTCCACAGCTTATTTTGCAGACTACTTACATGAAGACATGTAAGCTAGTGTGCCAATCCCCCTAAAAGTTTTTTTTTCCTGTTTTGGGGGTTCATATAGGGTTTGCCTTGAGCCTACACAGATTTGCTATGGCAAGAAGAGTTTGCACATGGTTAGCAGAGAAGAGATGTGTAAGTAACTGACCTTCAGTAGCTAGAGGACATTCCCTTTTCAGTTATTCCCCTTTAACTCAATTCTTCTTGACTCTGTTCTGCTCTTTTGTACATGACAAACATCCATTTTCTGTGAGGGCTGCTTTTTACCCATACAAAAATTTAAAGACTTATATGCTTGCTAGCCCATGCTAACTAAAGCAGGAGCTAGCCCAATCTCTTTAATTAGGGCTTGCATGCCTTCATTTGGCTCAGCTGCTTGGAGGAAATCAGTCTTACAGAGTGAGCCACCTCCTGTATGGGGTGCTCTTGAGATGCTGCTGCTGAGCCAGGTAGGGAAGTTGTTTTCTTTTTTGTTGCCCTTTGCAGGTGAGGAGGGCTGGTGTCCAGATAGAAACTGATAGAGGCTCATCAAAGGCTGTTTTAGTTTCTTTCCTCTCCAGTTTCCTCAGTCAAAAGGGAGGGGAGTAAGCAGATTTTTTTCTTTAAAGTTTTTCCTGAGGACCAGTTGGCATTGTTTGCTCGAGGTTGGACTGAATAGCTCTGTATCTTTATTTGTCTTTATTCTGGATAGAGGTTAAGATTTATGAGCAATTGTACTGTGTTCAGTTTTGGGCCCCTCACTACAAGAAAGAAATTGAGGTGCTGGAGCATGTCGAGAGAAGGGCAACAAAGCTGGTGAAGGGTCTAGACCACAAGTTTTACAAGAAGTGGCTGAGGAAACTGAGGCTGTTTAGCCTGGAGAAAAGGAGGCTCAGGAGAGACCTTATCACTCTCTACAACTACCTGAAAGGAGGTTGTAGAGAGGTGGGGGTTGATTTCTTCTCCCAAGTAACAAGCGATAGGATGAGAGGAAATGGCCTCAAGTTGTGCCAGGGGAGGTTTAGATTGGATATTAGGAAAAATTTCTTCACTGAAAGGGTTATCAAATATTGGAACAGGCTGCCCAGGGAAGTGGTGTAATCACCATCCCTGGAGGTATTTAGAAGATGGGTGGATGTGGTACTGAGGAACACGGTTTAGTGGTGGTTTTGGCAGTGTTAGGTTTATGGTTGGACTCCATGATCTTAAAGGTCTCTTCCAACCCAGGTGATTCTATGATTCTTATTCCCTGCTATGTTTTGGAATAAAACCTTGTTATACTTGTAGTTACTGTGTATTGAAGAAATATGGCTTGAAAGTGCTTGTTGTATTAACTTGTACAGATCTTGTAAACGTGGAGTATGCTTATTCAAGCTGCAAATGCAGCAGTGGTTGCACTACAGACACAGCTAAAGCACATAGTAAACTGTGCAGCTTGGTTCCTACTTGTAGAGAGCATCCGTAAAGCTGTGAGCCCTGCTGAGCTAGTTAAAGCAGGCTGTTTTGCAGATAACTCAGTTAAACTATTTACTACTATCACAGCGGGATCCTCCTGGTAACCTCCCCCTTGCTAGCTCAGAGCCATGTTTTGCCTATGCTTGGCTTGCTGGAGAACTCCTGCTTCTCTTCCCTTCCTTCCCGTCTCAGATATAGATGTAGAAATGGGGGATCCTTCCTTCACCCCAGCCTGGAGAGGGAAGAAAGGGCAACTGCTGCCCTGGATCTCTGGTTCCATTTTTGGGCAGGGACACAGCAAGAAGGGAGGCAACTGCAAGAGCAGAGGTCACTGGTGTGGCCTTGGTGGCTATCTGTGGAATCGTGCTGGTGTATGAGTGAGAAGTAAATCTTGCCTCTTAATAAGATATTGATGAATTTGTTCCCACAAGTATGTCTAGATTTACTTCTTGACATGTTGTACGTATCTATATGCTCGATGAGTTTAAAAAAACAACAGGAAAGGAAGCAGTTATTCTGAAGGAATTGGAACAATAATACTGCACAGAGCTGCCTAATTAACAAGGCTGTGAAGTAACTGGAGTAACTTAGCAGAGACAATTAATTTACCCAGCATCAAAATACACATTGGAATGCTGCAGAGCAAATGCATAATTTTCGTCTCTGATTGCTCGAAAGAACTTATGGGACCTCATATTCAGATTACTTTCCCCTGATCCCTGAAAAGCATAGGGAGGCTTCTGCTGTTTTCAAATTTCAGTATGCGATGACTGGAATTTAAAGTATTTTTTCTGGGGCTTTGCTTTGAGAGTGCGGAGTGTAATCCCTGAGTAGCAGTGCATCTGCAACGTTAGTTCCTCCTCTCTGAGGCTGAGACTTTGTAATCAAAAGATTCATGGGAAGGAGTGGTAAGGGGAACTCTTTATGACCTTCTCTAGGAATATGATTCTTTTGGTGTAGAATTGTAAATAAGGCTTAGAAGTTAAATAAAGGGATGTTTAAACTAGGTCAGATTTGTTGCTGCAGCAGAAAATACTCAGATCCAATGGTTAGCTTGGTTCAGCTGTACCCCCAAAACAGTGGCTGAAGAAATTTAGTGGTAAAACTTGCACTACATTGGTATACCACAGCCTGGGCTCATGATTACTACATGCCAATTATGCTGTAAATGTTGAGTGTTGCACAGGCCTAAAATGCCACTTTTTCTGGCCTCATAAACTAGCCCTCTGCTACTAGAGGGAGCTCATTGTGCTTATGGGGGTAAGTTATGATACCTCTGTAGAGTTCCTTGGTGCTATTTACTCAATTCTGAGTAGAGGATTTAGGAATACAAAAGGTTCTCCTGAAAGATTAATGAAGTGCTCCTTAGAAAGGCACTTGATTGGTTGCGGACCAACTTGTTCCCTCTTCTGCATCACCTTATTCTTCATTCACAGTTTAACAGTGGCAAAATCTGCAGCAGCTTCTCTTCACATAACTGCCTGTGTTAAGAAGACGTGTCTTGAAGGCCAAGTCCAACCATCATAATGAGGAAACTTAAATCTGAAGGGAGTGTATAAGCCACATAAATATCCACCAGAAGTAAGCGATGGTTGGCTTTGAGGAAACTTGTCTTTAGATAAATGGCTTTGGTGCTTTTGTGTAATGTGTATGAGCAAGTAATTTAAGGTGCCTGCTGTTGTAATGTTGACTGGTAAGAGTAAAGCAAAAGTCATCCTTCACTGGATTAAACGTTTGGTGCTGCAGCGGGTGATGAACGAAGTGCATTTAGCTAGAAGACCTGTGCTACTGTCTCCTCTAACGCAAGCATGCCTTTGAAACTGTTACTGTAAATTACATTAGGCAGAATTTGTATATTGGTAGACTTGGATCATTTTCTGAGTGCGAATTTGTTGATGTAAGTAAAATGCTCTGTAATTGGGGACATCCTCTTTGGGCATGCCCTACTTACTGTTTAAATAAGGTGCTTCTGAGAAAGGAAATAAAGGAATGCCTGCTTTTCCTCATTTGAATAGATCCTTTGCAGAGGATCTGAATGCTGGAGTTACTGCTTGCACATTAATGAGAGGCTAGTACTTAAACTATACCAGTCTAATGTGAAATCTCACAGGCAATTTCATGTAGGTACTAGAGGTAAGAGAAAATGGGTTTTTTGAATAAGCATTCATTAATTTTCATTTTTTTCACTGCTTAAAAAAAAAACCCACCACAAAAAACCACAAAACCAAAAAACCCACACACCAAAAAACCTCAGGCAGAAAAGTATATTAACTTTATATATTGTTTGAAAGTATCAAAATATGTTAATTTTAGTTGCTTTTGAATAATTCTGTAGTTATATCTTATGAAATAAATGTTTTATTTTCTTTAAGTCGAAAAAGGAGGAAACGCATGCCAAGATGTCTTTGGCTTCATCAATGAAAATTATACTTTTGAGTTTTTCCTTATGATTTACCTATTTTGCAAAAGGGACTAAGCCAGTAAAAGTCATGGGAATGTAACTGGGAGAAGGTTTTTGGCTTTCAGTAAAAATTAACTGGCTAAATATGTTTTTAAATTCGACATCATTAAGCAGACATTTTTTCTTTTTCTGGTAAGAAAGGCTATGGAGAAAAATCAGTATATTGCAATAACTGTTTAATTGAATTGATGCTCTAATTCTTAAAGTATAAAAGATTTCATCAGGATTGTTTTAAGTATAATCATTTAGTAAGCTTCAGTGCTGGAGGAACAAATTTAAGTGGAAATGAGAAATTACTTCACTCAACTGCAAAACTGAACTCTTGAACTTGATGGAAGGTTTGACCTTTTTTCTTTTCATTAATATTGTTTTGCCCTCTGTACTTCAAGTGGTTTGGCCAAGAACAGAAGCAGAGGAATGATGATGCTGCTGTATGGGAGGATATGTTTCCTGCAGAAAGCAGTGCTGGGAAATCCCACTGGATAGACATTTGATGTTTTTGGGGGGTGGAAATCAGGAAGTCCACATGTCCTTCTGGGTAGATTCTCCTAAATGAAAAACCTCATTTTGACAAAATGAGCTGAAGTGTTCCAGAGTGAGTTGGCTGGTTACAACCAACCTCTGCAGGCTTTAACTCACATTCATGGGGTGAAGAGTGTTCTGGTTTGAAGTGTTGCCACCTCCTGCTGTTTTTTACTGTCCCTTCGCTGGAAATTCCTGCATTCATGGTTGAGCTGGCTGAAGGGAATGTGTGATTTTTATTTGCAGTTCTGGTGAATGTGAAAGAGGGAACTGCAGGGCCTGAGGAACTGTGCTCATGGACAGGAGATGGGGCAGTCACCTGCAGCAGAGGTAAGGCAGGGAGCCAGCACAGTGGCCACAGGCTGCGGCATCTCGGTGGTGAGAGTTCGTCAGAGCTGTTGGCTCGGTGGGCTTGAGACCAGCTCCCCAAAATGCAGGACGCCAACTGCTGTGACTCGGCAATGCCCAGTACCCCACCAGCTCACCTGGGGGACAAAGCAATAGAAGCAAATGAGGCATAAGACACCTGAATAATTTTTTCCAGCACACATTCAGGGACATTGCCACCAGTCAGGAACTGAGCTGAACAAACCCTTTTGATTCAATTTAGACACCAGAATTTAAATGAATTAATGCTTTTTTGGAGTTTTTATTGAAACTTGTTTAAAAAAATAAAGAACCTTAGTATTTTAATCGACAATCACCTTGCTTCCCCTGGGTCAAGATGAGAACAAATATCATACCAGGGTACCAGGAACTAAACTTCTGTGACATTTTCTTTTAATTTTTATTTTCTTTGCAAAATATCCCATCCCAGATGGGACTTTGAGATCCACCAGGCTTACCAATATTTTGCCTGCCCATATTTGTCTGGGAAAACAGGTAGGCCTGGGATAAAAGGGTGGAAACAGAGTCTGTGTCTTGGAAGCAAAGGACATGTGGTAGCCTTGCCAGGGAAAGCCTGCTTGTGCATGTGGAATTATTCCTGGGAAACTCGTTTAGCTTTAGCTAAGTCATTGTTGTAGGTGAAAAAAGAGATTGAGAGAAATAAAAATAGCAGTATCTTATTGAATATTTCAGATGGAGCAGCTCACACTGAAAGCTTCCTGAAAGTCTCTCTTCACATAATCAGCTGAAGCCAAAAATAGATCTCAGCTTTAGTAATCTAAAAGAGATTAAATTGGACAGTTACTTTGGGGTTTTAATCTTCTTGATGGCATCCCCAGGAGGAAGAAGCTTAGTATCACATCAGAGTTTGTCAAGTATTTTTCAAGATGTTTAATGTTTGAGAGGAAGGGAAAGGTAAGGCATAATCCCTCAGTGAGAGCTTCCATCATTTCCTTTGTTTGCATTCTGATGACATCTGATTACTTAACATATAAAGATATTCAAGTGGCTATAAGTACTTCACCAAGCCCTTGTGTGCCATAACTGCACAAACAGTTCAGCAATAAATGCGGAGCGGAGCTTTTAGGAGCTGTGAGATTCTGCTCCTGCATCTGTTGGTGGATATGTCTTGGCCAACCTGAGATTTGTCTTGCTGAAGTGAAGTACAAATTTTCCTTGCTTGTGCTAATGAATCTGGAAACTGAATGACAGGTGGTTTGGGGGAATACTGGGGTATTTTACTTTGAGGCATAACTGAGCTGCTTCAGCAGGTCAGAGAATTTCAGAAAGCAATCTGGGCAGTTAATGTTAATGGCAGCTTAGCTGTCTCTTCCAGAAGTTCATTCTGAGTATTCTCATTCAAGCATTCATTCAGAGGCTTGGTCTAAATTGGGACACCTGATTAGTGGCTGGTTTCCTTCCAAATATACCTTCCTTTTCTGATGCTGGCATCTGTAGACGATTAGATGTTTGCTACTTCTGTTAGTGCTCACTCCATTTCTAAAGCTCCTAAGGATCCAAATCAGGCAGCACAATGACTTTTTTTGGGGGGGTTGTTTTGGGTTTTTTTTTTTTTTTTTTCAGAAGATGCTGAAGATTTAACGTTCAATATTATTTGGAACATTTCCTCTGTGGCCTCATAGTCTAGATTTGGTCCTTGCTTTTCACTATCTCCACTGTTGAAGTGAGTGACCCTGGGTCACAAATTACTCTCAATGTGTCTTTAAATTGTGACTTGTCAGCATATAAACAGGTACTTCCATTACAGGTCTTAAGAGTATCATCATCTGCTTTTTCTTGATTATGCCTGAGCAAATGTTCTTGCCCTAAAGGGGTCAGCACTAGAAATAAACATTTCAAATGGTGAATTACTGCAATTCAACCGGTAATTTCTAGGAAGAAAATGAAAAAGAACAAAAGAAACTATACAGCTATCCTTTGCCATCATAGTGGAGAATGAAAATCACAGACTTGAGAGAGGAACGATGAGGGAAGGCAATACTGAAACATTGCATCAAGAACCAAAAATGCCTCAAAACGAAATACAAATATACTTCTGCAACACTTCTAAATGTGTCTGTCAGTAGCTCTATACAGGGATGCAGGAGTTCTGGAGTAAAATTTAATGGAAAGTGTCTATCAGGAGGGTGATGAAAACTGCTACTGACCTTAAATCTGGTTGGTTGTGGGGTTTTTTTGTTGCGGTGGTGGGGTTTTTGTTTGTGGTTGTCTGGGGTTTTTTTGGTGTGTGAGTGTTTGGTTTTGTGGTTGTTTTTGGGTTTTTAATCCACAAAAAATAAACACAGAAATCCCATGTAACGGAAATGAATGTCAATACAAGACAATGTGGAATTCTGAGTCTAAACTTGCCGCAGTGGTATGCTCCCAGCCGCTCTCCTGGGAAGTCAGCAGCTCTGTACTGCATTACTTGCAGACTCTGTGTTTTTCTTAGACCACCCCAGAGCATGTCATGCACGACAACTTTTGGACATACTTCACAGAATACCTGACTTTGCTGTGGTCTTCGGTCGCTAGAACAGGCACAACAAACAATAGCTACTTAACAGTTACAGTTCAGTACCTGTTATAGGGCTCATCTCTTTCCCATGGGCTTTAATCACATAGTTGGGAAGGGGGAAAAAAAGAAATTCTTTAAGTTAATTGGATACCTCCTGTATTGTATGTTAAACCACAGTTATGGCAAAGAGGTTTTGAACAACCAGTGGCCTGAATGATGGTTTGTACAACTCTTTCTGGTAGTTGCAGTTAAAGAATAGATCAGTAGAAATCAAAGGGTCTGTTTTTTGGTTCTTGTTTTGTTTTGTTTTCCCTGGGCAAGGCTAAAAACATAATGGGTGTCTTCAACAAGAGAATAGCAGAAGCTATATACAAATTAGTCACATAAAGCAAAAGTTTAAATCTGTCAAAGAAACACTAGTAACTTGGTTCTAATCAAAGGTGATGAATCCTGATGAAATGGAGGGGAGAAGATGGAGAGAAAAATATCACTCAATGTTCTTGTTAAGCAGCAGATACTGAAGAGAATTCACTACAGCTGCAGTTCAGCAAAGTGCTTATTTGTATGTCCTTTTCATCTGCAATAATAAACCCACCCCTTATGTATACACCTATGGGCTCCTGCATGTTTAACAGCTCTGCTAAATCAAAGCCTGTATTATGAGGTCTTTCAAAGTGATGTTTAGAGACTGACACATTATGGTTGTCTGGATGGGAAAACATGAAACAGTATTTATCAGCCTTTTGTAAAACAAAGATTTTCTAGAAGCAGTCTTTGTTTTAAGATATATTTGTATACACAAATCTGAAGGTTTATTCTTTTTAAAATGGGGAAATGCTGTATTTTTTTCTTTTTTTTTTTTGCTTTCTGGATTGGTGGTTTGGTGTTTTTGTTGTCGAGTTTTGGGTTTTTTTGGTTTTTTTTTTTTTCCCCTATTGCATCATTCATAGTGTTTGGAGTAAATGGTTATTCCATCACTTGACAGACCTGTAGTTGGCTAGCTACGGGAAGAACTGCAGCACAGGATCTGTGCTACTTCATAAAGAAATGGGAAGAAACAGCACTTTCTCTCCTTGCTCATCAGCTGCTACGTAAATGTCGTTCCAAGGGAACAATATTTGCATACTATAGGGTTTTTTTCCCTCTGGTTCAGGAGTTCAGAGATTAACAAAGCTGATTTTTAAATTCTCAGCCATCACCTAGAGTCTTTGCCACTCTACTCAAAACAACCTGTGCAAACAGGTTATTCAGCAATAAGGCTGAATCCGAAGTGCGTAAGGGAAATGCCCTCTGCCATCAATCTGCCTGTGTACAGATACGTGGATCCATTCTGGTAAAATGCTACTATGCAGTGATACCAAACAGGGCTTTTTTCCAAAGTGCTGCTGTAGGTTTCCACCCCTCTATTTGCGGATAAAATATTCAAGTTTACATTAGCTTAAAAACTAAAATTAGAAATTCTTTAGGATCATTTTCTGCTTAAATATTATGTGCAGATTGCCGAATACTGTAATATTAGGATTCTTTTAGATCTAACAGCTGCCTTGGATAACGTTGGCCATGCTGTGTTATTTATGTTTGTGCTCCCTACCAGGAGCAGATGGAGACTCCTTCTAGCAGCTTTGCTGCTTCTTTATGTGGGAGGCCCATGGAGTAACTGTTGGTAACTACTCATCTGCCCCGCATCCTGTTCAGTCCTCCCACCTCTTGTCCATGAGCATGGGTGAAATGCAGGCTCTGTTGAAGTCTTGCCACCAACGTCAGCTTAGTGAGGACTCTTTCTGTGACGTGCAGTCCCTTCAGCCCACTGTTACAGGCTTGGAGCTTGCAGGGAGCTGGGTGGTGGGCGGATGAGGGCTAGGTGGCTAAGGCTCAGTCCAGACATGGCTTACAGTAAGGTGGTGCACAGCATCTTCTCTGAAACAAGCTTGGGTATCGTCACACTGGGTACATCCACACAAAGCCTGAGGAAAGCTGCTGCAGCATCCTGCTCTGTGCTCCGTGTTACCTGCGTAAGCACTTCCCCATCCTCCTGGGTAGGTTTCAGGACAGCGGGGAGCACGGGGCTACCATGGCAACACTGCCAGGAGAGGCAGAGCTATCTATTTTAGGTGATTTGTGTTGAATGAAACAAGCGGAACAACTTTCTGGGAGGTTGCTGTAGTTGTCCCCTGGGGAAATTTTGCTCTAGGAGGGTGTTTTCTCATTTAAAGGATGTCATATTCAAGGCTGTGTCTGGATGGACAGGCAGTTCCCCTCTTTCCCAGAGTGCTTTATTTCTATGTAACACCAGTGAGGTAAGGCTAACTTGGTACGTAAGTGTTTGAAGACACAGATGGGTATAGCACAAAATACATGCAGTGATAAACACCATTATTTTACCAAAAAAAAAGTAATTCCTTGAGCTGATAACCAGTTTGGAAATAGCTTGTGCACGGGACACTACTTAAACTGACAGTGTAGTAAGGGAACACAAATATGGCTTTATTTTTCATTCCCAACAGCTTACAATAGATCTATTTAAGATAGGAAGTTAAAATTTATCAGGAAACATCATAAATTCTTTTTTTTTCTTTTTCCTGCAAATCGAAACCTTACCTCAAAATGGTGGGATAACATTTCTGCTGTAAAGCTCTTGGTGTTTTACTTTTTATGATATTCAGCATCCATGAAGGGAAGCTGCTCCCTGGAACCCAGCAGTGGCTAGTTACATGAGAAACCATCTCCTCCTCTGTTCATGATTATTTATTGATTAAAATACAATGTACTGAATTGCAAATTACCTTTTGGATGGCTGGAATGCCGTATCATTCTTTTATAGCCTTAAAATAGAGTAATAACTCTGAAACACAGTGTTCTGAGTATATCTGCCTATAATCACCTTCCATTTTTAAATTTTAAATAAGTTGATTTTGGTAATAGTAGACTATATTTATCTCTATAGTGCAAAACCTTTGTAGCTAAAAGTAAACAGGACATTTAGATGGAATTTTAATTAAATTTGGCTTTTTATTCTAATTTGGAAATGCTTTCAGCAACAGCTTGAAAACATACAAGGGAAACTTTCATAGTCATAGAATCATAAAATTGTTTAGGTTGGAAAAGACCTTTAAGATCTTCAAGTCCAACCATTAACCTAACACTGCCAAGTCCACCGCTAAACTGTGTCCCTCAACACCACATTGACACATCTTGTAAATACCTGCAGGGATGGGGACTCAACCACTTCCCTGGGCAGCCTGTTCCAATGCTTGACAACCCTTTTGGTGAAGAAATTTTGTGTAATATCCAATCTAAACCTCCCCTGGTGCAACTTGAGCCTGTTTCCTCTTGTCCTATTGCTTGTTACTTGGGAGAAGAGATTGACCCCCAACTCTCTACAACCTCCTTTCAGGTAGTTGTAAGGAGCGATAAGGTCTCCCCCTGAGCCTCCTTTTCTGCAGGCTAAACATCCCCAGCTCCCTCAGCCGCTCCTCATAAGACTTGTGGTCTAGACCCTTCACCAGCTTTGTTGCCCTTCTCTGAATGCACTCCAGCATTCTTTCTTGTAGTGAGGGGCCCAAAACTGAGCACAGTATTTGAGGTGGGGCCTCACCAGTGCTGAATACAGGGGGACAATCACTTCCCTAGCCCTGCTGGCCACGTTATTCCTCATACAAGCCAGGGTGCTGTTGGCTGCCTTGGCCACCTGGGCACACTACTGGCTTATACTCAGCTTATACCCCCAGGTCCTTTTCTGCTGGGCAGCTTTCCAGCCGCACTTCCCCAAACCTGTAGCGTTGCATGGGGTTGTTGTGACCCAAGTGCAGGGCCTGGCACTTGGCCTTGTTGAACCTCATATAGCTGGCCTTGGCTCATCGATCCAGCCTGTCCAGATTCCTCAGTGGAGCCTTCCTTCCCTCAAGCAGATCAACACTCCTGCCCAGCTTGGTGTCAGCTGCAAACTTACTGAGAGTGCACTCAATCCCCTTGTCCAGATCATTAATAAAGATATTGAACAGAACTGGCCCAGTACTGAGCCCTGGGGAACATCACTTGTGACCAGCTGCCAACTGGATTTAACTCCATTCACCACAACTCTTTGGGCCTGGCCATCCAGCCAGTTTTTCATGCAGTGAAGAGTACACCCATCCAAGCCATGAGCAGCCAGTTTTTCCAGGAGTATGCTGTGGGAAACAATGTCAAAGACTTTTCTAAAGACTAGGTAGACAACATCCACAGCCTTTCCCTCATTTACTAAGCAGCTCACCTTGTCATGGAAAGACATCAGCTTAATCAAGCAGGACCTGCCTTTCATAAACCTATGCTGACTGGGCCTGATTGCCTGGGTGTCCTGTACGTGCCATGCGATGGCACTCAAGCTGATCTGCTCCATAACCCTCCCCAGCACCAAGGTCAGACTGACAGGCCTGTACTTCCCTGTATCCTCCTTGTGGCCCTTCTTGTGGATGGGCATCACATTTGCTAATCTCCAGTCAACAGGGACCTCCCCAGTTAGCCAGGACTGCTGATTAATGATGGAAAGTGGCTTGGTGAGTGCTTTTGCCGGCTCCCTCAGTACCCTTGGATGGATCCCATCTGGCCCCAGAGACTTGTGTGTGTCTAAGTGGTGTACCTTGGATTATGGGGGATTCATTCTGGTCCCTGTCTTCCAGCTCAGGGGGCTGGGTACCTGGAGAATAACTGGTCTTACTATTAAAGACTGAGGCAAAGAAGGCATTAAGTACCTCAGCCTTTTCCTCATACTTTGTCACGATGTTTCCCCCTGCATCCAACAGAGGATGGAGATTCTCCTTAGCCCTCCTTTTGTTACTAATGTATTTATAGAAACATTTTTATTGTATTTTACAGTAATAGCCAGATTAAGTTGTAGTTGGGCTTTGGCCCTTCTAATTTTCTCCCTGTATAACCTCATGACCTCCTTGTAGTCCTCCTGAGTTGCCTGCCCCTTCTTCCAAAGGTCATAAATTCTCCTTTTCCTTCTGAGTTCCAGCCAAAGCTCTGTTCAGCTAGGATGGTCTTCCCCACCAGCTCATCTTTTGGCTCATGGGGATGGTCTGCTCCTGCGCCTTTAGGATTTCCTTCTTGAAGAATGTCCAGCCTTCCTGGACTCCTTTGCCCTTCAGGACTGCCTCCCAAGGAACTCTGTCAGCCAGGCTCTCAATCAGGCCGAAGTCTGTTCTCATTATCTATTCACGTCTCAGATAAAGGAGTTTTTCCATACTGTTATCCAGGTTTTTATGGGAACTACATTTACTTTCAGTCTCTTACTACAGTTCTGATGTTTTAATTCAGATGTCTCTAAATCTTTTTAAGGTTCACTTTGAGCCTATTAGAAATAAAATATATGTTGCCACCATAATGGATAAGAGTATTTTAAAGCTTAAAAGACATGTATCCATTGGGCACACTTCAGGAGTAAGAAGTATTTTTTCCAGGGTTCAGGAAATATGACCTGAATGATTTAGAGGACCAGGAACTGTAGAATAGGCTGTGTGTGTGTAAATGTTTTTATGATCACTTGTGGCTTAAGAATTTATTGCAACTGTTTTCAACAACTTGATTTAAAGTGCATGTAAGAGAATGTTGATGAAATATTAACTAACAGTTTAACAGAGCACAACTGCATCATTTTATAGTAATGACCTGTATTAATAAATGGATGATAAACATATTTACATGGTGTTTGCCCTGAAGCGCTAATAGTAAAGATAATGATAAACCTGTACAACTAATGGATCTCTTTTCATAGTTCAAATGAGCCTGCTTACAAAAAAAAAAAAACCCTACTGTAAATGCTTTTATTTTTTTTTTTTCCATAAACAAAATGTAAAATTACTTGGACCTTAAAATCTATCTACCCTGGATTTTCACTCTAGCAACCTTAAAAAGAATGTAAGTGAGGTGCCTTGGGGAGGGCCATCCTTCACCAGGTCTAGCAATGCCACTCCCACAGATTGGGCAAGTTTTTGGAAATGCCGATGTCATTTCTCAACCAGATCCAGGCTCCCTGGTGAGCATCTGTCTCCAGAGTGGCCTACAGTGGAATAACAGTTGCACGTATTGTTCAACTTTGAGCAAACTGGATCTTCTGAGCATTTTGGTACTGGAGAGAGTGATAACTACATATGTTGACTAAAATAAGCCACCCCACAGTAGCTAAAATGCAAGCCATAGCTGTTTTAATTTATAATAGTTGGTTTTAATTCTATTTTATAAGTCTGGAGTCATAATACCATTAGCTAAATCTACTTGCTAATGTGGAAATTTTGTTATTGTTATCTGTATTCCTTAAAATGTGGTAAGAGATATGTTTCAATTGTCTTACCCTGGAACTAGGAATGTCTGTATCTTTATTGCTTTTTGCACAAGTTCTGTGAAGAGAAGAAAGCTAAAATATGTATTTTTTAAAAAACTACGTAAATAATAATGTAATACACTGTAAATGATACTGAAAAATGAAATATGACATAATCTCATATAAATATTTCAAAGATGTATTCATAGTATTTTTTCTTTTCCTAAAGAAAGAAAAAATGTTTGTGTTAAATTTTGCCGGGAGTAATAGAACAAATGCAAACAAGAGAACAATTGTGATGTTCACTGCAGAACAAAAACAGCTATAAAGACCCCATGAGAGAATAACTTCACCAAAAGGCACTGTGTTGAAACAGAGATGCAGTACAAGAGAAATACAGTCTTGATATTTTGGGAGAGCCAGGTGCAGGCATAAAAATAACTTTATTTATATCTTTGGCTTTGATTATCTTGTTCATTGTGTAGAAATCCACAAAAGCTAAATCATGTGAAAATTGCTCAGTTCTAGTCTTTCCTAGGGACTTTTTTCCACAATGTGTATCCTAGACCCTTCTTGACCAAAAAAATAATTGTTGTTTATGAAAGTGCTTCTGAACTTTTTGTCTGCACTGCTTTGTTACCTTGAGTTTAAATAATAAATTTACCACTTCTTTTTTCCTTCCTCAAACTGTGCAAAAGAATTCAGGATAAATTAGTCCCCACTTTTAATTACCTAAATCATATTGAATCTATAACCAGGTAAGAAAATAGCTTTCTTTTCTTAAGCCCTTCATCTTGAAGTTGATCTAGGCTGTAAAGAAAACTCATGATATTCTTAATAAAGCTGTCAGTAGGCAAATTTCCACAGTAGAAGAATTGCAAGTGAAGTCTGTATTACAGCATTTTTATTAGTACTTCATCAAAAATGTCCAAAGATTGAAAACTAAACCACTCCTCCATTTAATACTCATCTTTCCAGGCTTCAGGCATCTATCATAGTTATATCCCACTCTAAGACAGTTGAAGGTATTGTGAAACGCTAGAAATTGGCCAGTGATAGTATTTTCCAACAAGGGCAGTCGATACCCACTGTTAAATGAGTTTAGGATTGAATTGTTTAGGGATGCTGTTGATATAGTGTATGATTTAACACAGTGTATGTTGCCATCATACACAACTGTAGTGTTACTCTTGAATATGTTCTGTGAGTGCACGTAATCTTGGTGACATTGCAAAGCAGCCTTTAGCAGTCAAGAAAACATACCCAGTTTAAGAAATCAGTAAATTCTTTTAAATCCAGTTGAGGCAGTAAAAAGGTTGTGTTTTAACCCGTGTCTAGTACAAAGACATTGAAGCAGATCTTTATGTGCTGCCTTTTGGAGAAAAGGCAATCAATAAGGAGGTAAATCAATGGAGTCTGGGGACACCTATGACCATGCTCAAAGAAAAGGAAATCTGAAAATCCAGAGTTTTCTAGCATTTCCTTGACAGAAAACAGGTGTTATTTCAGGGTGTTGTGAATGATAATTTATTTGCATGTGTGCAAATTAAGGGTATTAGGTTATTGCAATAAAAAATGAGGAATTTGAAAAAGAAAGTCTTGGTGCCTAGTATCTCCCTCTCTCTCTCATTTGGCTTGAGTAAATCTTTCCTACACCTCTCTTCGTACTACCTACACAATGCAAAGAAGCAATACAGATTTCTAGATGGTTAGATCCCTTATGAACCTCTAGCTTTCCCAGTTGTGAACATGAGCATCCTCATAGATCCCTATTGCTGCTGCACTGCATGCACACAGGGTAAGCTTTGACTACCTAATGAATGATCATCAGTGTCAACAGGACCAGGACCCACAGTGACAAGGACCCATTTTCTTGACCGTCTTGATAGTCAAGGAGGAAGGGGAACCAGAAACAGAAAAAGAGGCAACTTGGTCAAGATCACAGAGCTGGGAGCTCAGCCCATCTCTGTTGATTCCCATTTCAGTACATTTATACTCCACATATTCTATCCTTTTTAGGTGTTTTGGGAATCCTTGTGCATCCAGCTGAAGGCTATCCAAGAAGGTTGTACAAAAGGTAAGAAAGACAGCTCTCAGCAAACATTCTCAAGTCCTGTGGGACATAAGGGCTGTAAGAGCAAGCTGTCTCCATAGACTATGCCACTGGATCCCTTTGAAACTCTTGTCTGAGCATACATCTGTATTTTATTGTTAATTTATACAATTATGCTTCAGTTTAATTATTAATTTCACCCAGCCTAGTACAGTATATAAAATGCACTCTTTTCCTTATAACATCTCTCTTAATGGAAGAAATAAAAATGCAATTTATTATGCATGACTTTTCCTCTATGCATGACTTTATTATGCCTAAACTTTTCCTCTATACTAATTTTGCCATGAGGAAATGATATCAAGAAAATGAGCCGTATTCTGCCTGTGTAAATCCTGTGTAAAGCTGGAGAAGCTCTATTTGGGTCCACTGCAGGTCTGACCCACTGCAGCTGATAGCAGGATGTGTCCCATGGGTCCCTTTTGTAATCATATTCTAAACTTATGTAAACTTGCAGCTTTATGTGCTATAAGTAGGCATTTGTATGCAATGATGCTGCACTGCCTTAGCTTTTCTGCACTGAAAAAACAGAGACTTATTTATCCAGAAATACCTGGCAGAGGATGGTAAAAATGTACATTGCATAAATTTGAAGAATTCATCATTATTTTGCTTGGTTAGTGCCACTGGGGAAACAATCTTTTTAGTTTTTAGAGGACCTGGGTGTTCTCATGTTAGAGACCATATAGGTAAGCAAATAGTATTTTAGCTCATTAGTGTCAAAAGAGTGTATGTTAATTATTTATTTATTGCCTACAATTATTGTGCCAGTTGTGGGGGAAATTGGTGGAAAATAAATTTCAGTGCATATTCTGTGGTCTGATCATGATGGTTTGAATCACAGTATGTCATTGATATCTATTCTGAGGAAGTTGTGTGCATTGGTTGTCATAAAATATCCCATTAGAGACAGGAGTCAGTGAGATGAAACCGTCTGCTGCATATACATGTGTGTGTGTGTGTACACACACACATGCACACATATGTATATATTTATAAAAATAAAATCTCCTTTGATCTTTCAGAACATTGGCTTAATTCAGTAGAGATATTTCTAGTAAACTGGGATTTCTGGTCTGGGACTGTAGATTGATTCAGCAAGTTTTCTGGATGACTAACTGCATGTCCACATGCAAATACCTCTGTGGCAGGCTTTCACTGGGACACTTCCATCTTAGGTTCTTGAACCCTGCCTCTGAAGAGGATAAGTGTACAAGAGAAGAAGTGGCCCCAAGGGGAAACAGTAATGCTTTATTTCTTTTATTTTAAAAATTATATCTATATAAAAATTGATACATTGATTAAAGTATTATTTTACATTATTATTTTATATATATTATTTAAAAAGAAAAAAGTGTGAATTAATCTTCTTAATTTTTTTTATTTTTTACCTTCCCTACGTTGTCTTCCTCAGTTTACCTCATCTGGTTTGCTGTGTGTCAACACGTGCATTGTCTGTCAGCACCAGATTTCTAAAATGAGTTATGAAGTGCTTTCTCATGACATGTCATACACTAGTTTTGCCTGGATTAAGATCTATCTTGCCCTTGTTAGCTGTCTGGGGGAGCTGCTGCTTAGCTCTTCCTTCCCCACCCCCGCTTATAGAATAAGTTCAGGAACCCATTCTTTGTCCTGCAGATTTGTGCTGTAACCAGACCAGCAGATCAGCTAGCTTTCAACTTTCTGTTTTTCCTAAACTTGAGTTAAACGGCACACGGGATAAAAAAGACATTTAATTTTCTTTGGAAGGAATCACTTTGTTGTTGTATTTGTTTATTCAGGTCTGGCTTCATGTGACTGTAGTGGCTGCTTTTTGGTTTTTGTTTTTTTTTTTTTTTTAAAGTAACTTTGTTTCACTATTACAGAAATTACATGGTGCATTTGCCAGAAAGCCTTTCAAAGGCTTTGATATAAATAAACTGTAATACTGCATCAGAAGCACTTACTAAATTCTGAAGCAATTTTTCCCACACTTTCCTGTGTTCCAGTCTCCATTTGCTTGCTTTGCCCTTCCCTAGTCACTGTTGCTTTTGATTCTTTTTCTTCCCCTGCGCCCCCCTTACTTTGAAAATGCTGAGCAGAGGCAAATGAAAACCAGATGCTTCTCGTTCATGGTCCTCAGCACTGTTCCCAGTGCAGGTGGGCTGATGTTACAGGGAAAACTTACCTCCCCCTCTTTCCCTCCTCCCTCACTAAGATCAAGAACTAAAAAACAGATTTATTTTAGCAGCATGATACCATGCCTAGGAGAAAATACCCTAGCTTAAATGCATTTTCAAAAGCTGAATATATGTGAAAGTGCATTCCAATTATCTGATTCCCTCTTGATGCTAATGAACTAAGAGAAGCTTTATCCTGACAGACAGTGCTTGACTGCCTGCTGCTCGTTCAAAATTGTTACTCTCTCCTACCTTCTACAGCTGCCTTCAGGCTGCCTGTGAAAGTTCACAGACTGTAATTGTTTGGGTCATATATTAGCCTTAGGTTTACAAAAGAGGCTAAGTAATCTGAAAATTTCCATGGCATGCCTGCTGACTTCAATAATCTATTAAGGATTTCAGGTAGTCTGTGCTTTACCTTTATTTTTCTGCACTAATAAGAAGAAAAAGTCAATACTATCATGAATTTGCAATGGAAATTGAAATGAATAATGTGTTGGTGAGGCAGAAGTCGGGACTGCCGGCAGAGAGAAAAATAACACCTAATATTTGGAGACAATGTGACTGAGTTACTTGAATGATGCTCTGGGGTTAGGAAGGCTGGCTGTGCTTCCCTGAATATGCCCTGCAGTACCAGCTGTCCGAACGTCTGAAGGCTGAGCTGTAAGCATCTTTCATTAAGCACCAAAAGCCCTGGAGCCATTGGACATTTAAGTCTTGACCTCTCTGAATTACGGTTTGTTCTCTGTTTATAGAGAATAGCTTTACACTTCTGTTAAAATGTACTAAGAACAATGGATTAAAAACATCCTAACATATGATTACTAGCTTCTTTCATTTTAAGGTAAGTAAAGTGTGATGCTAGACTAAAGAAGAGCTTCAAGTCAAATTGATTTAACTTTCCTGCACCTGGCCTTGCAGAAACACGGGATATAAATAGCTGTAGCAGAGATGTGCCACTGGGGAGCTGTGGCTTGATGGCAGATATGTCTTGAGAGTCTTTGTTCATTCAACAGCTCTTCTACTCAGCAGCCTGTTGGCAAGTTGCTTTTCTCTAGGTTTGTGTTTGATTTCCACAGCAAATGTCTTGTTCATGATACCCTCATTTGCTAGGAGGAGGACCTAGGGACAACAGAGCTCAACATGGGAAACAGACATCTCACGCTGATGATATAATCACTTTGATATTTTTAAGTAGTACTGGCCACACGTTCATAACTGGAAATTTTCCATCCTGAGGAAAACAGCTTCCAAACAGACCTCTCCTGCTAGCATTTAGGTTAATGAGATTTTTATTGGGAACATACCACAGATAAACACCTGTGGCGAACACATGTGTTGAGAGGTCAAAAAGCATCTTCTCTGGGTTTTTCAGTGCTTGAGCTTTTGCCAGCATCAGCTATAGTGAGCAACCAAAGAGTTGTTATGTAGTTGTATTGGGATTTTTTCAGGCCAAAAGCAGTGCATCATCTAAATTCCTGCATAACAGTTTAGTTTACAATTAAGAGAATGACCAAGGGAATCCACCTCTGCTATATAAATAGTAATTATTACTAACGTTTTTGCAGTGGCTAGATTCTACTTTCCCTTAATTCAGACACCTTCTTTCACTGTCTCACAATTTCCTCTTCCCTCTTCAGTCACCATCTTTTGAGTCTTTTGCAATATTCTTAAAACAGATTGCTGCAGTTGCAAACCATTTTAATGTTACTTTACTGTGAGGAAAAAAAAAAAAAAGATGGTGTGATTTTTTTGTCAAGGAACAAAATCTTACTGCATAAAAGTAAGCTGGATTTTAATATCCAACAGTACTAGCATATACTGTGTGTTCTTGTAATGGAAGTTTTATCAATTAAAAAGCTTTCTACTCTTTACCTGAAAAGGTAAACACTGAATCTTCCCTCCTTCTTTTCTTGTTTGTTCTAAGATGTTCCTCACAGAAAGACTTGGACCAACCTGAGCTTCACAAGAATGAAGACAATCCAACCAGCAGGTCTGTTTTGCCCACAAATGTGGGGACATATTTTCAAAATAACTCAATTGGAGTAGTGCCCTTGGGAAACTAGTTCTTTGGGCTGCAGCTGCCCGAAGATTAGCTGTACCTGCATAAGTAAGCGTATAGCTCCAGAGTTGGCACAAAAGATTATAAAATGCTTCTTAAATGCAAAATTTGTTATGAAATCAACAGAAGCATCATCAGTCATTATGACAAATTCTAAACAACGTGCTTTGAAAAATTAATCTTTCTTATTAAAATGATAAATCTAGAGGAACATGGAACTTGTCATATTGGAGTAGACTCATTTCTCCATTTGGTTTAGTATCTTGCATCAAAGCATATCATCCAATACTATAAATGTGTTGTGCCTGGCCTCATCTTGCCAAACAAGTTTATTGAATACCCTCAAGCATGAAGGTGTCTCAAACGTCTCAAACAGAGGAGCGCTCTCTGTCTTTGAGAGCAATAAAGAGTTTTCTCTGCCTATGCTGGTTCAAAGCCATCATTATACTGACTGCCTCTAGACATTCAACCCACTGAAATCCACCAAGAACATTTGCCTCAAGGTAACTTCCACCCCTTGATTGAGTCCTGCCCACTAAATGTATCCTGTCAGACAGCACAGGATGTACACGTCTTAGCTGACTGGGGTGTATGGAGTCACCTGTGCTTTGGAAGGGACGCTGAGGTCAGGCATGCAATCCATGCAGCTATACAAGGCTAGTCTGGGGTACAGCGCCAATGTTCCTTACAGGGTCCAGCACAACAACAGGTCCTACTGTGGACCTTTTGTATAATTGTGGCAGATTAAAAGCTCCTAAAGGTACATATTAATGTTACTTACGGCTTTGTACTCTCCTCAAGTTAATTCAAGGTGCTGTCAGCATATGACAACTACACCCAGCTATAAGGACTATCTGAAATAAAATGGCACTCCCACAGATTCATAATAAAATTCTCCTTTCTTCCCTTGCACAACCATAGACTGTTGCTTCCAAGCTTTTCCTTATTCCTTTCCCTTTTTGCATCTCAACGCTTCCATTTCATCATAGCCCTAGCACTATGTGGAGATGTGCTCGTGGCTGCTGGTGGCTCATGCCACTGCCCCCTAGGGTTTGTCCTGCTGCTTGCTACTCCAAGGTTGTGGCCCAAAGTTTTGGGTCTTAAATGGTGCCCTGGAGCCACATACTGTGAAGAGCACCAATGGCCAAGCAGAATCTGTTAGGAGAGGAACAGAAAACACACGGGTGGCAGGGAGAAAGGAGCTATCTGAATTGCTGTGCAAGTAAAAACACTGTGAGCTTTGGGTTGAGGTTGGACTTGGTTCTTCTTCGTGATGACCTGATTTTTTTTTTTCTTTGTTCTGTAATATTTATAGAACATTAGATGTTATTGAGAGGTAATGTGCCTAGTTCTGAGACGTGCTGAATGCAATCCACAAACCCCTGACAGGCTCTGACCAGCCAAGACTTCACCTGAGAGGAAAGGAGCTTTTGCTTCTTGCCATCACTTTTGCTTATCATTTGCACCAGAAAGAGGCGTCTGTTACAATCAAATGAAAATAAGTTTGTGGGAAAGGATGTGCATGTTAGGGTTGTTTTTTTCACACAAATTTTTGATATGCATATATTCTGGAGGGGTGGGGAAATGAAGGGAGCTGTGGATTTTTCTGTTTGACTTCCAATAGTTTTATTTCCAGCAGTTAATTCTTCAGTATTGTTTAGGATAATGTGAAGCAGATAAGCTCATACGTAGTGCAAGAAAATTAAAGTAATCCCAAAATATCTGCCAGAGACATTTTAATCCTAATTAAAACTGAAGGAGAAAAGAGAAGGAAATAAATACACTTTATAGTCTTGACTTATTCCCCATCAAGTGAGATTTTTCCATTCCAGAATGTCCCTGCTTAATTTCTAATCAGCCTTTCAGCCTTCCCCATGAGTGACAGAGCAAGGAGGAGAATGCCTGCCAGTGTCTTGGGAGAATTTATTTAAGGTTCTTCTGAGCTGTGAAACGGATTTGTCATTGTCAATATTGGTGACGTGGCTGATCAGCACCCTGGTCAGTCTTGTCATCAGGAAGGAAAAAGTGCACGCATATGTGACAGAGAGAGAGACACAGAAGTTACTTCACAGATAAGTTATACTCATTCTAGCTATCTGTCTATGTGTATTCTAGCTGTTGTTTCACTAATTCTTGGGGAAATAAAAATAAGAACAAGCATTTAGTTTACTCTTTAATTTACTTCGCCAAGCACTTGGGAGACAAGCCTGTGAGGGAGAGCATGCTGGCCTGGGGAAAAGGAATGCAGCGCTCATTCCCAAGCTATCCTCTTTTACATGCTGTGAAATTTCGTCAGTTAATTTCAGGAGACCCAAAAGAAACTGTGATAAGTGAGCTTCTCATGTTAAGAGGTCTGGGATCTGCAAAGCATCCAGAATTCTAGGGGCTTATCTGAGCTTATCAGCAGTGGCTGACACTCTTTGATCTCCCAATTGAGCCAGGGATCGCTTTGAAACAGGTGTCTCTGTAAGGTTTTCCATTGCATTATGATTCTGGTCAGCTTCAGGCTTTCACTGCACTTCCAATTTGATCTAAAAATACTTTTAGCTGATGTGTGCTAAAACACTCAGTTGTAGGTGAGGTGGTACTATCTTCTCTAATTGCAAGGTTCAGTTATTTGTAACTTCAAAGGTTGAGAGATACACCTCTCATAAAACAATTCACCAATATATTTGAGTGCTTCTGACACAAGCAGGAGGTTTTCCTTCCAGATCATAGACGACTGCAGAAGGCATTTTCTGTACAAAGGAGATTTCTTTCTCTGAAGCCTGAGGAGCCTCAGCTCCTCTATTATCCCTTTCTTTTTCTTGTCGGAGCAAAAGAGCTGCTGCATGTTAGAGAATTACAGTCAGCCTGTACAGCAAATCCTTCCTGGGCTGTTCATACAGCCAAAAGGGTATGGCTATAGCAAATGTGCAGAGTCCGTCTTGGCTTCAGTGGCATCAACCACTAGCTGGCTCCAAAATGGTTGAAGTTTAAGTTTATTAAAGGGATGGCGTAAGAGGATAGACATTCTATGTTTAGGTACTGCCTCTTTGGGTCCTGTGCTTGGTATACAGGAGGGCTACCACACAGTAACACCTACTGCCTTGTTAACATAGAGAATATTCAAGGACTAGGATTTAAGTCTGATATCTAGATTAGAAAATTTAATAAAAATCAGGCTATCAGAAAATCAAATGTGTTTGTATTTCTTCTATTGTTAATTTAAATCACGAACCAGCTGTACCCTTTACTACATCATAGGATCTCCAAATGTTCTGTAGTCTTTTGGAAGAATAGCAACAAAAGCTGCCCTGAAGTTCTTGACTCCAGTTTCATTGGCATATCCATCATAAGAGACTATTAAGGAAATTAAGGAGTTGACAGAATGAGAACTAAATTTGTATGAGGCACGAGAAAAATTTTGATGTGCAAAACTGTTTGAATAAATGGATAGTTTTCAACATGACTGAAGCTCTGTAGCTGATATATAAAGCCCCCAGTATACTTACTAGCACTGCTGGGGGTGGGGGAGAGGGAGGGATTTTTTTTTAAGGTTGGGTTGGTTTTTTTTTCAAAGAAGAAAATTCCAGTTTGTCAGACTTAAAATATTAATTTGAGGCAAGTCGAACTGATGATGTTCTAATGAAATCTAGTTTTCCGTTGTGTTTGCCTATCCAGGACTGCATCAGTCCAGGCCTCTAGGTGTTCTGACTCCAAGACAACTTGAAAGATGGATTTCCCACAGATGCAGTTTCTGTTCCCTTTCAAAACAGAAACGATGACACAGGGGAGGAAATTACAAACAACTTAATTTTACACTAAAGAAAGATAATGCCAGTCACTCTATGACTGAGACTTTCATAGAGCACTTTCAACTAAGATCATTTTTAGATCAAATTCAAAGTGCAAAGTGGGGGAGGAAATTTGGATGAAACCCACTTTTAAACTGTTATTCATGATTTGGAAAACAGGCCCACAAGGGGAACAGGTACAGGGATAAGCTAAGACTTAGCCATGAAGAATTGGAGAGAAATAATGAATTGAATATGGAAATGACTAACGTTTCCCTGAATTTTAAATTTTGGGCAACTTTTGTTGAAAATTATAAAACTGATAAACTTCCTTCTCAGGGATATTCCCTTCTCGTTGCTTTTTTGGGTTTTTGTTTATTTGGTGTTTTGGGTTTTTTTTGGGGGGGGGGAATGTTGGGGTTTGGGTTTTTTTTGTTTGATTAGTTGGGTTTTGTTGTTTGCGTATTTGGTTTTGTCCTGTTTTGCCAACCCAATCTTTACAGCTGTGTGAAAAGACAGGTTATAACAAGTAAAAGTAAGTCTCGAGAAACGTTTTTGCTGGAAAAATAACTGGAACTGTTTACATGTATCCCTGGATTCTAAATTGCTTGTAACTTGGGGGAGGAAACACAGAGAAACTCCTGGTCAGCAAGTCCAAACCATTGCTGTTAGCCATCAGAATTTATTACTGAAGAGAATTTGTGTTAATTGACTCCCAGTGCAGAGCCCCTACTGCTATATCTAGCTCCTGCTCAGAGGGGAAAAAAAATATCTAGGCAACAAAATATTTTGCACTGTTTGGCTCAAACTTAAAAACAACAACCCAACAGCAAGTAGCCTGAAGGCCGAAACTAATTGTGAGAAATCTTATCCCATAAACACTTGTCTTACGAAAGACAAGAGCTATGAAAAATAGGGTTAAGTTCAGCATGTCTTCTGCTATCCATAGCTGTGAAGTCCTGGGAGGTGACTCAATATAAATAGAATTTCTCTATATAAAGAAGCACAGTGGCTATATGGATCAGCAGAAGAGGGTTTCTCCCTTCCCTATTGAAGAACAAACTACTTTTTCCCATCAGCTCCTGGATGCCTCAGATCTCTGTTAAAGCATCATTTACACAGTGTTTTGATTGTCTGCCAGGAAGCTAGTGAGAAGCTATCTTACTGAAAGGAAAATGAACAACAACTGCAATTAAACCTGCTGATGTGGTCAAGGGCTCTGTCATACCTGTGGATTTTCCTCTGTCAGCATGGTAAGCATGCTTCAGAACTGAGCAGGTGTCAAAGGGGGTCTGGTGTTAATGTCTGCTTGCCGTCGTGGTTGCAATGATATTACTTTGGTGCGTTTTTTGCTGACCAGTGTTGTTTTTTTCTTGAGCGATTTAGCTTTTGAGTGCCCAACAGGATGAACCCTAAACAGCATAAATCTGCAATGGGATTCAATCTTGGAAAGCCTAGCTAATGTTTCCACCCCTCACATTAGGCATCAGAAATCAACAGTCAGATAAAATAACTTAGATGCAGGAATATTTGTTTGCAACTTTTTTATACCTGACTTCATTTTTACTTCACGGTCACATTTTACCTCATCGTCACTTCATTTTATCTTGCAATCGCAGAATATTGGATATTGTTGTCTGTTGATGTCAATAATAGCTTATGACATATAAATGGCTCCATGGTGTTTCTGAACACTTTGGCTAGGATTAATCTTTCCTGAGTTTAGGCAATTGGTTTTAACCAGTCCTCCTGCATCCTCCCAAAGTCAAGTCATCCTGTCCTACAGTGGGCATCTCAGATGGTTTGCCTTCTGAAGGGCTCCATCACTGGCCTTTGTCTACAGAAGGAGCAAAAAAACTTCATTAGATTAGGCTAGACCAGATGCCTAAACTGAAAGTGCTGAAGGTAGAAGAGCTGAATTCTACCTTTTTAGGATAAAGGCAGTTTTCATGAATGGAAAACACAGGTGATCCCACAGATTCAAATCTATGTATTGGATAATACAAGTAATACTGAATGGTAAGGTCTTCATCTGTTTTTAATTGGAAGTATAGACTAAGTATGTATAACATCTGAGGGACGTACATATTTATTGCATGCCTTTATCAAGTCCTGGCAGACTTCTGAGGCAATGAAAGTGCAGATGGTAAATTGCCTTCTGTGGATGATTCTCTCGTACATATGTGTGGCTGGATTTGTTAAGGAGTGTAGCTCTTCATGCCCTTCTCACAGGAACAGAGCATTTCCTGGGAAAGGTCACCTTCTTCAAACCACAACTGTAAATAACCAGTAATTCATAACTAAGTCATGTCTGACAAAACTGCTAAGTCTGTTCTATTGTGAGTACAAAAAATCAGAGTTCTTGTTATTAAGCCATGAATGAAAAACCTTTCCAGAAAGCTCACTTAATATTAAGGCAGATGATAACATATTTATGTGTTTTCTCAGACCTGAAATGAATAACAATTTACAAATACACTTCTAATTAAGAAATTATCTATTTGTGCCAGGAATTGGTGATGTTGATATTTTTAACCTGCTTTCTTTTGCTTTTCACATTTAAATGGCCAAGTTTAAGGTGTTGTGTGGTGGGGTTTTTTGATATGTATAGCATAGATAACCACAGAAAGTCAAATTCCAGTGTAAATATTCTCTCCCAGCCCTTTTTGAGTCATATTACACAGTACAATCATGACCCCATGGTACAGTGCAGCACTGTGTTAGAAATCCCCGAGCTGCCTTCAAGCAGTCAGCTGTGTCAATATGGCACAGTACAATGCCAAGAAACAAGGTTAGCGCAGGTCCCCAAAGCCACGTATCCACATTACCTATTCCACAGCCCTCTTCTTCCAGCTTGAAGGAGCCCCACTGGTGCCAGCATGGGGATCTCAGCACCGCACTCTATTTCTTGCTGTAGTTATCATTTTATAGGTCATGCAAGGCTGGTGAGCTACTTGGATCACCCAGCATTGCACATGTTCTTGGCCTGGGTGACTAATGCAGCTAAAGGCATAGACTGAATTACGAGTATAACGATTTACTATAAAATTTTAATCCCTGGTGTGCTAGATTCACAGAGTTACATATGTGACTGTGAATAGTGATAAAGCTGGTTGCCACATGAATGTATTACAGCGCTGACTAAATATAGAAACACCATTAAAGTTCTATCTGTGGTTTCTGTTAGGATCTGCTTAGAGATTAATTTTATCCTGAAGACATTCACCCCCAAAAATTTGTTTAAAAAAAATATCCAAGCATGCAATTTGTATACATGCTTTGCATTCCTAACAGGAAGTAAAATTCACTGAATGGTGCTTATGTTGCTAATAACTCAATCAGTACTGTCATAGCTGTGTAGAGATACATGGACAGAAACCTACTGAAAAAATGAAGATGGCAAAATTTCAGTCATATATTCAAATGTTTATCTACTGACCCTTTTTATTCAAACAAGATTGAAACAGACTTTTTTTTTTCCCCTTTAAATAAGCTAGGTGTTATTTTCATTCTCCAAGTTTCTCTAGGAAACCAAAACCTTAACTTTTGAAACTGTGCAGTGTAAGAAAGGAAATCAAAGTAAAATCAGTTCCTTCATTTTGTAGCACAAAATCTCCATTGCTTCATTTAGTGCATCAGCACTGCAGCTATAAAGGAAAGCAACCATACAGTACTCTTGGCACCACTCACAATGAAATAATTCCTAGCAAATAAGATCATTCTGCAGTAGGGTCTTCATTATCTTTTTTGAAGCCAGAAGAAGAGTTATACAAACCTCCTCTCCCCCCTGCCCTTGTCTGATGTAGCGGTGGCAGCACAGTAGAGAGGAGCCACTCAATAGTCTGGGTTAACTTCAGGCTTGATGCTGAAGCCTATGTATGGCTTTTGCATATGGGTGTAGCATTTATCAGTAACTTCAGCAATCGGAAGACCTGAAAGCCCCCTGTCATATGCGTCTTTTGGTGAAAGTTAATGCCGTATTCTTATTTGCATCCTATGAAACTGTACGGAGTAGGCCAGGCTCTTTCTACTGCTTTACAGAAGTGGCACAAAGGGTGAGCAAACACAACAAATACTTCATTTTGATGTTACATTTATTCACCTCCAGATCCATGGAGAGAGTTTAGCTGAGAATCAGATTTAATTACTCTGACAGTGAACCCACTATCCAGACTTTAAGGCATTTATTATTCCTGGTGGAGGGCTGAGGGTCTCACTGAAAGGACTGTTTTGGAAAATGATATTTTGTACAGTCCCAGGAGCTCCAAGATAATCCCTAGAATTTTGAGCAGTTAATTTTGTTTCTACTTTGGAGGCCAACGGACTGAATTCATGTCAGGCAGCGGGGAAGGGAAATATCCAACTGGGAAGTGAAACGAAGGGCACTGTGAGCACAAGAAAGTACAGGAGGATAAAGAAATTGGAGAGAAAGGAAAGAGAGAGAAAGGGCAGACATCATTTTCTGCTTCCCCTCTCCTCCCTTTGATCCCTGGAGTCCTTCAGTGCGGCCTCACAGGGAACCACTGTAACACCTGACTGGGGAGGCAAAGGATGACCCTGAGAAACATCTAAGCACAAAGGTGGTGGGCACAAAAATTGAAAGGGAACGATGCCACTTGTACTGAGAATATTGCCAGGAGACTTGATGTGTCACTGTTTCACTAAGCTGTGCCCCGGGGAGAGACGCAGCATTTGCCTCTCGTTCTTTCTTCCACCTGTTCCCAGGTGAGCTCTGCCCGCTCTGCTCACAGCAGTTTGCCACCTCTCTGTGTCACCGGGTCACTCGGTACAGCACTCACAACATCTACAGGGGAACTGTGCTGCTGCACGAGTCAGCTTTAACCTGTACAAGTGACGATAATGAGAGGCTTCCTCTTCACTTGAGAGGAAGCGAGGTTAGGCGACTTCCTAAAGGAAGATTTTGCTGCAGCAGTACACTACCAGGTGACATGGCTACATTGCTTTCTCAGGGGCCAACCTCAAGTTCAGCATCATACCTCTTTGTGAAAGGTCAGGTTCACCTGACAAACACCAACTAATGGACCCCTCTCAGTTAATTTCTGCGTCAAGCTCATTGTTTACTTCTGCTGGAGCCATAACGCATACAGAGCCTGATTTACAGGTGGTGTCATAAGAAAAGGTAGTTGCAGAACATCTTTCCTCTTGTAAAGTTATGGCTATAAAGTATCTTAGTCTATTTTCTGTTATTGTAAGATGTGTCAGCAACAGCAAGGAGGTGGCTAACTTGGATGAGGGTGGACAGGTTTAACCAAAATAAGGTAAAAGTAATTGATAACGAACTACAGACTGCTCTTCTGTTCATCAGGAGAAAGGCATTAGTAAGCCTTAAGTTTTTGAAGCTGAAGCTAGATGCATTCAATGAGAAATGGGGTGATTTTTTTTTTTTTACTTTTGAAATGAGAAAATAATTGTGCACAGGCACAGCTTCTCATGGACCAGTTCATAAAAGCTGTCCAGCGTCACTACCTCCATCCTACCAGTCAAAGAGATATAGGTGCAGTTGGGCAAGAGAAAACACAAAATTACCTTGCTCCAAACCTTATTTTCTGTTTCTTTTTTCTATTAATTGCTTGTTTGGAGAAGTATATTCTTATATTTTTCAGTATGTGTTCCGGCTCCCGTCAGTGCACTCTGATGCAGTTGCACACCTTCTGAAAAACCCTTAGAGGCCTGCTAAAATGTTTCACTACAATGTCGTGGTCATAGGGCACGCAACACTCTGCTTTTCTGGGAGGATTGGTCAGTCTTGTAGTGCCATCCCTGTGAACTGAACTCAGACTTACTGCTTTAGTGTGCTCTACTGACCCTCTCACTTTGATCTTCTATTTTATACCTAGTGCAGCTACTGAAGTGAATACAGAACTTCAGCCTGAGAAATGGTTTCAATGTGGAAATGGAGTTCTATATTCAGAATATAAACATGCAGGCTCTCATATCTGCCTCCTGGGGTGGGGGGGGAGTGGGTGGAGCAAAAAAAAAAAAAGAGAGAAAAAAGAAAAAAAGGTAAATAAAAGTATATTTTGCAAATGCAGTACTGTTGAGTAAGTTCATTGGAGTGTCAGTGTTGTTAGCTGGAATGCATTCGGAGAACAAACAGTGTATGTTGGTATGAGGCCACTGTGGAATATAAGCAGAGAGCAATAAATCATTTTGAGGAATGAAAAATATTGGAAGTTACTGTCACCTAACGTTTGTCTGCCATCATCTTTCAGATGTGTGGTGCCCATCGGTTGGTGTTATCAGTGAGCATCTTGTTTCTGCTGTCTCTGTTAGTGTTTTCATATGTACCAAAAGTCACTTTATTTTTAATCTTTTAGATATGCAAGGGGACATTAAGAGTACTTTAAAATTATTTTTTAAGAGCAGCAGAGAGCTACCAAGATGCAGAAGTTTTATGTTTTCAATTTTTGTAAACTTCATGCTAAGGTAGAGCCCTGTTTGTATAGCTTTGACTTTCCTTTTTCACAAGTAGCTCTATGCAAACTAACGAGTCTGTCTGCAGTCAGCTTGGCTAATCCGTCTGCATTCTGGGTTGGATTCTTACTAATTGTCTGTACAGCTACCTCTAATGCATTTAACAATAGCATCAAGTTATTCTCTTGTGGTCCTATAGTAGAAACCAATGTAATTTCCTCTTGTTATCCACCAAATTTCCTGTTCACAGCCCTGTCGTGAATCTCCCCTCCCTTTTTTTCTTTCTTTTTTTTTTTTTTTTTGTCACCTGTTTTCTGCTATCATGCTGGGTTGACTTTCTCTTGAAATGTCTTATTTCTGACAGATTGCCTGTGAATCCTTACTTTTTTCGCTACCAGTTCCATCTGTCTTATTACTTTGGCTCCTATAGGGCTTGAAAGCAAGCATACAACCTGGAAAATGAACCCAGACTTTCCAAACACTGAATCCAGTCAGCTGATAAGGCTTAACTTTTTTTGTTAAACAATGATTTAAAATACTTAAGATATCCTCAGAGTTTGTTTCAGTCTGCCTCATTGTTTTCAAATTCCAATAAAATTAAGAGAGGCAGTCAGGTTGGGTGTCAACTGGCTGGATCATTAATGACCATCACCAGTATCCCTTCATAAATGTGTGTGTGTTATTTTTATCCATATAAACAGAGTAACAGATATATAACCATATAATATGCTGCTTGTAATGGTGGGGGTTTTTTTTCTTGCTTGCCAGCTTGAAATCAAATGAGAACATGCATAGTCTCAGGAGTTTCCAGTGCCTCTCATTTAAGCTGCAGAGAATAACAGAAATCCTAAGCAGTAAGAATTCATGCAAAATATGCAAAAGTCAGGGAAAAGTTTACAATAACCAGGTCAGTTCAATAAATACGTCTAGATCTAGGAACAGATCTGCCAGCAGCTGAGCTGTCCCATGAAAGGCAGTGGTCATAATCCTTAATAAACAATGAATTTATATAAAAAAAATACTAAAATTAGCTTAAGGGAAGCAAATAAGGGTAAGATGCCTGTCTCTTTGCTTGAGATTATGTTATTTCATATGGGGGAAAGAACACTTTGCAAACTTGTTTTCTTCAGAATTTAATAAAGTGACATAAAATATCCTTGAGATCTGCCAGCTCCCCGTGAGGACAGAATTGGGTACCATGTACATGTAAGCAATGGGAGTATTTGCTCCAGAATGGTAGCTCATTTAGCTTTGGAATGCTTTATACATGTGATAATGGCAGGTCTTTGAACTAGTTATCAGGATTAGTTACCTGTCTTTATTCAAACAAAAAGAGTTGTATGTAGAAACAGAAGAGACTGATTTGAGAGATATTTATGCTTTGAACATAAAAGCCAACTTTCTTGCTTTTTGCCAACCTACTTGCAAAGATATGTATTTAAACCCTTAAAGTATTTGTTTCTAAAAAAACATATGTACAGTTGCTGGAGATTTTTATAGAATGGGAGATGCAGATTCTTTCGTGGAGCTCATAGCTTGTATGCATTTTGTATCGTCAAAAAAGATGAATTACTCAGCATCAGCAGCAATGTTGGAATAGCAGCTGATGACATGTAGCCTTGCAGGCCTTTGCACTTGGGCTTCCTTCTAGAAATCTGTACCCAAGTACAGATTGAACACATCATGTTCACAAGCTCAACCTTATATGCTAGACATTTAATTAAAGCTATAAAAAGGCTAATTACTAGGTTAGTAGTTGCCCATGTGTTTATAATCAGAACATAGCATTTGACCTTGGTCTCAAACCCATTGTGTTTGAGATGGAATACGAGATGATCATCTTGCGACCGTGCATTCAGCCTGTCCTAAAGGACCACATTCACTTGGTACTATTTAGTCGTCCAATTTGTCTTGAGAATTTAGAGATTTTGATGAAAGGGTGTAACTTTTTGTTACTAAGCCACATGCATGGAAGCTAACTTTTTCCCCCAGAACACTGCTGTTATCACAAAGATGGTGATCCAGGAGGCACTACCTATAGGCCTAAGGGAAAATGACAGTTCCTTGAGGACTCACCTTTCAGGGGTAAGAGGGGGGTGGCCCTAGGCTCAGCCCATCTTGGCCTTACTGCCCTTGTCTTGGAGAAGATGTTTCTGCACCCATGTGAGAGGAAGGCAAGTGCCTGGAGGCCCAGCTTGTGCCTGCGTGCAGCAGCATGTGCATGGGCTGTGCTGGCATCACCTGAGCAGGCAAAGACTCAAATCCAAAATAAGGCCCAGGCAGACCCAAAAGGCCTTGCCCAACCAGGGGTGCTTTGAGACTACAGCCAAACAGTTCTCAGGATTCAAAGGGGTACCTATAGTGGGTAACTAAAAACTCAGTCCAATCCCATAACTACTTGCATACTGGTTCTCAGCTGAATTACAAACTGCCCTCTGTAAGTAGGTAGGTGTGTTAAGGATACTGACTTCAATCAGCATTTCATGGAATCACGGAATTTTCAGTTGGAGGGGACCTCTAGAGATCATCTAGTCAAACTCCCCTGCTGATGCAGGAATGCCTAGAGCACATTACTCAGGACTGCATCCAGGCGGATCTTGAAAATCTCCAGAGAAGGGGACTCCACAACCTCCCCAGGCAGCCTGTTCCAGTGCTCTGTCACCCTCACCGTAAAGAAGTTTTTTCTTGTGTTTGAATGGAACTTCCTCTGTTCCAGCTTGTGCCCGTTGCCCCTCGTCCTGTCACTGGGAACCACTGAAGAGTCTGGCTCCATCCTCCTTCAACCCATAAGTTTAGATACTTATAAGCAAGAATAAGGTCTCCCCTCAGCCTTCTCTTCTCCAGGCTAGAGAGTCCCAGCTCTCTCAGCCTTTCCTCATAAGGGAGGTGCTCCAATCCCCCAGTCATCTTTGTTGCCCTCCGCTGGACTCTCCCCAGTAGTTCCCTGTCCCGCTTGAGCTGGGGAGCCCAGAACTGGACCCAGTATTCCAGTTGTGGCCTCACCAGTGCTGAGTAGAGGGGGAGAATGACCTCCCTCGACGTACTGGCCACACTCTTCCCTATGCAGCCCAGGATTCCATTGGCCTTCCTGGCGACGAGGGCACATTGCTGGCTCATGGATAATTTACTCTCTACCAGGACCCCCAGATCCTTCTCCCCTGAACTGCTTTCCAGCAGGTCCACCCCTAGCCTATACTGGTGCCTAGCATTCCTCCTCCCAGGTGCAGGACCCTACACTTGCTCTTGTTGAACCTCATTAGGTGGTTCTCTGCCCAGCACTTCAGCCTGTCCAGGTCACGCTGGATGGCAGCACGGCCCTCTGGAGTGTCAGCCACCCCTCCCAGTTTGATATCATCAGCGAACTTGCTGAGGATACACTCTGTCCCCTCATCCAGGTCATTGATGAATATATTGAACAAGATTGGACCAAGTATTGACCCCTGGGGGACACCACTGGTTACAGGCCTCCAACTTGACACTGCTCCATTAATCACAACCCTCTGAGTTCTGTCACACAGCCAGCTCTCAATCCACCTCGTTGTCTCCTCATCTAGCCCACACTTCCTCAGCTTCCTAATGAGGATGTTATGGGAGACAGTGTTAAAAGCCTTGCTGAAGTCAAGGTAGATGACACCTACTGCTCTCCCCTCATCCCACCAACCAGTTATAACATCATAGAATGCTATCAGATTGGTCAAGCATGATTTACCTTTGGTAAATCCATGTTGGCCACTTCCAATAACTTCCTGTTCTTCAACGTGTTCGGAGATGACATCCAGAACAAGTTGCTCCATAACCTTCCCAGGGACAGAGGTGAGACTGACTGGCCTGTAGTTCCCTAGGTCCTCCTTCTTGTCCTTTTTGAAGACTGGAGCGATGTCGGCCTTCTTCCAGTCTTCAGGCACCTCTCCGGTTCCCCATGATCTTCCAAAGATGATGGAGAGTGGTCTAGCAATAACATCTGTCAGCTCTCTCAGCACTCATGGATGCATCCCATCAGGGCCCATGGACTTATGGATGTCCAGCTTGGCCAAGTGGTCTCTAACCCGGTTCTCCTCAACTGAGGGAAAATCTTCCTCTCTCCAGACATTCCCTCTTGCCTCCAGGGTCTGGGATTCACGAGGGACAGTTTTAGCAGTGAAGACCAAAGAAAAGAAGGCATTTAGTAACTCCGCCTTCTCTATGTCTTCCACCACGAGGGTGCCCATCTCATTCATCAATGGGCCTACATTTTGCAGGATTGCTCCCAGAAGTTTTTCAATCTGCAAGGTAACTGATGTTTTGGTTGGTGTTCAAGTCATGTGTGTGTGTGGCATGTTTATTCCTATATCCAGAGTTGTACTATTGTGTGAAGCTTCTGTTAAGACATCAGTATGTGTCAAATTTCAAGTCAAGTGATTTAAACTTCTGTTGTATTTGTTATTTCATTGATTTTAATTCTCACCCCCACCCCCAGGTTTCAAGAGAAAATGAAGACCAAAAAAAACACAAAAATCCTCAAGTATACAGAGAAGCAAAACATTCACAACCTCATACCCTCATCTCCAGATCTATTCATACCCTTCACATCAGCCCAGGATGGAGAGCAGCTGACAGGGCTGGAACAATAGCTTCAGACAGGCAATAGTTTAGACTGATACAGGTGGTTCTGCAACCTGACAGTCTGGGAGCTAAGGAGGTTTTGAGGGGAAGAAGGACAGGCTTGCCTCCGTATCACCGCTACCAGCACTACAGCTTACCATAGACCCTGCATCTACAGTATTTTGATACTTGTGCAGCTCAGAAGGTGAAGTAAATGTGTGCAGTTTTTTTCTGGAGTAAGGCCAGATTTTCCCTCCAGGGAACAGCAAGACTCATTGTATCCATGTCCTTTTTCTGACTTGGGCTTCTGATCACTTTACCAGTCTTTTGCAGGATGTAATAAAACTAAAATAAGTATCAAGCTAAAAGCAATGAAATTATTTGGACAAGAAGAGTAGAGATGTGGATTTTCAAAATGTAGAAAAGTAATCAAATAAAAGATAGAATGCTAACTTTGAAGGAGTTTTCAGTTTTTTGTAGTTGGAAAGAATCCTCCCTGCTGAAACCAGAACCTCCATCACCTATAACCTAGTGTCATATTCTGCTTTAACATGTCTATGGTGTCTTTGTAATGACTAAATACAGCAGTGGGACTGAACTACGTCCAGGATGATGTCCTACCTCCTCTTCAGATCTCCAGCACTCTCCACTCTTGAAAGTCACAGTGAGTGCCATAACTTATTCAGTGTAATATTTACACATGGATCTAAAGTCTGGTTTTCTACAAAGTTATGTCAACAACAGCATGGTTGGGAAAATGAAAATTAAAGGCGTGGGGGTTATTCCTGTTCTTTGATGTCATATACAAACTATCTACAAAGATCTAATGAATCAGGAAGATGCTGATATCAATTTATATTTCTGGAAACTTGTACGTCTGGGCTGGGGTGCTGCCCCTGGGTAAGGTTGCACCTTTTCAGACTTATTTTTTTTCTCCCTATTTTTTCTCCCCTTCTCTTTTGCTTTTGCTGGTGTTTCAAACTGCTAACATCTCAGAGGTGCTCATCTCAAACTTCACTTGTCCTGGACATCTAATTTCATAAGATAACTCTACTGTAGAGCCAATGGAAGTGGAAGCCAGTAACGCACCTCTATGATCTATGAATGTTTGAGCTGCTCAAGAATATGCAACCATAAGTCCTATCTGATTTAACAGATAAGGTCTAATTAAAACAGCTTCAGTGGTAGGGCCGGTGCTTGAGAGACAGAAGGTCTCAGGGACGTATTAGAAAGATAAGGGTTAGATTAACTAGAAAAAGAGAATAAAGTATGGGGAAAATAACTAGATAGACAACATAAGATGGGGTATTAGTATACTAGCTCTTGAAGACATGTTTATACTATTTTCTGGAAAGTGCAAAAGATTATGGGGAAAGAAATAAGAAAGAGACAAATTATTTCAGTAACTCAGAAGTTGTGCTGGGGCTGTTCACGTGGTGAGCCCATGATAAGGACCAGAAAAACTCTCCAGTCACCAGTACAGGAAAGCGAGGCCTTCACTAAAGGGAACTCCAGAGACACTGAGTCTCTGGGATACTTTGAGAACAAGTCTGCAGGATTATTTTCAAGCAAACAAATGTAGAAAGCACAGGTCAGCCCCTAAGCATAACACTTGCTCCATAGACTTGTGGAAGGGCAGCCTGCTGCTAGCTCCTGCATCTCTCCTAGAGATGTCCCATGCTCTTCTGACCTAAGATACTCAGGGGGTAAGCATTGTCTGTGCAATACCTGTCTTGCTAATTGATAGCAAATAATTGCTATATTATTTTCTTGTGATCCTGTGTGTTATGTAAGCAATCCCCTATCTTGCTATCAAGATACAATTACTTTCTATTCTGGGAAGTACAAGGCCTCTATAAGGACTGCGTTAAATTGCTGGTCTACTCTGAGACCTGACTGCACCAAATATGTCTCCCTTCCACTGCAGGAGTAAGGGCAAATCACCTTAACAAACCCAGTCACTGCTGTCGCGCTCTTCATCTCTACCTCCGTACATTTGGCAAAGTGTTTAAGAAATGCTACACTTCTCAGGGAATAATTCTCTTTTCTCCTTTGGGACTCCTTGCATGCTGAAAACTAAGCACTGGCTTTACTCTAGTGTTTTGTCCCCCAGCAGAAATTAAGGAGGAGGAATAATGGCTCAGTGCATCGTCTGGGTAGGTACCTTCCTAGTTCATTCTCTTCACTTTGTAGGCAACTCAAGCCAGTTGCTCTCAGCCAACAGGGAAGCACCTGTTATACTTTATTGTGTTATTAATCATATTTCTACAACTGTTCTCATATTAAGTTTGTCCCACTGGGACTTCCTTGAAAGAATAAGTGCAACTCAGTGCAAGTAAGGGTTGCAGAATAGTCTTCAAAGACTCTTTCATGTTATATTTTTATCTCTGTCCTAACATTGGCTAGCCATTTCTACAAAGCTGTGATTTCCGTCTTTGATAAACAAGGTTCCTTAAAATCCTCAAACAGCTTAATAACATCTATGACAGCAACTCCTATTTATGGTGCTAATCAAAACCCTTCAGGATCCCTGCAGACCAAATACCTAAGCTACTATCTTTACATCCTTCCTAGCAAGTGTGTTTATTCACAGCCAGGGTCTCCAAGGCATCTTATAGACATATGCTTTATGAAGTTATTTGCACTTTCTTGTATTTTGTTAGAGCTAGTAAAGAGACCTACCAATAAAAAAGTTGCTGTAGCTCACCTCTCACATAAACATACTGATGCTTTAATTCCCACAGTACCCTGCCAGACTTTTAAATATTCCATTATTTATTTACTACTGATTAGATGACAATTTTTTTTTTTAATTAAGTGATCTCTTCTTAGAGTTTTCATTATACCAGTTTTCCTGCTGCTGATGACAGTACAAATGTGCGCGAGAGGGGGTAGCATAATGAGCCTGCTGAATAACACTAAGGTCAGATTTCTCCTACATAATAATATCATAGCAAAGATAAGATACTGGATATCCTTCTTTGCTAGTGTTTAAAATTAAGGCATGTTTTGACCTCACCCAGGGATGCTGGATTTCTTGAAGACATACAGATAGTTTTCAGTGATCATTTCAAAGATACCTTACCAACAGCAACAACAAAATATAACTAGTACCAACAGAGTCCAAAAATGCAAATTGTTCAAGCTCTGGCGAAACTTTCAAAGACTTTTTGATTGCTGAGTTGTCTGCTTAATATGTGGCTAGCAAGTTACTTCTTTTTCTCCTGACAGTCAGATGGTATAATCAGAACCTACATGACACATTTGTCTGTCTTTAATGCTTTATCACATTCCTCTGTTCTTTCATCTAGAAACTAGTACTTGTCCTTCTATGCAAATGTGTCTATCTATTCATTAGTCTGTCAGAATGTCTATAAATATTAGATTGTTTTGAGGAGGCAGTGCCTACTTTGTCAAATGAAAATATTTTTCTCCTGCTTTCTAGCACATGAACTGTGATGGATGCAATTGTGTTCTGAGATGCATTTAAACCCAGAAGTTACAGCTATTTAGCTGGTGGGTGCCTTGAAAGTGTGTCACACAAATTACCCAGCTGGAGAGAATTGAAAGCACAGTGAAAATCCTCTTGTTATCTTCAAAAACATACGGACAGAAAAAAAATTATTGACTTCATAAGGCAGTTGAGGCCCATCTTTTTAACGACTTTTTTCAGACACCCGTGCATATGAGGTCAGTTGATGCAGGAAAGTACCCTGAATGATATTTCAATCCTTACATTTCATTGAAGATCTATTTTCTTTCTTCCCTTCATTGAAACCTCTGAGACTATCTGGTTACAAAATGTCTCAAAATATCCTCTGGCAGCCAAGTGAAAGTAGTAAAATGATTTTGTTTCTTTGCCTCTCTTCCAAAGTGGAACCACTCTGAAATCCTTTGAGTAGTGTAATAGCAACACGTTGTGCCTACCCTGAAATAGAAGAGGTGTAAAATGATGTTGGCAGCAAGAGTTATTATTAAGAGTGCCTGTCCTTTGTCAGATAGCTTTGAAAGAGGAGAGAGGTTTTGCAAGGAAGGATACTCGCACACACAACCACATGTCCATTTGTGCTCACACGTGCACTTTTCAGAACACTACAGCGTGCAATGACAGCCTGCAAAGGCCCAGCTTCAAAAATTTCCTTTGAGTCATTTCTTAGCCTCTGGCAGTGGCTGGAAAAGGTGTTTGTGATCAAACTGAAATGCAAAACTGTGATACTATAAATAGCAGCAAGTTCTACTTGCTGGAGAATATCCTTCTCTAATGCTACATTGAATTATTCTTGCAGACAGTAAAATCAGTGCAGAGAGAACATTCCTTTTGTATCTTTTTGATGTTAAAAATGTTGACAACTGCTTACTGCAATAATTTCTCCCTCAGCTAAGTTCTGGTAGAGTCCTGAAAGAAAATCTTATTTTCATCTTACATTGGCATTGAAGGTTTTTTTAAATATTAATTCTACTCTGGTCTGTAATGAGTCACACACTTGGACACAACCTTTGACTTCACTGGAAACAGCACCTTGGGTAACAATTACCCAAGGTACTCCATCCTTTAAAGTTTCCATTCCTAAGCAGGGAATTCAGCTGCCTAATCACAGGTGTCTGGCACTAGACACCTTTGGGCACCTGCTTGGGGTTGGAAAGGCAGCTTGAGCATTGGTGCCATTCCTGTGTGAGTCTAAGATGGTACTGATCACCTGAGTCCTACCAATAATGTCTAGAGCTTTTTATGTCTTGGATATGACCTTTAATCCCAGACCTGAAGTTTTCAGGGCCTGAATGAGAAATATGCGTATTAGTGCTTTTTCAATCCATAGTTCAGTTTTTCTTTCTTTACATAGGTTGGACAATGAATTCTCTTCTAGAGTATCATGGTTTTGCAGTAGCATGTATCTATTATATATCTTATTATTGCACAGTGGTTTCTTATTGTAAGGCTCCAAAATGGGGGAATTAAGAATTCGGAAATTCGTTGTATTCTTTTCTTCCAAGAAAATGCAGTACATTATGATAGCTTTATTGTTGGAGAATAAGGGCTTTATAAAGCTACTTTGGAGTAGAGAATTGGCTCAATCACTTAAAGGGATTACTAAATACCTGCATACTTCTATTTTGAAGACTAGCCTTGGGAGGATGGAGATATATACTTTCTTCCCTGCTACAGGCTGTGCCAATAATTCTAGGCAACATGAGATTGCATCTCTGGAGGCAACAATTTGAATTACTAGTGATCATTCTTCAGAGTTTTTTCTAATTTTATATTGTCAAAATCGCTCTTGCTCCTATTTACACATACAAGGCCAGATGTGCAGAGGCAAAATGAGACAATTCCACATATGACCACCAGATAAATTACCATTTGCAAGTGCAAGTGTTATGCACACTAACAGAGTGGATGGTTGGGGACCTGCTTGGTATTTGGCCTGTAAGAAGGAGCTGGTGCCAAGCTATTAACAAAGGAAAGTAACAGATTGGTTTTTGTTGGGACAACAGGCTAGACAGTTTTACACTGTCTAGATGCTGTGTTTACCTTCAGAAAGGAAATGACTGATATCAGATGCCAGAAATGTGTTATTGTGAGTTTTATTTACATCATGGAATCATAGAATGGTTTGGGTTGGAAGGGACCTTAAAGATCACCTAGTTCCAACCCCCCTGCCATGGGCAGGGACACCTTCCACTAAACCAGGTTACTCAAAGCCCCATCCAACCTGGCCTTCAACACCTCCAGGGATGGGGCATCCACAACTTCTCTGGGCAACCTGTTCCAGTGCCTCACCACCCTCACAGTAAAGAATTTCTTCCTAATATCTAGTCTAAATCTACCCTCTTCCAGTTTAAAACCATTACCCTTCATCCTATTGCCACACTCCCTATCACTCTCCATCTTTCCTGTACATCCCCTTTAAGTACTGGAAGGCTGCTATAAGGTCTCTGCGGAGCCTCCTCTTCTCCAGGCTGAACAACCCCAACTCTCTCAGCCTGTCTTCACAGGAGAGGTGCTCCAGCCCTCTGATGATCTTTGTGGCCCTCCTCTGGACTCCCTCCATCAGGTCCATGTCCTTCTTATGTTGGAGGCCCCAAAGCTGGATGCAGTAATCCAGGTGAGGTCTCATGAGAGCAGAGTAGACGGGCAGAATCACCTCCTTTGACCGGCTGGCCACGCTTCCTTTGATGCAGCCCAGGATACAGTTGGCTTTCTGGGCAGCAAGCGCACATTGCCGGCTCATGTTGAGCTTCTCATCAGCCAATACCCCCAAGTCCTTCTCCTCAGGGCTGCTCTCAATCCATTCTCCACCCAGCCTGTATTTGTGCTTGGGATTGCCATGACCCATGTGCAGAATCTTGCACTTGGCCTTGTTGAACTTCATGAGATTTACATGGGCCCACCTCTCAAGCCTGTCCAGGTCCCTCTGGATGGCATCCCTTCCCTCCAGTGTGTCGACTGCTCCACACAGCTTGGTGTCGTTGGCAAACTTGCTAAGGGTGCACTCAATCCTGCTGTCCACGTCACCAACAAAGATATTAAACAGCACCAGTCCCAATATCGACCCCTGGGAAACACCACTTGTCACTGGTGTCCACTTGGGCATTGACTCGTTGACTGCAACTCTTTGAGTGCAGCATTCCAACCAATTCCATGTCCATTCAGTGGTCCATCCGTCAAATCCATGTCTCTTCAATTTAGAGAAAAGGATGTCATGTGGGACAGTGTCAAGTGCTTTGCACAAGCCCAGGTAGGTGATGTCAGTTGCTCTTCCCTTATCCACCAATGCTGTAACCCAATCGTAGAGGGCCATGAAATTTTTCAGGCATGATTTGCCCTTAGTGAAGCCATGTTGGCTGTCACCAATCACCTCCTTATTTTCCATGTGCCTTAGCGTAGTTTCCAAGAGGATCTGCTCCATGATCTTCCCAGGCACAGAGGTGAGACTGACCAGCCTGCAGTTTCCTGGGTCTTCCTTTTTTCCCTTTTTAAAAATGGGGATTATTTTTCCCCTTTTCCAATCAGCAGAAATTTCACCAGACTGCTACAACTTCTTAAATATGACGGATAGTGACTTAGTAACTTCATCCACCAGTTCCCTCAGGACCCGTGGCTGTATCTCATCAGGTCCCATGGATTTGTGGACCTTCAGGTTCCTCAGATGGTCTCAGACCTGGTCTTCTCCTACAGTAGGTGGTATCTCATTCTCCCAGTCGCTGCCTTTGCCTTCTGTGACTTGGGCGGTGTTGCTAGAGCACTTGCTGGTAAAGACTGAGACAAAAAAGCCATTGAGTCTCTCAGCCTTCTCCATATCCCAGGTAACCGGTTCTCCTGTTTCCTTCCAGAGAGGGCCCACATTTTCCCTAGTCTTCCTTTTATCACTGATGTGATAATCCATTTTCTCTTTAAAGAAAAGGGAATAAAACTGTGGCTGTAGTAACAATTACAAATTGGAAAGTACTGGGAACAGAAAAGGAGCTGCCCCGCTATTCCTAGCTCTTCCTATCACTCTGTTCTTGTTGCAGTTGTTTCTAAATATGTCAATGTAAATATTTCAGGTCTGTTTTTTCCCCAGGTAATAAGGAGTCAATATGGTCATTTCCACGACGCAGAAAGAAACACACCTTTTAACAGAAAGAGAGCAGGTAAATCTGTGAGTGAAGGTTAAATCATCCAGTTGAGTGAAGGATGGGAAATATTTAGCAGGCTGAGTAGATGAGCCATTTTTGGACAAAGTCAAGGATTAAAAAAGAGTTAAAAAAGTCCTAAATAGATAACACAAATAAAAACAAATAGATAACAAAAATAGCTATGCAATAGAGTAGGAGTTTAATGTGTGTTAGTGGTTCCAATAAACAGTTTAAATAAGTAACGCTGCAGTAAATAAAGACAAGAAGGAGGAAATGGCAAAGTAAATTTGAGGGGACAATCAGTTCAGAGAGGCTGAATCAGTGTTATTCAAACTAAGTATTCAGGATAATGCTGTTTCTTTATTTTTCTTGGAGTGGAAAAGCTGAGTTTAAGAATCAAGACCCGGCTCTGCCAAGGCTACAACTTGACTCAGCAAACATCAGCTCTAGCTATCAGCCCTAGTAGAAGGTTTCAGCTGGATAAGCATGAGCTCCTCTTCGAGGCAAGGTTTCTTTCATTGGCATCGTGTTGAACACAGCATCCCGTTTTACGAAGAACTGTGGGAGAGCTGTATAAACATTTGAAAATTATATATAACACTCTAAGGTTTTTCCAGATCATCTCTTTCCACTGCAATGTTCTTCTGTCTTTTTTTTTGTGGTAGTGCTAAACATTCAGAAATTATAGGTGCTGTGTTAGACTTCCTGATGCTGATAGGGTGTAAGTATGGAGAGGTCCTCCAGTCACTATGAAACAAAGATTTTTGCGAGGTAATCAAAATTAAAGTCTAAAGAAGGTCTTTGTGGTGTGATTCCACATAACACCTAGACGAGGTGACATGAGCATGTAAACCAGTAGGATTTAAGCTGAAGGTACCCATCTGACTTTAGTGTTTATAGGGGCACCCACTCAAGGGTCATGGCTTGAATAACAGAAAACAAGGGACCCATATTCAGGAGCCAGAAGACTTCCCTGTCCCTTCTGTGGCTGCACAAAAGGCTGTGCTGAGCCATAAGGCTGCTGAAACAGAGGCAGCAAGAAGGCAGAAGGGGGTCTGTGCTTGGACAGGGGAAGGCATCTGTAGGGTGCCACTGGCACTGCCTGACCTTGTCCAAGGACACAAACTACGCTTTCCTGAGCTGTCTCTCTAGTAACATTCCTGTGGTGCAGCACACCAGGATATAAGCAGGTGGCATTGTCATGACGGGACAAAACATTTCCAAGTATGCCTGGATAATAAATCCTGTTGATTCAGTAGAGATGAAATGTTGGGTTAGTAAGAGACTGGGTTGCTCTACAGTACTGGGAGGCATCCAGAATGTGAGATGTGGCTGTAGCTTCTATAAATGTATCTGAGCGAGCTTTCTGTCAACAACTTTGGGTACCGATGACATGGTATTTCAGCAGTGTGGGTCTGATTGTGCATCATGGGTTTCTCACCGGACTGTTAAGGCAGACTTGGTTTAGCTTAAAGCAAGACTTGAGTATGTCTCCAGGAGATGCAGTCACAGCTTCGAAGAATAAACACAAATGATTGCATAGGTCAAAATGCAAAACCTCTAGAAAAAAAGTGCTGACATTTTGGAAGCCAGTGAATGAGTGGCCAATACATGATGGTGGGAATATAAGCTTAGGTGGGTGGGGATGCTTCAAGGTGGAAAGTTATCTTTTCCTGAAGCAGAGCAGGGCAAATGCAGTCTGAAGAAGAGGTACGAATTATGGTAGGTGCCTTGGTTGTACAGTCAGATGTCCCCTTTTGGGGCATTGTGAGACAATTAGAAACAGTATTTCTTGTTGTACTGAACAATAACATTAATACAAGACATTATTTTATTCCTGAAGATTTCCAGGCAAGATCTGTCTGTCTTCATTGTAAAAGTTTCTGTTTACAGACTACTCAAACACAATTCTTTCATGGAGAATCAGAATTATTGTTAGATAACCAAGAAGTTACTTCAGCTAAAACCCCATCTTTTAACATTATCTGGAAAGAGTACCACAGCCATTTTATTCGAGATTTGCATCTTTGCTATAGATTTGAAGACTGGCTTATTAGTGATGTCATTACAATGGGTAGGTTCACTTTGATACTGTTTACATCTGACAATGACAAAACCACAGAGACTGATTTCCTGAAACAAGGTTTCATCCTCAGGATATGGTCAGAGTAGGTTGCTCCTTGTTTTTCGGTTAGAGTTCAGGGTCTCAGTTTTAACTCACAACGTTCCAAATAATCTACTTGAGAGATTCTGTCTGTCCCACACACCTGAACCTTTTTACCTGAAGACCTCTGTTTTAAATGGGAAGTGGTGTATGGTAAGGTTTTCCCTGCAAGGATTTTTTTGGGTTGGATATTCAATATTCCTGGGCTGGGAGTTCTATACAGTGTTGAATGTTCATTTTTCTCAGTGATAAATGCATTTAAATAAAATATGCAAGCTTTTGTTATTTTGTTGTTACTATTCTAACACTACAGATTGCTCATAATATGTGAGTGCCTATAGCTATTTGGAAGGGTGGCTACTAACGTGTTGACTATAAATCCAAATTAATAGAGATACATGATTTATGTGCATATTTCAGTAAGCACTCAAGAGGCAGGCTGTTTGTAAAAGAAACATAATTCTTCTATTAACTTTCATAAATACCCTGCTCACTCCTTTGTGAATTCACACAGAGCATGTGCATATGTAACAGCATAGCAGCAGTGCATGTAGTGGTATGATCATAGGAAATACAATTCTGTTTACTGTCTATAACATCTTTGATTGTCTTTGTGCCAAAAAGAGTCGGAAATTGCCAGGAGTAAGTTCAAGGCAGCACGTCTTAATGAATATGACTGTGATCCCTCTGTAGGGAAGAATATTCTTTCTTTCTTTCTTTCTTTCTTTCTTTCTTTCTTTCTTTCTTTCTTTCCCTGTGGTTTTCCTTTCTGTCGACACTGCTGAAAATAAATGTTAATTTGCTCTGTATGGAAGCTATCTACTGGCAGCAGAGCCCTTACCAACATAAAGACACAAAGAATGACAAAGAATGAGCTTGTATTAAAGGCCCTGGGTTCAGTATACATGGGCTCAATCATGGATTTTGCCACTTGGCCTTTGTCATGTCACTTAATTTCCCTGCTGAAATTCCTCATCTGCTTAAATTCCTCATTTGTGAAATTGATTAATAATATTAATTTCTTTATCTAATCTATTTAGAGAATAGA
>VFFE01007154.1:1745572-1810886 GCA_008921705.1 Burhinus oedicnemus | reverse complement strand
TTTTCTTTCTTTCTTTCTTTCTTTCTTTCTTTCTTTCTTTCTTTCTTTCTTTCTTTCTTTCTTTCTTTCTTTCTTTCTTTCTTTCTTTCTTTCTTTCTTTCTTTCTTTCTTTCTTTCTTTCTTTCCCTGTGGTTTTCCTTTCTGTCGACACTGCTGAAAATAAATGTTAATTTGCTCTGTATGGAAGCTATCTACTGGCAGCAGAGCCCTTACCAACATAAAGACACAAAGAATGACAAAGAATGAGCTTGTATTAAAGGCCCTGGGTTCAGTATACATGGGCTCAATCATGGATTTTGCCACTTGGCCTTTGTCATGTCACTTAATTTCCCTGCTGAAATTCCTCATCTGCTTAAATTCCTCATTTGTGAAATTGATTAATAATATTAATTTCTTTATCTAATCTATTTAGAGAATAGACTATTCAGAAGATGGGCTAGCTCTCTATGTGAATACACAGAACCTAGAACAGCGAGGGTTAGACCTTGGTGTGGAGGAATCACTTTATTACAAGTAGCATGCAATGAGAAGGACGTAGTCTGAAATCCTGCTATGACTTAGATTTCTGTCAGTAAACAAGAGGAATGAGGTCTCCTGATCTCGAACGCATGCCAGAAAGCCTGCTGAGCTAGGTAACAGTGCCCCATTATCTAAAGTGTTTATTGGACTCATTAAGCACCAAAAGCTGTGGATGAAAAACAGGGGTATGTTTTAATCTCCTCATTCCTGCTGCCACATTTCTCTTTTTCTTCACGTTGACATTTATGCTTCAATTAAATGTTCAGTTCCTCCCTGTGATTTCTGCATACACAGTTTCAACAGCATGAAGCGATGTTTCTTTGTGGCAAAAGATATGTCTAGACTGTTAATATATCCACTAGTGTCTTAGAGATTTCTTCCTGGGAGTATCCTCCTAAATATTCTGCTTTAAACATAATTGTCTGACTTTCTCCTGAGTAAAAACGTGTTGCCTGAGACTGGCTAGACAAGCCCACTGTGCAGAATTGATTTGCATGTTTCCTAGGGTATTGATGACTCCCATGCTTCTATTACAAGATTTTTGCCTTTTGATGGGCTTTCAGACTGAAAGTCCAAGCAGCAGCAGCAAGCAGATCTACATGAGAACATTAGCTGACAGCTCAAAAGGAAAAATAATTTTGAAGTCTCATGATTGCACAGAAAAAAATTAGACTCATGAAGCAAGTCCAAAAACTGAAGCACTCAAAAAAGAGAGCAACTAAATGCTTAAAATATTATTTTTAGGTATTGTAACCAGTGTCGTGTATTTAGGGGCTGATGGTAACACCTGTCTTTTATGTAACATGCTTAATTATTTGATTTAAAAAACTAACCTCCAGTGGGATTGATATCCAGCAGTGGGAATATTATTTGAATACAAAGCTTCTGAAGACAGATGGGCCAAGGTATTTGTTGAATACCACTGACTTCAACCCAACTCAAATTGTCCATTTACTCCCGCAGAGCATTTTGAAGAGGGCTGCACTTTGTAGTCTGACTAGATGAGAAAGACAGGATACTCTGGAAGCTCAACCGTCCTTCATTCTTCCTTTTTTTGCTCAATGGTCATCATTCCGTATTTTTTACTGTTTTTTGGTATTCTTCTGTTCTATGACATATAATGACTTGGAGGCTGAAAAAATTGTATGTGGCTTCCCGAGCATCTCACACGGTGGAAAAAAAGCTTGGAAATAAAGCGCACACAGACTGTCAGATTGAAGATTTCACCGAAATTACTTGCTCAGGTTTCCCATCATGTATTATTAAAGTGAAGTTACTGGGAAGTACGCATTCTTACGGAAAGAGAAAACAAAAGCACCTGGAACTTTTTTTTTTCCTGGAATAGTGACAAAAAGATGGGGTGACCTTCTCACAGAGACCCATGGAGTGGTGTCAGCAGTGTTTTACTTAAGGTGCGGTGAAAATGAATATTTTCTTTCTCTTCAAACATACTTGATAAGACTTCACTTTTCAAAGCTTTGTACTTGTCAAGGCTCTTTGAGTAAAAAGTCTGAAGCAGTAAAGTGTTATAACTCAGTACATCTCTTTCCATCCATTCTTATTTAAGTTCTACAATTATATATTGTAGTGTTTTCTCTATTATTTTTTTTCTACAGCTGATTTTTACCTCTATATTCTTTCTTGTATTAGTTGCCTAGGAAGGTCTTATTCTTGGGTTTTTTGATGCAAGCCCTCTCCCCTCCCACATCTTCAAAAACATTTCATTAAGCACAGGGTAGTACTTTTAATCCTACATTTTTCATGGTGAAAAACCACAGCCCATCTTCTTGTGGATAAAGACTATGTTTTACTATGCTAACATTTAAGAGGTCTGCGTCCTTTTCTGTAGCACTGGGACAAAAATTCTCATATATGTGATATTAAGAAACCAAATACTTACCCAGATAATTTACACAGACAACAGATGATGTCTGTTAGACACCAGAAATGAGCAACAAAAATCTATAAGACTTTTTTTTCCTTCTCTATCCTAGGACATCTTCTTATCTTTTTCAAATTTTAAAGCCATTGGCAGGAGTCACTGAGATTGCACGCATCCTTTGACTCATGGCTCTTCTTCTGAAAACTTCTGAAAAGCTTGAATGTCAGCAGTTTGACAGCCCTGGTGTAAACAAATTGATCCTCAATAAGTGAAGAATGGTTTTGGAAATACTGTTTTGAATTTACTAAGATAAATCTCTGCTCTTGAGCATTGCATAGAGCATGAGAAATCTTGAGGCTGTATCTCATTCTTAGAACTGCTTTTTGCTCTTTTCTTTTTTTGTTTTATGATTCAGAATTAATTAATAAGGCTTTCTTGAGATTTTCAGTCTTTCCACATCACCTCAGACGCCTTTTATCCTCAGTAAAAGCACTTAGAACTGGGGTTTGCTTCCTGTTCATGGCAGAAGGAGGCCTATGCATAGAGAAGCTCTGTGCAAAACGATGGCAGAGTGAATCTCTGCCCCCCAGCCTGCTCTCCTGTAGAATAACAGTAGAGGTATTTCAGCCTTTAAAGTACCAGTATCTTGTGCTTCTAGTTTGTAGCCAAAGGGCTCAGGGGCACTGACTGTGCTTCCTCTGTCCCACAGACCTTGCCTCCAGCCTCCCGCATTTTTGGTGACTGCTTCTGCAGAACAGGTAGTGGAAACTCAACTTCCAGATAGGGGGGCGTGATAAGTATGGACTGTTCCTACACAGATTTATCTCCTCCAGGTCCATAGTTCAAATGCTGGGACCGCACTGGGCCTGAGAGTCTGGCTGTAAAGCCAAGGCTGGTGTGGAGCTGGTATTTGTTGGCACATTCTCACTTCATTTTAGTAGTGCCAGCATTCAGATACACTGAGACAGAAGGAGATATACTAAGATAAGTGACGGATGGGTATCTGGGATGGGAATGATACATACCCCTCTCCTTTCACCCATCCGTCCCAGGGTACTGAAGATGGCTATAAAAAAAAAATTCTAGCCCCAAGAACAGCTCTGACCTGCAGTAGTGTGGGCCTCCAGCCCCTTGGCAGCTACTGTACTGTCACGTACAAGACAGGGCAGAAATCCTGCAACAGTTGTGTGTGCTTGGAGGACTGTGTCCAGCTCTGGGGCATCCAACATAAGAAGGACGTGGATCTGTTGGAGGGAGTCCAGAGGAGGGCCACAAAGATGATCAGAGGGCTGGAGCACCTCTCCTGTGAAGACAGGCTGAGAGAGTTGGGGTTGTTCAGCCTGGAGAAGAGGAGGCTCCGCAGAGACCTTATAGCAGCCTTAAAGGGGGCCTACAGGAAAGGTGGGGAGGGACTTTTTATCAGGAAATGTGGCGATAGGATATGGGGTAATGGTTTTAAACTGAAAGAGGGTAGATTTAGATTAGATATTAGGAAGAAATTCTTTACTGTGAGGGTGGTGAGGCACTGGAACAGGTTGCCCAGAGAAGTTGTGGATGCCCCATCCCTGGAGGTGTTGAAGGCCAGGTTGGATGGGGCTTTGAGTAACCTGGTCTGGTGGAAAGTGTCCCTGCCCGTGGCAGGGGCGTTGGATCTAGGTGATCTTTAAGGTCCCTTCCAACCCAAACCGTTCTATGATTCTATGACTGGCATTTATTGCATGGGAGAAACGTGGACTGAAGAAGGGGTTGGATTATGGATCAATGCCCAAATTCACGGCAGGACTCTCCCTCTCTGTAATCCACATCTGCAGGGCAGAAGTGGTGAGAGAAGTGGGAGCTTAGGGAAGAGGGCCCAGAGCATGAGACACTGTGGGACAGGGTTTTTTTCTGTGTAGGAGAAACAATTTGTCATGTCCTGTTTTGAATTAGAAGGCTGGGTCCTGCCTGGCCCTTTGAGTCCCTGTATAACAAACACTGATGCACAGAAGTGGCACCTGGATTTCTACCCTGGGTACACAGCTGCTCCTCATACTGTAGTAGTATGGGGAGAAAGAGGATATGTGTTTATTTCTTTAGGTATCTAGGAGTATAAAGGTTGTATTAAAATATGAATATTACTATGCAAGTTTGAGGAGGTATAGTTTTTCAGACTGACTGGTGATAGACGATCAACATCTATCAAATGTCAGATCTCATTGCCTGATCAGAAGCACGATGACCAGAAGCACACCCTCAGAGGTGGATGTGCATGTCCTCTCAGGGCTACGCAATGTTTGCCTTTAACTTACTAAAGAGAAAAGGCCAAATCATGCTTTCTTGAAATAGTTACGGAGTTCCCGGTGGAGTCATAGAAGAGGCATGTGTAGCTGAAGAAGAGCTTCTTTCACTGTGTGGTGAAATCCTATCCAAACCCATGCCCTCAAATCATTCCTTACACCTAATTAGAGGCTCGTTAGTTCTCTGTATGAGGCATACTAGAACTTTTCACATTATTCCTTGCTAAATGACAATTTTCGGAGTGGCTGTGAATGGGCCATTTCAATAGATGTCAAGAGCTTCAGTGGAAACCTGGATTGCCGAAGGGGAGAAAGATCAAAGGAAAGGAACACCAAAGTAAAAAATGAGATCTTAAAGGAAATTGAAGAGTAGGGGAAAAGAAGGATGCAGAGGAGAAGCTGTCTCTTCCTTGTGAGATTTTTTTCAATCAGATTTTCACCATACTTTGGAACAATCCAGAAGCAGCACACAGTCAAATACCGAGTCAGATTCTGTCAAATTAATGACGCATTAGTGAGTCAGACTTTCACTCTGCCTGTAAAGTGCAACCGTGCAGCTACACTGCAGTCATGCACTAAAGGGACTAGAAAAAACCCACAAAACCCCAACCAAAAAACCAAACCACAATAAAAACACCCAACCCACCAGAAAAAAATTATTTCATCTGATTTCTCTCATTCCCATCCCTCTCGGCTAATAACTTTTAATAGGCAGTGACAGAGTTTGGTGCTATACACATGTAGCATCATCTTCTTTATTGGAAAAATCTGTCTCACGGCAAATTTTTGCCACTGGGATAGCCTAAGGGCCCTCTTTAATTTCAAATCTTGCCAAAAGAGAGCGTCTTAGTGGGTAAGAAAGGTGACTGAGTTACAGAGGACTAGTTCAGCACTGGAAACCTTTGTTGTGCTGGTTTTGGCTGGGATAAAGTTAATTTTCTTCATAGTAGCTAGTATGGGGCTGTGTTTTTGATTTGTGTTGAAAACAGCATTGATAATGCAGAGATGTTTTTGTTATTGCTAAGCAGTGCTTACACAGACTCAAGGCCTTTCCTGCTTCTCACACCACCCCACCAGCGAGCAGGCTGGGGGTGCACAAGAAGTTGGGAGGGGAGACAGCTGGGACAGCTGACCTCAACTGACCAAATGGCTGCCTGTTGGGCCTGCCAACTGGGAAACAATCATAGACAGAGATGCTTACCTGCTTTTCGTTTTGTATTGGCCTCCTCTGAGAAAGAAGACAGCTGCTTCCCTGCAAAATGTTTGCCATAGAGCTGAAGCACTAAATGGCAGCTTCTGATCCACAGCGTCCTGCCTATTCAGAAAACCTTCTGCCTAGAAAACAAGGAAGATCCTGTGCAGGTTCATCATCAGTGTATTATAGATGCTACACTGCCCTTATAACAGACTGCTGACATTTTGCATATGCTCTGTTATGCCAGTATTTTTACTTTTTGACTTTTTGAGAAGTCATAAAAGACAGATCTGCAAGAGAACTCTAACCATTTGTGTATGCAGTTAATTAGAACATTCAAATTTATTTAAATTCTTGTAATTCCATGTTTTTATCAGTTTCAAAGGTTACGTCATTCTTACAGATAAGCTGGTCACTGAAGACTTCTGAAGTCTCCAAAAAGGAAGTTGACTTATAGGCAATAGTACAGAGAAAACAGGAAATAATAATCTGTTGAATATTAAACCCATTCATAATAATAAGCAAGCACTTTCAGATCTTTCACAGTATAATTCTGAGAATAGCTTTGACTGCAAATGCAATAAATTCTTCAAAAATACAATGAAAGCAATGTAAGGGGCAATTCGTCATCTTGAATATCTAACAGAATCTTGTAGGTTTTAACATTGACTGCAATATACTTTCCTGGCTTTGAGTTTTTCCAGAAATGCTTTAGTTTAGCCACAGGTGCATACTTTTTCGATACTGCTATTTAGCTTCACTTAACCGGAACACAGGTGACTTGTGAAATAAAAGAGAACAAAGCTTTTACTTTTTAAGAAAGAAATATTCAGCAGAATGGTTTCTCACCAGTACTAAGAACTTTCTCTTGAATCAGTCCAGCTTCTAAGACCCCAGAGTCTGGTATGTGAACTGGCGGGGAGGAGACACATCAGGGATTTCCTTGCCTTTCCTGACTAGCAGAGATCCTTCTCATGAGGAGTCCATTTATCCTTGACTATTAAAAATACTTCAGAAGAACTCTGGGTAAGGAGGGCCTTTGGAGTGTCTCAGACCGAATAAAGTCACACTCAGTGTCCAGGACACTATGCATTAATCCTCTTTTTTTTAACCTTCTTAATTTGCTGCTTTCAAACCCGTTAAGAGTTTTTCACACGCATTGATTACAATCAAGCGTGGTTAAAAAGGTGATGATGTCACTGTCAGATAGCAATGGGTATATGCTTTTTGGGGGTAGGTATAATTTTTAAGTATCTCAGGGGGGCATTTTTACTGTTGTCTTATTTCAGTGGTTTCAAATGTGAAATATTTTTAATGAACAAGGAAAGCTGTTCCCTTTCTAAGTCTTGAGGGTTCAAGAAATGATGGGCTTACGATCACCACTTCCTGCCGTTATGCTCTTTGCAGTTGTTCCAGTGTTAGAAGTTAGGTTTTAAAAATATCAGAATTTACTTTATGATGGGAAGAATTACTTTGGAAGAGTGGGAGCTGATGAAGGAGGAAAGCATTGACAGTTCTGTGAGGATTAAAGAAAGAATTGGCTCTAAGGAGAATCAAGAAGGTTAAAGAGATGTTTGGCCTCAGGCATTACATTCTGAGGATTAGATCTGTTTTATTTGCTATTACCAGGAAGAGTCTGACTTTACAACAGTGGCTAATGGAAGCCCATTGTTCAACAACAATTTCAGCAGTAATTTAGTAATCTGCTAGAGGGGTGTTAACTGGAAATTAGTTACTTTGTTCGTTTATGGCTCATCTCACCTAACTAATCTCTTCTTATTTCTGCTATCTTAACTCAAAGCCTGATTTGTCAGGCAAAGCCATGGAGCATGCGCAGATGGGGAGGTTTGTACAGACATAACATCAGTGCAAAAAAATGGCACTGCAGAGCAAAGCACTTCTTTTATTCTTCATTTTTCTAATACAGAATTGTTTAAATAAAATTAATGGCTATTACTGACATCAGGTTATCCTAATCCATATAATGACATAAATATATCTGTTAAGAGCTTCCAGTCAGCCTTGCAGTCTGGCTTATGGCTTTCTACACAGGAAAATCCAATTCAGTTTTTGCTCCTAATTTCTCTTCTCAAAAATTTTCCAAACATCTTATCGCCTATCACATCTAAAGCCACGTTGGGGTATAAGTTTTACTTTGGCTTTGTTAAACGTTTGTTTCTATTGATTTAAACTATTTCTAGTGTTACGTTATACCATATACTATTATACCTTATGCTATTTAATGTACTAAAGACTGCTGTGTTGAGTAATGGTCAGCTTCAGTGACTGGCTTAGACTAGCCAACTGACTTTTACCTGACTAAAGACAGACAAGGTCAATCCTGTATTTATGGACTAAACAAAGTTTTCTGCCATTATAGCTCTTGGTGTTTCCCTGTGTGCTCCATTCTGCATACTGTGTTCTGCAGTGTGTTCACAACATAGCAGAGCAGGGAAGAAGCTGTAATATCAATAAGGTATTGATAGAAGTTTCACACAATCATTTAGGGTGTTCCCTTCCTGCACATAACTTCTTCACCAAATCATGATTTTCTCATTTCTGTTGAGAACTTTCCTTGCCTGCCCCAGAGTTAAAAAGGAAAGCTTTATACCTCTGCATTCCCCAAGTATCTTTTCAGTTGTGCTATTAAATTCTCATCAAGTTAGTCTCTTCAGATGATCAGCATCCCCACCGTGTAGTACACTGCTCAGTTATCACTGGCCTTGATGTTCCCATTGAGAACCTGACTTGCCATCAGGTAACTATTCTGTCTAACTAAGAGATGATCACTGGAGTTCTACGTTTTAGCTAGTCTTGTGCTATGCAAAAACATTTTTCACATCCTCCCCTATGGAGCTCAAGTTCTACAGAAGAGCAAAGCACAGCGGAGAAGATAACTAGCTCCACATTCAAACTGAAGAGTGCAATTTTATGCAAACACCCTGAAAGACCATGCTGGGTCAAATTTGTAAGCTCAAGCAAATTCTCCAAAGTGTTACAGATTTGGCGGTTTTTTTAGTATTCTTTTAGTATTCTGAACTTTCTTTGTCTTTAACTGCATAATATGTTAGAAGTCATGATTAGGAAGCAATAAAAAAAAAAAAAGAATTGTATAGTAATATGTACTCACAGTCACTTTCTTATTTCTCTTACTGCTTGCTACTGGTACTTTTTATTCTAGAAATCTGAATTATTCCTTCTAGATTTCCTCTAATAATGGGTTAGTTGCAACGTATGCTATGTGTCCTTGTTTTAGTCTTTTCTTACCTGTGCTTTCAGCTAAACACACAGTTCAAATTGCGGAGAAATGGCCTGAAATAATGCAATGTCGTTAGAGGTCTCTTGCCTGTGTTCATTATTGCTGATATTTTTCAGCTGTCTCACATTGTGCTGTAGTGGTAAATGCTCCCTTTGTGCCTCTGACCTTTAATACATTCATTAAATTTAATGAGTTTAAAGTGTAAAAGAAAAAGGATCTTGCCAAGCACAATCATCAGGACTGTTATTTAATAGGGAAAAAAGGATCAGATTCACACACATTAGCAGGTCTATACAAAACTGCTTTGCACTCTTTCTACTTGCTGTGATATTCTGTTGATACAGCATGCTCATTCTGATAGAAGCATAAGGAAAAATAACAGCAGACACTTGAATACTGTTCTACCGCTGCAGTGTGAGAGAATTTGCTATTTTTCAGTCTAGCAAGGCACTAGTTATGTCCACTAGTGTCCATAGAGTCTATTACAAAATGCAAAAAAAGTGTTATCAGAAGAGTCAAATCTGATTTTTCATTTGTTAACTTTTTATTTTATAAGAAGAGTTTAGCCTCTGCTGTCTTAGTTGTGATTATCAGCAGTTCTTGCAAAATGTGCCGATGTAATATACCACGAAAAATTTACTTTCTTGTCCTCTTCAGAAAATTCTTTCCAGTACCCCAGGTTAGTATGGTGCACCAGCCTTTTTGGGAGTGAGGCATGCTCCCTGTACTGTGTCACAATGACAAAAACTACTTCTACAGTGTCACTGCAGAGGAAACCTCCTCTCCAGGGACAGACTCTACAATCTGCCATCTCCCACTTCGTCATACTGAAGAGTGCAAAAGCCCTTCTACAGACATGCAGCTGTTTTGTTGATGGAGAGAAGAACGGGTTCTTGCCTGGCATTTTCAGCTATTATTTACCTTTTTTTCTGCTGGGCTTGTGAAGAGATGAATAAATCCAGACTGCAGAGCCTATAGCTTCTGTTATTATTTTAGCAGTCAAAATGTTTTTTCATGTGCAGAAACTACAAGAAGACAATGAGATGTGGCACAATATTGGCAATGACAATGCCAACATTGCCTTGGCTTTTCCTGGACCACTCACCCTCAACATCACATCCCTTGCACCCATGGGCTCTTTGTTCCAGCTTCTTCAAAAGCCTTCATGCTTGATCTTCTACCCCCTCCATGAACAAGCCATCCCTGATACAATCCTGTTAATACATAAAAGCAAAAAGAGAAAAATAGGATGGAGTCAAATGATATTTGCCACTACTCAATTATTTCTGCTGCATATAGGGAGTATTTTTATTGGCTTCTTTTTGCCTTGACTATTTAGACTGTAAACTCCTTTGGTACAGGGACTGGCTTGCAGAAAGAAAGATCATGCTCAGCTAATTGCAAGGGTGCTACAGCAGTTGAGATAAGGATGAATTATCATCAGCAGGTCTGACTAAGAGGGAGTGACTCTACTGCTTATCTCCTCAAGATTTATATGTCATCTTGAGAACAACAGATAGAGATTTAAGCATAGACAATGCATGATAATGAACTCTCTTTTACTTATTAAAGAGGGAAGACCAGCTATATTTTTTAAATATTAATTTTGTGTAGACTTTCAGATCACAAAAAGAGATAAGATACAGTCTTTTTAAGCAATGGATAAATTAGGTTTATACAGGTATTTAAAAGACTAAGTATGAAAATATCGGCATCCTTTTGAAGCTTTCATAAGAAAGCGAAACAACACAGGGAGGAGTTATCTCAGAGTGATGCTTTGTGTGATCCATTTAGTATGGGAGAAATTTGAAGAAGAGCAGAGAACATGTGCAAAGCCGCTGCGTACATACAATTCTTAATGCGTCTGACCAGAGGATAAAGATAACAGTATTGGCCTTCTCCTAGATTTCTGCAGGTGACACCTCTGGCCATTTGAAACTGTGAGAACCATAAGATGTCTGAACGACATTTCCTGTGGCAAAGAAGTTGCATAAACGGATGGAGACATTTTTTCATTTAACATCTTGCAAATCCACTGCCTAAATAAAGCTGGGTAACTGGTACATCAACTTTAGGGTCTTCCCAGAGAAAAGAGTATTTGGTTTCTCTTCCATCCTACTATTCTTCAATCTGACACTGTAGCATGAGCCAACACTTTCAAATTTGGGGTGACTTTGACTGGCTTTCATGCTTATAACTCTATTTTCTCTCTCTCTAATTCTTATATCCTAAACCTATGATTTCATTTTCTGTTTTCAAACTCATATTTGGGCAAAAGTCACTCTGACTTAATCTTATTGGAGATTTATGAAAAATGTTTTTATATGTATTAAGCGAGGGTTTTGTGAATTGGCTCAATAAAGCTCAAACAGCTTTAGAGTAGCTATTGTCTATTCCATAATGCTGCTCTGAACATAAACTATGGCATTATACTGGAATTAGCCAGCCTGCCAGATGACTTCAGTCTTGTTTTGAATACATTGATTGACATGTCATTTTGCCCTTAAAATAATAATGGGATGCTGGAAAGAGTCTTCAACTTTAAACATCAAAGAATTGCTCAATTCACCTCATTAGTCTTCAACCTTTCAAATACAATTGCAGAATACATGAAAGAATATTTTGGTACTAGACGATCATCTAGCTGAAAATATTATTTTCATGGCTATTCAGTATATTAATTATTTACTATTGCCTTTACTTATGTTATTAGTAAATCCAAAGCTGAAGAAGACACTATATTACATGGTAAATTAATCAGAGCAACCAGATTTCATATCAACTCATACCTCTTTCAGTTGCCCTCAGTCTGAGAATGGATAGCATGAAAAGTCTTTTGATTTTTCTTTTTTTCTTTGTTCATCAGATTTTACTGAGTGAAGTAGCAGACAGGAGGCATTATGATAATCTGCCCTGATTTTGGTTAGGAGGCACCCACTTTACTTTCCAGGACCTGATGAATTCTCCCAGCTCTGATTTGTCCTTTCCCTTCTCTTAGGCACAGTGTTAAAACACGACATTATCCCTCTTCTCTTTGAGCTGCCTCATGGTATTGTGTCCTCATGTGGAATGCCATAACTTGTTATCTATATAATGCATTTCTAAGGAGTCCCAACACTTTCATTATCTACATAAATATCAAAATGCTTTTGGCCGCTGCATAACTGTTTTACCTTCTTACGCCTTTCCCTCATTTCTCCTCTCCCTGGACCCATAAGCTTCATGTCAGCTTCTTTTCACATAACTAGCTTGTATGAAGAATATCTTGTGTTAGCATCATTATTGTCCTTTGTATTCGTTTAAACAGATGAAAATCTTGGAAGTACAAAACAGAATCACATGCCTTTCCCATGGATCTCCTCTGCATCCACTTCTGGTCTCCTTGGTATGATTTTGGAATTTAAGTGATGAGTAATTTCAAATCCCTCAATTTTCTCAGTTCTGTCTTTTCCACATCTATAACAAACCTGTTTCTTTTTATAATATAAGCAACCAGAAATACAGATAGTGGTTGAAATTAGTTCTCATTCCACTGTGTTGGAATAATTTCCTTTGGGTTATGGTATTCAAAATGTACTCGCAGGTTGCACTGGTATAAAATTTGAATTTTTTGCTGACATTCATGTTGCACACTAACGGCAATAGAGTTACTCCTGACTTATGCTAGACTAAAAGGAAGCATCGCTTATCATAATACCTCTTTTTAAAAAAAAATCTTAACTTTCAGCTTTCTTATTTCATATTCTTTCCCTATTTCATTATTTTATTATGTTTAATTGCCTGACTCGCTTATCTACACTATTCTATTAGTCTGACCAGGGCATTTTGAGTTTTCTTTTTCCCCACTTCTATTTACTATTCCTCCTCTTTACTTACATCACTCCTGGTCTCCCATTATTTTAGTCATTAAAATTTTTGTTTCTTTTCTTCACGTCAGCCGGAACTAGTGAGCAATTCTTAATCCCAACATGCTCTAGCAGTCAAATCAGGCTCTGTGGCACCGAGTCCAGTCACATTTATCCACACCATGAGATTTTATAACTAGTTTTTATCCTGCCAGACCCAAACTTCCGTTGGTCTGGTGATCTTCCTCACAATGAAGTGCGGCATGGATGACCAAGGATGTGGCTCATTAGTTTTGGGGTGATGCTCTGGAAGTAATTCTCAAATTCCCAGAAACTCACATTGCTCTTCTTCTATCTCTGAATATTGATTCTGCAGGAGAAAAGCCACAAAAATGATAAGCAGCATTGCCAGCTCCATCAGCATTAATACAGCACACTGGGCAGGTGGCAATCCTAAATGCAGGCTTTATTAGAAAATTCTGAATTATATCTGTCAGGTATCATTGCGCCCAAGAGCCAGGCCTTTCCCATGACCTATTGCTATGTAATCAGTAAACTGCCTCTGTGGTACACTAAACGGTTAGGAAATCCCCACTGCACTTGAGTTATACAATAACCTTATGGCAGGCACTTGTGCTGTGTTTTTCTATACAGTAGTGACAAGATTATAACTATGCAGTTCAGGTTTTATTTAATCATCGATGTAATTTCTTTTAACAGAATGGCATATGTTTTATTTGGAAAATCCTGAACAATATAAAATGATGTTTTCCTTAGCAAGGTGATTGCTAGTGACAGACTGGCAGCAGCAGGGCTGCGTTCTGTGACTTAGTACTGCTCTGACAAAACAAATGGGATGTTGCTGATTTTTACCAGCTGACGGTTGGTCCCACCACTTGCTTCTGCTGCATGGCAGGAGTAGAGGCAAAGTGTGAAGTTCTGTGGTGGTCAGGGCATAAGTTGAGGTGCTCCACAAGCACAACTCCCCCAGTGACAAGCATTGCTGCAATGGGTTAGCACATCTCCAGCTGGGTCCTCCAGAGTTAATCTGGTGATCCATTGCAAGTAGGCCTCTCTGTAGACAAACTTAGGCTTGGAGGAAGGGAGAGGCTTGCTCAAGCCTGGCATGAGCTGGTTCAGCTTTCCCAGGATACTCCAGCCAGTCTGGTAGCAGATAACACTCTCCTGTCCCATGAGCTAGTGTGTAGGTCTCCCTGCATCAGGACTTCGGCAGGTTACTATAGAATCCTGTGGGTTACTCTCTAATTTCTTGAAAATACCTTCATACAATAAGCATTCTGTGTTAAGATGTGTTATTTTGGCTGTTGCAATCCCAAACCACACATGAGGACAGAATGGTGCAGGGATTGAGGTCAAAATACCACAAAATCCAGAGAGTATTTTTCCCTCCCTCTCCTGAAGTGTGCATCAAATTAAGTTGACAAATTAAGTTGACAAGTTGACAAACTTGTCCTAGATCAAAAGTCATGAAATGGAACTGTATGTTTTCAAATGCATACAGTAACATTGGTTTGCAACTCCTCATGGAAAATCATTTCTATTTGACTTGCTCTAGTCTGGGTCTGTCATAGGCAAAAGTACAAATACCCTGTTGGGCTTATTCTCTCTTCTTAGAGTTGTATCTGCAACCAAATAAGGAAGCAAGCAACCACAGCAAAAGCAACAACAAGCGGTTCAGACTTCTCCAAACTTGTTGCCTAACTGTGAACTTAGAATTAAATTTCAACATGATTTCAGCAGTTTTCTGAATAGCATACACTGATAACCTCCATAATTAGGGTGTGTTCACTGAAGGCAGTATTTTCAGCCTGGTGTAAGCTCCCAGAATAAGAAAATCCCATTTTTAAGAGCTTTCAGGCTCATCAACTGGAAGAGAAGCAGCTAAGGCTTTGCATGAAGAAGCATGAAAGCTGCAACGAGAGTGGAGAGAAGCTCTCTTTTCCACAGGCTTTGTTGATTAAGACATAGTGGACACTGCAGGTAAAACAAGCCTTCAAGCTAAAATTTAAAGTGGTAAGAGTGAGTCTGTTTTGTGAACCCAGATAAGAAATGCTGCCAGGAGGTCTGTGTGGGATGAAGGAATACAGACGGAGGAGAACAAAACGAACACAGCATTGATACTGCTTTGGGTTTTGTTGTTCAGTTTTACCTCTACTTTTCTTTTTTTTTTAAGGATATAAATAATCTGCCATCAAATGTAAAGTAAGTCGTTCCGGTGCACAGCTCCCTAAAGCTTGCTCCAAGCCCCCCTTCTTAGTCACTAAAAGTGTATGAAAAATGCAAATCACTGAACTCAAAAACTTACAGCCTCAGTAACTGAGGTAACGGGGTTTTGTTTATAAGAATAGCATAGCACTCTGCAGCATAAACCTTCAATTAATCCTTTGGTGCAACCTACGATGATAGACTGCTTGGCATTATCAGATTCTGTTTTAGCTGTACCATAAACACAGTAAGTTAAAAGTGCTTCAGGCAGCTAAAATGACACGTTTGAAATTTTGCGTTGTTTTTTTATTCTTCATTCAGTTGTGCAAACAGGGGAAAAAGGTGAGGGGGAGAGAAGATCAGAGGAAACCCACACAGGTTTTAAAATAGATTTTGAAAGGCAATGTGCTTTATTTATGTATTTTACTGTGTTTTTGCCACTGTATACACATCTAATCCTTTCAATCTCTACCTCTTTACGCGGGTGTTGGTACAGATCCTTACCTAAGGCGGGTGAAATGGGTGTCAGTGGGAGTGGTGCGGTGCTACTCTAGATATAGATTAGACGTAAATGCTCAGTTTTGGCTGCCTAAGTTTTGGTGTTTACCCTAGATTCATGTTAGGTGCGTAGGATGTGTCTGTGGGTCAGGAAGAAACCAGGCTGCATCCCTGTTTGCTCAGGCAAGACCTGGGCATGCACCACCCTCTCTTCCCCTGTGTCCTGGTAGATTGATACATGGGTGGGAAACCAATATAAGCCACCAGACAGGTCTTCTGATCTGGATAGTGAGAATGACCAGGCATGCCATGCAGTGCCCAATGCCTCTGTTTGCCTTTGAGATGCAGCCATACCTGGCTTAGGTTTCCTTGATAATCCCCATAGGTGTCTGCAGAGCTTAACCATACTCTGGGCAAGCCAATGTCTTTCCTTTGAATACGACGGAAGCTAGGACCAAATACATTTCCAATATGGACTAGCCAAGCAAAAGTCTAAAGTTAGTGGGAAGAAACAACTGAAAAGCTCTGTCTTTTGAAAAAGAATATGTATACAGAAGACTATCTAAACCGTACCTTTTCTTTGTCCTTATTCCTAGTGCGCAGCCTGAGGCTGAACCCTGCTAGGATTGAGTGGGTGTTTGGCAGAAGAATGCACTCAGTGCATCTCTAGCAGGATGAGGTTATTCCTTCATCCTGTTTTTACTAGTCTTACAAGAAACAGAAGTGTGTTTCTTCAGTTTATTTGTATATTCTTTATCTTCTCAGCCAGTATTTCCATTCCCACCTTCCTCAACAGCTTTTATTGCTCTGTATTATTCTGTCCTTAGAGGCTTCCCACTCTTATTCACCAGATACACAGGCACATATGCATTTTCTGTGTGCTGTAATGCAAACTACTGCTTTACCCTAACAGGAGTATTTGCATACAAGAGGACAAGGGTTCTTCAAACTTTATTTTATTCTGAAAAAACCCTGAAGGCCCTAAAGAACATGTGCTAGATGTTTTTCATTCCTCTACTTTAAAACAGCACTGGTAATGAATGTCCTGTAGGGATGGCTTTAGAGAGACAAGTTGTCAGTGTTGCAATACAATGATGGCAGTGCCTGTGGCGCTTCGAGCATGTTATTACTACTGCATTCCGTTCTGGAAGATAGCAAGAGAAACAGAGTGTTTACGGGCTTTTTAACCGGTATTGTCGGAGGGTAGTGGTTGTGATTTTTGCAATGTGGTCTTCTCTCAAACTATTCTATGAATGATAGTACCTTGGAGGAAGTGTGGGCATTACCCTAGAGAAAACGAACTAACAGACCCGCAACCAGCTTCCTTGGAGCATTATTTCCGGCAAACAATGTTCCTCCCTTGGATAGCTCTTACATTGCTGGAAAGCCCAGCAGGCATCAAAGTGCTGAGGCATATTATGTTTTCAAGCACCTGTGAAGATAAATTGGTTGTGAACTTTGTTGTTTGAGGTAAGTGCCCCCGGGTCAGGAGATGAAAAATTAGTCCTCTGGTTTGTTAGATGTTTTCTGTGTAGCTAAAACAGATTTTAAAAACTGCTGAAGTGTCTTCCAGTGAAAAACAAATCTGCATATAAAAATCGTTTCCTGGTTAACTCCCAGATTCCATTTGTGGGGTTTTTTTCCTAAACTCATGCAGTGTGGTCAAAGATATTTCATTTTACTTTTAGTATTTCTGTGGAGGATAAACTCCAGTCTTGCATGTGTGATTTCAGGAAGGTCTTACTTGCTTTCAGCATTTTGTGTCCCTGTTAAGCTGGGCTGCTCAAAGGTATGGATTCACTGCTCTCTTGCTGCCCAGGTAGCGTGAGACAGAATACTACATACACCTACCGCCTGCAGTCATGACTGCAGCTGGGTGTATAGCCCTCCCTCTTTTCTCTCTCATAAGTGATAATTCTTTTCTCCCACCTTTTATCTTATCTCCTCAGATTATTAACACTGTGGGGCAACAATATTTCTTTGCTTTGTGTTTTTGTTGCACCTAGAATAATGGGATGCTGATCTGTCTTATAGTTTCTGGCAAAAACTGAACCGCAATAAGCTATGTCTATTGCAAGGAAAGGATATGATTCCAGCTAGTAGGAAAACTACCAGACAGACATTATTTTGTCCATTCAAGGAATGGAAAGAAAAGACTTGTGTTGTTGAAAAGGCTTTATCTTTCTTTTATATTACTTTTTTTGCTATTATGAATTGTTGAAGTGCTGCCTAAAGCAGCTTCTAGATTTCTAATATAATGACCATGTTGTTAAAGATCTTTTTCTAAGCCTTAGGCTACGTTCTCATTCTCTTATGCCCATATATTTTTCCTCCTCTTTCTGTTCCCTTCCCCAGTGTGAGTGGTACTGATGGAGCTACCAGGACTTTCCTGCCCCTAATAACCTAACCAGTCCAACAACCATGAGGGAACTCATTAGACTGTTAGCTATCGAGTCCTCTTGTGCCATCTGTGTTTGGTGCTGTGGCATATACAGATTGTTTTATTTTAAAAAATATCTTTGTTCTCTGAAAAATATTGCCAAATACCAGGCACAGTCCTTCTGGGCTTCTCCTCCAAGGGTTTCGTTCATAAATCCTACTGTCATCAGGCAGAAAGGGCTGACAAGTGATAGCCTGGGATAGCTCCTGCACCTGCAGTCCTTGGCAAGCTGAAAAGAGGCCACCCTTTCACTGTTTGGTCCTCTTTGTCCCCGTGAATGTGAGAAAGAGAGAAAATGTTAACGAGAGCTTTTTGTCCTCACCATCTGACTACTTAGAGGGAGAAGGTGGAACCGATGGCGGGGTGGGTGCCTATCTCCCTGCACGCTCCTTCGTGCCACCCTGGCTATGTGGCAGGGGGAGGACAGTAAGATAGCGGGAGAGCCGAACTGGTTTGCAGTCCTCTCCCTCACATGTATACCTATTGATAAATTACATTTGCCATAAAGTACTATAAAGTATTCCCACAGCATTGCCAGCAGTGGAAGACCTATTCACTGCTGAATGGGCATTATCAATCCCATACCATATGCAGTCTTTTAAGTTTCAGCAGAAAATGAGCTATTTCAGAAGAAAAAAATGTGTTCTTTTGCTGTTACTCAGGCAGGGGCAGATGAAAGCCATAGGAAGAGGATCAGTGAAGTTGGCATCTAATGACATTAGCTTCCTTTGAAAAGAGCTGAGGTGTGCAGTCACACAGGTCTTTGAATTTTACAGGAAATCCTTGCTGGGGTGTCAGGTGTCGGCCACACACTTCAATATTGTTGTTTATTTTTTTTCCACTTGTTCAATCTGTGTACTAAGTTTCATGGGTTTTTTATATGAATATTTGCATTTTTAACTTGAGATCACTGAAAAGGAGATGTAGTGAACCAGAAATGGGCACTGTTGCATACATTTTCTTCCTTTTCTGTGAGGAAAAATAGTAAACATGATATTTAAAAATATCCAGAGGCCTTGAATGTCACTTTTGCAAGAATCATTGAATCCTACAGATGAAGTCTTTGATCTCTGAGAGGCTCCTTCAACTAAGTTTTAATGAATGTGTTACCTAACTGTCCTTCAAGGAAGGCTGTGATTATTTGTTGTGTAACCTTTCACAAACTGAAATGATGAGATTCTTCACCAGAAATGTTTGTTCTCTTAGGCTTCTGGCTCTGATTTGTAATGAAGTAGCATCTTCTGCGTTGCAGGAATATAAGTTAGTTTGTTAAATGTTGTTTCGGGATGATTAGCATATACAGATGGGCTCCCTTTAGGTGTGACAGATTTGCCTGAAGATCAGAGAATGTGGCAGCTCACCAGTCAACCTGGCTGAATCTGCCGAGTCCCCGATCTGCAGGACATGCTGACGTGCCAAAGCCGTGGTTTTGGAAATGCTCAAACATGAACTCTCCGATGACCTGTTTTCCCCTGGTAGTTCCTGGGTGGAACGGAATGGAATGAGTATCGGCAGGAAGCCTGTGGTGCTCGTCCTTGGCAGAAGCACAGGAGACCTGTGAAGCTTTCCTAAAGCAAACATTGCTTCCAGCCAGGCTCTCAGACGAGGCAGCTCTGGAGCAATGCAGTGGTGCTACAGAGCCTGGAGAAATCCATGAAGTCCGCAGTCCCTGTGATTTCTGCACCAATCCTAGAGCGTCACCTGAGTGAGCTAATGGGGACTAAGAAAACCTGCCCATCAGAGTCAAAATTCATCAAAACTGAGTTATTCTCTAGAAGCTTTCTGGTTTTGGGGTAAATAAATAAACAAATAAACATATAAAAGTATGTTTTATGAGGCAATTTCTGCTTAGCTCTACTCATAACCATAGGCCTTAATTCTTGACGCTGCCTTTCTAGAGGTGGAAATCTCCACAGCTACTCTTCCCAGTCCATTAGTTTCAGCTTTGGCTGATGCTCAGCATGCCTATGACAAAAAGGGTTTTCTCACATTTTACACTGAACTTAACAAGAGCTTTCTTTTTTTAAAAAAAATAAAAGTTTGGTGGGGTTTTTGGGGGTTTGGGTTTGGGGTTTTTTTTTAGTTTTCCACTGATTATTTAGTATGTCATATTTAGTGCTTTCTATAATGCTTTAAAAATTGTTTTTAAAGCATCTCCAACTTCAGGGCAAACCAGGGAATGTAAAAGCTGGGCTACTTATGAGATTTACACTTCAGTTTGCCGCCAGCCAGATGGATAGGTGACTTGCAGGTCAGAGAGATTAGAAGGGAAGCAATGACTCACAGGGGCAGCCCCCATTAGAAATGTCTCCAAAAGCTCAAATGAATAGTGTTCTTAACAGCCGTCTATTCAGGGCCTCAGCCTGCAGCACCCACTCTGCACAGCTTACTTCATCTTACTTGCTCATGAGGAACAAAGCACTTGGCTTAGCAGATTTGTCAGCAGCGCTGCACTGCTCACAGCTAACCTCCGTGTTCTTCCAAATAGGAATAAATCCTAAAAGAGAGCAACAAAATGTTCTCACACATCATATGGCAAATGATGGCCCAAAGTCAGGGTGTGATATTTACTCACCAGAAGGGAAATGCGTATGCGTGCACACTCGTGCACAGAGAAGAAAAATTTACTATATTATTTGTCTTTCCTTAGTAATTAAAGATTAAAACTCTGATCCTGATTTGGCACCTCCTGCACCTCTGTGTAGCCCATCCCCTGCAAAGATTTCAGCAGTCTCAGGAACACACGCTGGTGCTCAACTGAGGCTTTGATGCTGCAATCAATAGGAAAGCAAGATTTCATCCTAAAAATTGCATTTGGATTATAATATTAAAAACAGCTGTCTCTGTCACAGCCATGAGATCTTGATGTGTGTTACTCGTCTGTGAAGTCTCAGAAAGTCTGCCTTCTTACGTCTTTGAGTGCGTATGCGATGCCCTTATGTACGTTACTGGGGAGACAGCATGGGACTGGCAGCCCATCTTTGGTGCCATCGCAGGAGGAGCTCTCTGCTCCTCTCCTCTGCCTCCCGCTGCGGGGTCCTCATGCAGGAACGCCTTGTGGTCAGATGGCTCACTTTAAATGTCAAGGAGATGTCAGGAAGATCATTTCCTTTTAAGAAAAAAACCCTCACAGCATGCTAATTTCCTATAGGAAATGCCAGGGAGAATTATAGGACTTCAAAAAAAAAAAAAAAGGAAAAAGAAAAAAAGGGGGTGGCAGAGGGTGAAAAAAATATTAAATGTTTTACAAGGCTTTTGGTTACAGACCAGCCTCTCTAGAGGGTGAGAAAGTATGAGCTTGCAGGAACTGAATTGCCCCATAGGCAGCAGCTACTTCGGGGTTACTCTGCCCAGGTCTAGATCTCACTGTTAGACACTGATTAAGTGGCAATGCATGCAAAGTCTTTACTTGCATGATCCTGCTTTTGCTCTGCTTACTCATTTCCTGGAGCCCACCCTGTTGCTTTGATGCCTGTTTTGATGATCCTGGACCACAATCCCATTTTACCCTATGGACAGATGCCTTTGTGACATTTTTAGTTCCTTTTCTTTACCTGTCTCAATTGTTGCCTCTGGCACTTGCTTCTCCCTGATAGCCCATGCAGCCTACAAAATATTGCCTTATCCCAATCAAAACTGAGAGAATCTTTCCCTAGTTGTTTAGTCATCAGGGTTCCTTGTGCTTTTCTCTGTCACAGCAACTACGAGTTACTGATGTAAAGTAATAGAGCAGATGGAGCACTGGGCTTTGATCCGTTATAGCAATGCCTTCATTCTTGCTTTGTGTGGCTTGTAACTGCTGTAATACTTGAAGTCAGACAGAAATAAAGAAATCACAGCTAATAAACCCATAGGTACATAATAGAGTTGTGTTATCTAACTAAAAATTTCTTATATGCTAAAAAAAAAAGTTAGTCCATTGAAGATGATATTAATCTGGAGTTAGTTCCAGCACTGAATCTGAATAGAACTGGTAGAAGATTGAGATTACAACATGTAACTGTCTATATTCATGACTTTTTCTTGATTTTGCACTTCACATACAAGATGATTCATAGCTTTGTACTCCATTGTATAAAATGAATATGTGTTGTACTGGAAACACTGATTGTGAAAGTATCTGACAGTCTGTTTCTCTGTCATGTTGTCCTTCCTTTACAAAAAAGATGATGAACTCCTTGTACAAGGGAGTTCTGTGAGTTTTCTTGGCATACAACTTGTTTGGAATTCAGATTTTTATATTATTACCATGGGATCAAATCCTGCTGCCCTTATTCAATCAAAACTGCCACATATTTCAGCAAAAGCATTGCCTAAGTAGGGTGTGAAGATCAGGAAGGAAGATCTAGCACTTTGCCTGCACAATATTTAAGAAATAACAGACATCTGTGTTGTTTATTACTTTCTGTTCATAACGTCTGCAGAGAGGACTTTAAAAAATATTGGCATTGCCCTGGGTATCTAGGAACAGGGCTGGAAATATGTGCTGTGTCAGGGGGTCCAGTTTCTTACTTCACTGACAACCACGTAACAGACGCATACCCTACGGTGACCCTGTAGGGAACAGAAGCCACAAAACACTTTCCAATATTGTATCATAAACTTAAGACCTTCCATACAGAAAGTAAAACAAGGCAAGGTCCAAAGCTTAGTGTAGGGAAGGTCCAGAGCTTAATCCAAAGGCACCTCAGTGCCTTAGGTGTTGGCAACAACTGCTGAAATACTGCTCCAAGCTTGGCAGTGTTATTGCTTGTTGCAGTGGGCGTAGTTAAGACACTCAAAATGCTTCTGCAGTCCACACCCTGAATGGTTTTATGGTGCATGTTTGAATACTAACTCACCTTCGTCATTTAACAAAATTCTTGAAGGACAAAGCTGTATCTTCATGCCCAGTTTGCAGATCTTCAGCCACTTCTAACCTATTGTGGTTTTGCTAAATTTCCAGGTTACTGGCAAAACTGGAAGCATCAATGATCTCTAGATCTGTTGCTTTCCTGTAAATATTTAAGAATTTTATGATTGCAATTATTCAGTAAAATTGCCTTCAGATATGAGATGTTCACAAATACGCTTGGAATGGGAAGTGTAGCGTGTTGGAGGAGGACAGCTTAAGGTTATTGTTTGAGTTTTATTCATTTATTTCTTGCAGCGTGCTCAGGTTAGCCCCCTTCACTCACAGTAGGGTATCTGAGGCACTTGTTCAATTGCTATAGGGAACTAGAATTCTGAAATAACACTTTTTTTTTTTTTTAATAAACTGGTAGGTACATTAATGTCTTTGCCATTTTCTCTTGCTTGGTGTTATTTTTTTCAGTTTAAGTTTCTACGTTTAGAAGGAGTTAGAGCGAGCAAACTAGTTGGACAGCTGAAATAGTTTAGCACCAACAGAACTGTTCTAGTCAAATTGCCTACCCAATCCAAATCCCTTGCTGCTTTACTGTGGAGCAGCATAGCTCTTGGGGAAGCACAGAAAAAGTACTCTCTAGCCTAGGAAACAGACAAAAGCTGATCCTGCTCGAAAGAGAAGCGAAGACTGCAATAACTCACTGTTTCCAAGTGAAGAACATAAGTGAGAAGACTCAGTTTTTCTGGCATTGCCAAAGAAAGAGCTGGTCTTTAAAGCATATCTGACAGTGATAATGCAGCATGAAACTGCTTCAGCTTCGAAAAGTTTTCCCCATCTAATATGTGTACAGATTGCTTATGAGGCACTCCTGTGAAATGCATTTGTTTGAACAGCAGGCTAGACTGCAGCGCTTTAAAGGGCGCCGACAAATGAATCCTTAATAAGCAATACACCCTACACTCCTTGTTTCAGCAGTAGTGTTACAAGACGGCTAGTAGTAAAGATCGTCTTGGAGCTTTCTGGTACCTAAAGATCTCGTGCACGCCCAGCACTGCTGGGACAGTTCAGTCCTGGCGGACAGCACGGGCTTCCCAGACTCACAGTGCTGTTCTGTTTGCACGTGCCGTCTTCATTCAGAAATCTTTTTACAGACTACTCTTTCTGGATTTTGCCAGTGGCAATAGAACAGGGGCTTCTCATGAAACACAGTGTCATGTCTTATGAAGACTTCTTTATTTTTGCAGGCTGCTGAGTCTTCCACTCTCAAAAATATGAATTTCTAAGGGTACATCAAAATATGAACAAGAAAAAATAGGAGAGGAAGGATCTACCTTTTGCTATCGCATTGCTACTCAGAGTCTTTAATGATTTATACCAAGCAGCTTGTATCTTCATTAGTTTCCTTTAATGAAAAACTACAGGAAGCAAAATTAACAACATTAGGCAAAAGGTCATTGTCAAATTAGGCTGAAATCTAACCATGAATAGCAGCCATGGGTTCACACCAGTTAGTAATGGCTTGGTTTCTTTTCCATTAGTAAAACACTCTGTAGATGGCTTGCTCCTCTGAAACACTGTTGGAAAGAACAGCAAATGGGCTGTGATATCACCTCCTAACAGGGGCCAGGTGTGTGATGACACGTAGGATAACCTGGGCGTCTGTATGACTCCAGATGCAAACCTGTAGTTGGGTTACTTCATTACGAGCAAACTAGGAACAAATGAACACGTTGTTTGATGTCCTGCTGTATTAAGCTTTTTTCTAAGACTGAAAAACAGAAGTTCTTATGCCTCTCCTGCTGTTGCGCCTGGTACCCATCTATTAACCTGGCGCAGGTCCAAGTTGGTGTTTATTAAATCATAACCGCAACAATGATTCTCTCCTGTAAGCATGCAGAAAATTAAAATAAGAATAGATTTTCTTTTCAGTAGTGTAAGCTGCAGCTAAAGGAGGACTGATACAGTGCAGTGAGGAGCACGGCAGTAAATTATTCCTCTCTGACGTTGAGCTGTCCAAATAATCGGCGTCTTGGATAAGCAAAGTTGAAAGGAAACTGTGGTGCAGTCACAGTCCATCACTGCAGCTCAAATGCTGAGCTGTCAGCTGCGGTGTGGGGATGGGAAAATGAGAACAAACTCTTCTTCTGACCACTGTAATAGCTATTCATATATTAATGTTATGTGCACAGATGCAATGTTTGAAGGGGGCTGGTATCTGCCCGTTCGCTGGTATTTCAGCATGGATGCTGGCACTCTTTGTGGAGGGAGAAGAGGGCAGGAGAGCAGAAGGCTGGACCTCTGAATTTTCCACAGGTACTTCAGAATGCCTAACCTGAGCACTGCGTGTACCTGCGTATACTTGAACTAGGGCTTGTGTATTTGGCACCCTACCTGTGCCGTCTAATTCATATAGCTGTGCTAGTAATAGATACTACCTCTCTAGAAAACTTGCTTTGCTTACATCCTTTCGCCATCACGGCTGCAGCAAAACTACTACTATTACTTTGATCCATAAAAACAATCTCTCACCCCCACACACATACAGTTCATTTTTACAGGTCATATTTGTAAAATCATTTTCTCGGGTGTTTTCTGAGGCTTACAACCATTGCCAGGTGAGTATTAGCAAATTATAATAATGAAAAACAGTGACTAAATCCCTAAGCTAAATTTAAATAGAAGAGATCTCGGTCACTGTTCAGTATTCATGTAAAAACACATCCTGAAAATGCAAATGGATTTTTTGTTTTGTACTTTGGAAACACTGAAGGGTACAACAGAAACCAGGTCCTTGCTGTATCAAGCAGTAAGAAACAATTTGCAGAGCTGGCCATCTGTGTGGAGGAAAGAGAGGAAAAGTGAAAGAAAAAAACCATTCCTCCCCTCAATTTTTGCTGAAGAATAGCAACACAGAGCTATTAATTGGCTTGCCCAGTGTCATGCAGGGTTTGTGTGACTGATCAAAGAACAGAAATCAGGTCTCCAGAGTCCTGCTCCTTGGCCTCAACCACAAGATAATCCTTCATTTTAAATGCCTGCCAATCAGCTCTCCTGGTTATAATGCTGGCTGAAGTGTTATCACTGCGGTATGAAAATGCAACTACTCAGTGTTCATCAAAGCCGGATGAACAAATGAAAACTCCCATTCCCCTGGCCTCAGGAGTTTAGGTACTGTCTCTCTTAACATTTATAACAAAATTAAATGGGGCAAATTCTATGAAACTAGATAATCCAATGAACCCTCCTTTCAAAACTGGACAATGAATAAAACAAATTTGCCATGGCCAAGGGGGTAGCCTACATTTATATTACTCCTTCAACTGTAATTTCATGTTCAACAATTACTGTAGATTTCTGTTGAGTCGGTTTTTGATAAGCACAAAGTAAAGCGGTCCAGGTTTGCTCCCTCTGCTGTGGTATGGTTGCTCCCTATGTCAGAAGGACATGCTGTAAGGAAGGGCTCTCTGTGCTGCCACCTAACATGTGCGTTTCTTTATTTCATCATCCTCAGCGCCGTGGATTCACCATTGATACGCATGTGTTGTGGTCTGTACAACAGGATGAGGGAGCAAAAACTGTCCACGAGAAGATATGGGCTGCTCTCCTGTCTGCTGTGGCTGGGTCTTCTCATGTGATTTCCTCCCTGTAGAGCTCTGATAATCCATCTGGGGGAGAAGCAGAGGAGTTTTGTGTGTTAGCAATGTGTCTGTGGAGCTGAAAACATGCAATGACAGTATGTTGGTAAGGTGGGATTACAGTTGACAGGAGAACCACAGTGCGTCTTCCCGGGGCTCTGGCACGCTGCAGGGCCAAGCCTGCGTCCTCCTCTCCGGCGGCCGGGGCCAGAGGCACTTGCCAGCTGCCCGTAGCGTGAGCCGGCCCCTGCCAGCTCCCCTGCGAGGAGAGCTGAGGGCACTCTCCCCACAGGGGAAACCTCGACTAACGATTTCCTGGAAGTAACATGTCTAATCATAACCTGAACATCAGTTTTGTGCAACTCTTTAAGGAGACAGGAGTGATTCAGGAAGTGAAATATAGAACTTTAAAAACTGTTTCAATCATTGGTGGTGGAGTTTTACCTTTAAAAATGTGACTTAAGCCCTGAGGCTTCAAAAATCTGGCCTTAAACCCCAAATCGTCAAAGGTCTTTAGACAGCCAATTCCCAGCAGCATAAATTGCTTTTGAAAATGTATTTTACGCATCTGGGACACACAAGTATTTTCTAAAAGGGCTTGTAAAAGGCAACAGTGCTGCTGTTGATAATGGAGCTTCTGCAAATCTGAATTTCAATGAAATTATCTCTCTGGATGGGAAAAAAAAAAGTGTTTTCAAACAAAACAAAAAAAAGCCACAATGTTTTGCCTTATTTATTTATTTATTTATGGCACTTATTGAAAAGTCAGTCTCAGTCTAGGCCTACAGTGTTTATCTGATTACGCACATATTAGTTGTAGGATGCTGTCCCCAAATTATAGGCTTTAGTCTGCTCACCCAAGTGTAATTATGACAAATTTGGCTAGCTTACCTGGAAACATTTTATTTGAATTCTGGACTCCTTTCAGACAGCTGCATGCTTGTCCTCCTCTGGGTACCATTCACTAATAGGTAGCTTTGAACTGCAAATTAAAATTTTGCTTTCTGTGACCAAAGTTAATTTTGGAACTGTTTTCTTCTTTTTCACACATCTCTTCCTCTGAGAGATAAATGGCATTTTATGTTAAAAAGAGGAAACAAGAATCAATTTACAGCAGCTTGGTGACTATGAAAGTGCGATGTGTCGTGAAAGCTGGCAGCACTGCAGCTGCCTGGACTTCCCTTTCTAAAGCTGCTGCACAAAGCCAGGCACTGAAGAAAGGGGATTATGTGGTCCACAGGGCTTGTAGTCCAAACAATGCTTAACCAGGACGTGCTGCCCTGCATAGCCTTGTGTTCAGGAGTCGTGCATGATGCTGCTACCCACTGGTGGCGTTCCCAGCAGCTCAGCCCTTCTGCCATGTTGTGGTTTCAGCTGGGATGGAGTTAACTTTCTTGCTAGCAGCTCATATAGTGTTATGTTTTGGATTTTGGATGGGAATAGTGTGATACTGCACTGGTGGTTTTAACTGTTGCTAAGCAATCAAGGTCTTTTCTGCTCCTCATACTGCCTTGCCAGTGAGTAGACTGCGGGGGGAGGCACAAGAAGTTGGGAGGGGACACAGCTGGGACAGCTGACTCCAGCTGACCAAAGAAATGTTCCATGCTATATGATGTCATGCTCAGCATATAAAACTGGGGGAAGAAGAAGGAAGGGGGAACATGTGGAGTTATGGCATTTGTCTTCCCAAGGAATCATTATGCATGATGGAGCCCTGCTTTCCTGGAGATGGCTGAACACCTGCCTGCCGATAGGAAGTGGAGAATGAATTCCTTGTTTTGCTCTGCTTGCGTGCACAGCTTTTGCTTTACTTATTGAGCTGTCTTTATCTCAACCCACAAGTTTTCACACTTTTACTCTTCTGATTCTCTTCCCCATTCTGCTGTGGGGAGTGAGCAAGCGGCTGCGTGGTCCTAGTTGCTGGCTGGGGTTAAACCATGACAGGCCATCAGCACAGTGCTTCGGTCTTGAGAAAATTGTTGTTGAGCAAATATGTTGTTTGGTGGCTATGTGTTCTAACACAATACGCTATTGGGAAATGCTAAAGGGGCACATGGATGCAACTAATTTCCCTTGCTAAGGTAGCTGGAAGGGCAGCGAACCGTAGACTGATGTTTTTGCTTTTGTGGATAAAGCCATGATGTGTTTTCCCTACTAGATCAAGCTGACTTGTAAACCCTGGAAAGCTCAGTGAGGCATTACAGGTACTGCTTGTACTGTCGTTCCTTGATTCACGATCTCTAAACCAGAAACTCAGTTTGGCGTGCTGAAGTCTTGATCCCAGCTGCTGTATCTAGCATGAATTAGTGCTGTTTCACTGATCTGGCCTTTGATGCTGTTAGGCACTGGAGCTAGTAGGAATCTTTTCACTGTACTGACTTTTATCTTTTCTACCTATGCAGTACTAGAGTTCATGAAAAAAAAAAAGTATTATTAGTAACACCTGGATTTTCTTTAGTATCGAATAATATTACATTTGATAGTCAAATAAATGCCTCTCACTTCATTGAAAGGGTATTTGTTCATCTCAGAGCTGACTTTCAAGAGTGGGTTATGGTATTTTTAGCTCCAGCCAGTGTGTTTTCTCATTGCCATATCACACTACCTCCTTGTACACCTTAGCTGCAAATGTCGGATGTGGAGGATTAATTCTGATTGATAAGGAAGTAGCTTTAATATAACTTCATCTGTTTAATAACTTTATTACCTGAACCATCCTAATGCCTTAAGAAACACAGCAGACACACAAGACAGTAAAAAAACTTTCAAATGGCAGAGTCTTTGCTTTATCATATGTCAAAAGATTATGTTGGCTCCTCGGATAAAGTAAATCAAAGAACCCTACTTATTTTCTATTTCCCTCCTCTAGCTAGTTTAAATTCACGCCAGAATTTCATACTGCATGGTGCATTTTATTAATTGATGTTGCCATTTTGAGATTTCCTTGATAATGAGCCTGTTCAGGTCATGCTGGTATTTCACTCCTTGCCGTAATTGCACTGTTACATGGTTCCCCTAGAGAGTGGCAAGACTGAGCTAGCAATAATTGCTCCTCTTTTGTCTTTATATAACACCTATAGGCACCAACCTACACTTGAGCTGAAAACCTCTTGAGTCTCTGGTTTCTTCATTTTTCTCTCTCGAATTTCTGCATAAAAACAAGATGAAGAACCTTTTAGAGAGAATTATTGCCCAATAAAATATACCGATGAGTATTATCCAGGCTTAAAAAGCACATCAGATCTATTTACATGGCTTCACTTCCTATGCCACGCTCCAAAAGACTCCATAATTCCTAGTCAAAGGCTCGAGTGATGGAGATCCATCATATCTATTCCTGTGGCCCATTATCCTTAGTGACATAGAATAGTTCCTAATTTTACCTCCGAATCTTCTTTGTTGTAATTTAGGCCTATTATGTCTTATCTGAACAGTCAATAACAAGTTGTTCCCCTCCCCTTTGCAATTGCCTTGTATATATTTTAAGGCTTCCTTTGGGATAAGCACAAATTAGCTCAATGACTATTCACTGGTGGTGTTTCTTAGACTTTGAATATTCTGGTGTTCTTTTTCGTACTCTCCAGCTGCTCCAGATCATTCTTGAAGTGTTTTGCCCAAAACTGGACACACTACTCCAACTGAGGTCTTACTAGTAGAGTGCCTTTCAGGTTTTACCCCTCTTTTTGTAATCCAGGGTGATGTGTTCCCTTCCCAATAGCATTGACTCGTGCAAACATTACCTTCTATTGTAATTATTAGATGTTATTCTAGAACTTGCTGTCCAGCTCGGTGTATACTCATTTGCCTAGTTGACTGTGCCTGTCTGGGTGTAGTACACTGCACTCCTCCCCGTTGAGAATCATCTTGATTTTTTTCCAGGAAGCTTCTCCAATTTATCAAGACCATTTTGTATTCTAATCCCATTCAACCATCAAAAACCTGCCAAATATTTATTCACCTGACTCAGGCTCACCTTAACAACTTAAATACCTCTTTAAAAATATCTACATATTAAAAATTGAAGTGGATCTACAAGATTACATTATATGAGTGCTGATAAGCAGGGTGCATGAAGTAGCATGGTTATATATCCTGCTTCCTTCTGGCTTGGATGTTTTTCTCAATTTCATTCTCAGAACCATCCCTTGGGAAGAAGGACAGTCAGAAAGCGTTTCCTAAAGTCACCCTGCCTTGACCCCTAGACTTAAAGGCAGGTTTACATCAGCTTCTGCCATCAGCAGAACTGCCCCAATGCGTAACTCAGAGTGGCCATGGTCAAGGAGCAGTGGGTAGTGGTGGGAGAGCAGATGTGCATAATGTTTCCCTTCAGAGATGTTCTCAAGATGCTGCCACCCATGCTGCAAGGCTAGGACAACATGGAGAGTCCAAGACTTTGTGCTGGAGGGCAGTTGCAGGGCACTGAAAGCTGTCATGAAGATTTGAGCTTGTGCCAGCTCTGGGCCACAGTGCAGCCTGCCGTGTGGGCATACCCTCACTTTCTGGGCTTGAGGATCAACACAGACCATTTTCCACCTGGCTACGACATCCTCATCAGGCACAGTTTTGCCTTACGTTATCCCTGGAGAAATTTCACTAACATTAATTTTCCCCAGAAGACTCCTCCATTCTTCATACTTGAAGTCCTGGCAGAGTCATATTTAGCAGCGACACGGGCACTGGGGGAGAGCCACTTGCTATACTGTCACTCAGCCCTATTCCCGTCACAGGACATGGATCATATGCTGCATCAGCTAATGTTAACTGCAGCACTCTTCTCCCTTTTCCTTGCTTCTTTGCCATCTTTCTTTCCCTTCTCCCTTGTTTCCTACACCCCAATCTCCCTTTTTTTCTGTAAATCCTCTCCCAGATAAAGCCTGGCAAGGAAAAAAGGCTAAATACTGAGAAGCCACAAGCATTTCTGGATAAGCTCTCAGGCTTGTCTCCCCTTCCTCCCACCTGTTCAGCAGGATGTTTAGATTATCGCTCTTTACATCAATTCTGTCATTTTACTATAGACTAAAGAATTTAAGTCTGCTGAAAAGGTGTCATAAGTAAAGCACAAGTAGAGACTTACGGATGATGTTCAGAAGCTTCTCTTAAACATTTCACAGCTCCCTCCTTCCCTGTCTTGGCACACTGTGAAAGGGAGCTGCTTTTATGAGCCATTCACCCAAACATTTTTCCTGTTTGCATTCATGGCAGAGGGGAGTCTGGGGACAGCGAACGCTCCCACAGCTACTGTGCAAATAGCAGCTAATATTCAAGTCTGCCAGGATGGGGGTATACTGCAGCTTTGAAGTTGCTCGATGGGTTGGTTTGTATATTCACATTTTTATATGCATATTTATTGCCTAGAAGCCTACATAGTCACTTTAGTGAGGAATCTGGAAGAGAAAAGTTAAAATGGCACAATCTCAGCATGTCCCCATAGCAACCCTTACACGTGATGAGTTCAGAGTTAGTGGATTAGAGTTGTTTCTCTGATGAAACACCAGATGTGGCACGGAGGACTTTGACCCAGCCAAGAGACTCTCCTCTTTATGGATGTTGGTCTTATTCATGCCCTAGCTAATGCTAAGAAGGTGTTTATATGTAGACCATGTTCAAGGCTGGTTTGATTTCCAGCCTGAAGATGTTCTAATTTGCATCCTGACCCAGCAGTTCCTCTGGACTTAATAGCAGCAAAGGCCTGCCCTATCTCCTGTCTCCGACAAGTCTCCTGGCCTGGTTTGTCTCCTGTGGAAAGTCTGTGGCTATAAGCACTATATATGACTCCTTAATTCCCTGCTTTCACTGCTATTTCTGAAGATTATTTTGCACTGGCAGCTGTGATGGAGCAGAATGGCTGGGAGCAGTGGGAAGTGCTACTTCCTATCACTGGTAGTGACTGCACTTTTGATGGTTGAGTTTCATTACTAAAATCCCTTATTAATATAGGACCATTCTCTTCTGTCCCCAGAACCTTCTGCCAGCAGCTGGATCAGAACTGATGACCAGTAACTACCGTTGAATACGGAGATTTCTTGCCAGCATTGTACAAAGTAGATGTGTTGTGTTAAAATCCCTAGCTTTGAAAAGAACAGCAAGAAAGCGTAGGGTGCCAAAGGAAATTACACATTACAGCTGCACCCTCTATATTCTCCTGCTGTCCTTGCCATTGCAACAGCTGTAGCCAGCAGCGGTACCTGTGGTGGAGCATTTTGAAACGCAAAAGTGTGGGCGTCTGGTGCTGGTTTCCTGCAGGTCTTAAAGAAATTGTCTTCACCCTCAGGAGATGAGCACAGGGCATGCATAGTTCATGAGGAGAGCAGCACTGGACAGGGTCGAAATAGGGAACGTGTACAAGGTTGATTTCACTATTGGGTTGTTTGATTTGATTGGAACTGGCATTTCGGTCAAAGAAGTATCTTAAAGGACAGTTAACAGTACCTGGAGTTCTCTTGTCAGGTACTTAAAAATCCTAGGGAAGAAATATATAAATAACAGCAGGACCAAGGAACACTTTAACATACATAAGAAATCTGGTCCAATGAAACGCTTTATATAAATCCAAAGAGAATTCATGGGAAAATAGCACAATAGCCTGTCAGAATCAAAGGACAATCCCAACTGCTGTGAGATAAAATAAAACATGATGGCAAAGTCTCAGAGCACAACAGACACCATCTGACTCTTGTTCTAGCTGTAAACTTGGTACTTTGAAACTCAGAGCCTTTTTCTCCTTTCCTGGAGTTCGCCTTTTATGCTGAAAGCTTATTATGATTGCTGTGAACCAGGTCTTTGGTTACACTTATGTACCTCCTCATAGGGAACAGCTGTACCATATCCTGGGGTTTTGAGCTAATCAGATGGAGCAGTTAAGTAGAACTTTATGTCATGATAAGATGTCCCAGGAAATCACTGCTCACCAGGCATCCTGGCAGTAATGAGGCTGCGGGTCTGAGGAGGGTTCCCTGTGGGAGGTGGCAAAGGAAAAGTTTGGGGAATTGCTGTCCAGAATGGTTGTGTGAGGAGAAAAACAGAACAGATAAGGAAAACAAAAGAGCGAGAATCTCCATCAGATGAAATGGAAGCAGTGATATTCAGCAGGAACCCCTTTGGAAAGGCAGACTTAGGGATCTCTGAACATGGTGTCTGATTCTGTTTTGCTTCTGCTGCTTTCATGGAAATAGCGCTCCCCATGCAGTCTTGGTAAATAAAGAGGAGGGCACCAAAGAAAGTACTTGACTAACATAATCTGTTTCTCTCTGACGTGAAAACAAGAGAGCTAGATACAAAATATTGTCTATACCCTCAGGCAAAAGGATGACAAAAATACATGTGTAATTATATTCCTCATTTTGGGCTTTGCTATTATCAGAGGGCACACGACTGCTTCTCCCTCCCTCCAAGACCTTTCTGAGATAAAGACAGAGATTATGTATCGCCAGCACTCATAGTAAATAGCCTTCTCATCAGACAGTTGGCATTTATGAAGGAAATGGAAAAGCTCAACAACAGCAACATTGCTGCAGAATAAAAAGTCATTGTTCAAGCATAAAAGGCTTATTGTTTTCATAGGAGTTAATTTTCATGCAATTTTCCAATTCAGCATTTTTTTTTAAACCCTTAACACTTCCTAGCTCTTCCTGGTAGGTAAGCACTGTACAAACATTATCTAATTCATAGTTATTAAGTAAGTAGCTATTAATATTTTCATTTTGGTGACAGAATGGAGACATGAGCAATTTCTTCCTTAATGTCATGGATTGGGTCATTTCCTTAGCAATGCGCAGGCATGGCTGGCTAGGAAGATAGGCTTAAGGGCTGGGTTGTGCCATGGACTAAACAACCCGATCTTAGTCTTCCTGAGTAGTAGCGCAGGAGCAGAGAGAACATAGCTTTGTTCTCAAAATGGGAAGAGCAGAATTGAATCAAACCTGGGCAACACTCTCCCCTTTGCTCTCCAAAATACTTGTTACCATCTGGACTACTGCAGTGATGATATAGGCCAGCTAATGAGTCTACTCACAGGAGGGAGCAAAGGAGGAACTGCCCTATTCTTGGCTAACAGGGTCTTTCAGAGGCTTTTCTTGGTTGGTACTTTTTGGGTACATTGTCTCGGTCCTGAACCCTGCCTGATTCATAAAGCAGCCCCTAAGCAAATTGACCTAAGACAGAAAGCAAGTTTGTACCAGTAGGGCTGTAATAGGGCAGACATGTGACATCTGGGGCCTCCTAGGTTAGATGCTTAGTGCCTGTCTTTCTGGTGGATGGTAAAACAGGCCCAGGCACCTCCACAGAAAATATTCTGTGCTCCCAGGGAGGGAAGAAGGAGATGCTTGGTCAGCCGAAGAGAAACAGCAAGACAGGTGTATATCTTAATGGGCACCTAAATCAGGGCTTCACATTAAATACATCCATCCTTTCATTACTGAGTCTATACCAGAGACCAGCTGTCTGATGGAAGGGGAAGAGACATCAACAGCCTGCAGGGCTCACCTAGAAAGTGTGGGCTCTGCTCGACCTGGGGCATTCTACCCAACAGCTCCCCTTCTTTTCTAAGCTGTGATTCTTTCCCACTAGGCTGAAGGCTAGGCTGAAATGGAGTTTCTTGCCATTTCTGCGCAGATGGGCCACCATGCAGGAAGGCAAGATCAAGCAATGAGGAACGTCCTACAGCGGCACAGGGCCAGGTGGGGGGCAGGCTAGAGAACAGCAAGGAGAGTCTCATTATAATAGTAATTTTCTTGACCTACTTTATTCAACCATGGCACTTTGCAAGCAGGGTCCCTAGCAACAGCACCGCAGTCTTGAGGCATCATGATGGAGACTTGGTGTTTGGTTTTTTCAGCTGCTGTTCCTCATCCTGAGCAAGGCAATTTGCCAGCAGCTCAACAAGGACATTGCCAAAAAGCCTGCCTCTCTCATCCATGCTTTCTTGCTCATTCGTGAATTCCATGCAGAAATGTGGAGGAGAGCAACAGGGTTACTTTATAGTGTTACGGTAACCATGTTTGGGATGAAAAATCAAACAAAACTATGTGCCACATGGCAAAATTACTGAGGGAAAGAATGCTGTAGGCTACGTGTGCTGATGCGAGAGTTGCTCTCTTTTTCTCAGCTCATGATCCTGTGGTTAGATACAGATAATGAGTCAGAGCTGAATGCTTCCTGTAGACTTAAATTTTTCATAGCTCAACAACACACTGCTGGGGTGGTTTTAACAAGGTAAGCACACACAGGCGTACACCAGTGAATAGACAGTCTTGGGGGAATAAGGAGGGCCCTAAGAGAATTTAATGTATTTGAGAGTGTTTTAGTAATGGCACTTGCCTAGCAAAAAAATCCATAAACACCACTTGGATTCCTTTCATTCAGATGTTTGCTTCCTAGTTTCATTTTGTCTTTCCAGGAACTCAGAAATAAAATGTCACAGAAACTTCTACCTTTTAGGCTCCTGCTGACCGTCATATTACTCATGTAACCAGATGTGATGTCCACATTGTTTTGGTCACATGAAACGAGTTAGTAGTCCAGCCTGTAATAGACTGGAGTAATGGTGAATTAGAGGACAGACACCTTCATCGCCATTAGGGTTTGACTATACCTCAAAACCCTGGTAATGCAACTGCAGAAAAAAACTGTCCTCCCCATATGTAGGTACATCTTCCTCCTCTAGCCAGAGACCCAGAGCAGGGTTTGCACCTCTCATCTATCCTGCAGTCTCTAATGTGTCGCTGCAAGTAACAGGATAACCATCTCAGGCCCTGTGGGATGTTAACTCTTCAGAGAACTGGTCCCAGACCTTCCCTCCATTATAAATTCAAACAATTACTGTTAAGTTTTCCTGTCTGTTAAACCGTGTCTCTGAAGTCATTAATCTAACAGCCTTTTAGTACCATAAATGCCTTCTGTTTTACTAGCTGTAATAGTTACTGAGTCCAGAGGCAGTCTCCGAAAGAGGACGCTTTCAGAGACCACCTTGTTCTTCCTGAGATATGGATCCAACTTATGAAAGCTGGCCAGCAGCCTGAAGAACGTATTGCTGCTGCTGGACCCAAACATGTTGTGGATGGAAAGAAAGATCAGCAGTATTACCTTCTGTGCACTACCGTTGCTAAAATGTCCATCTCATAGCACATAAGCAAACTGAACCCTGAAATATCCATGTTTTGTGGTCCTACATAGTGTATCTTTGCCCAGAACTTTGACTTGAAGTGGTGAACTGAGGCTTTGCAATAAAAGGTACAAATGCGAGTGTTAAAACTCCCTTTTCCAGAAATACAGCTAAAACATTTTGTATGGCTCAGGTTAGATTTTTTGCATAGCTGCTAATCGTTCATTTACATGGATCCAAGTCAGATACCAGGGGCAGTGGGCTCAGTGCCTTCTGTGTTGTTTCAGACCCAGGGTCAGTGAGTACACAGCCAGGACATGGCACAGCGGACTGTCATGCACTGTCAGCTCTTTATGGTGCACTATGTTGCCTCTTGGATTAGTATCCAACTCGCTTTGCTCATCCTTTGAGCAGAAGGAAGGGAAGGAACCGTTACCTGAGGCATGCAAGCAGAAGCAGCTGTGTGCGAGTGAGGACAGAGGGGTGGAGGTGGCAGCCAAGGAGTGGTCACAGAGGGAGGCCAGTGCTATGGTCACCTCTGAGCTGGGGCTGGAGGCTCGAGGACTGCATGCACACACAGCCTGGTAGGGTGCCAGCAGTACTTACAAGCCAAAGGCCAGAGAGCGGACTGAGGGAGTTACATCATTTTATTGCTTTTAACCACGTACATTGAACTGCCTTTGGAGGCTGTTTTAGAGACGGGTGGCATTTGATCCTCGCTGTGATCCAGCAAAGTCACCCATCAAAACAAGGAAATTAAGGAATGCAAAATCACAAAGGGGAGTCAGGATTTCAGCTGTTGCTGCCAGGATATCGCACTCCCTGCTTGCGGCAGCCCTGTGGCATCTCTTCCAGGACACTGTGGGTGTGCCTGTGGGAATACCCCAGAAGATGGGCAGAAGATGTTCAACCATCCGGCTGGGTGCCCTGCACCACCCGGGTCTCACCACACAGCTATTGAGCCCTGATGCTACAGCATAGCCTTAGCAGGGCCTGAAGCCATCCCTCTGACTATAGGTATTTACAGAATAACACCCTGTACAAATCACACTGGGAAGAATATGCATATTGAGTTAGTTCCTCTATATGCATATATGTAACTCCTGTTAGTTTCGTACAGAAGTAACAGGGATCTGGACTCGTTTAGTGAGACAGATCTCAGCTACCAGTTGGTAAAAAGGATCTGGCCGTGTGCTGCTACCACTTCTCTCTGGCTGCTTCATATGGCCTGAAGATGTGCGAGGCCATGGCTGGCTTTGGTTGTGCATAAAGGAAACTTTGGATGCCCTTTCCAGCTGGCTTTTTTTCTTTTTTTTTTTTTTTAAATAAGAAGAGAGGAATTATAGCCTTTTAATTTTTTTAACAGAAAAACAGCTTCTTTGAATCTGTGTCTTACCTTCCAGAATTAATTTCTTCCAACTGTGCCACTGAGAATACTTTGTTATAAATCATGCAACAGTGGGTGTATTTTAGCTGGGCTGATATAGGCTGTGTTGCTTTATACTAGTGCTGCTGCTACAGCATGAACTGTGCTTTCCTTGTTGTGTATTCAGAGCAGATGGGTTTTTGCATGTCCTGAGATATCTTACCCTGTCTTTTTAGAAGTCCATGGCAGAACTGTGATTGATTTGAAGGTACAGAGGATTGCAGGATAATGAAAAATTACCTGAGGCTTCTGCTGAGCTCAAGGGTCTATGAGCAATAACATAGTCATCGTTATTCATAAACGGTGAGATACTGCATGCTGTTTTTCAAGGTTTTAATTGCAGTTGGCGTTACAGACCTATTGCTGGTGGCAGCCATCTTGCTGAAATGTGGTGTTTCTGGCACTACTTGCAGTACAAAAACCTCACAGGAATAACTGTCAGCCAGTTTCCAGCAGGCTAGAAAAAAGCTGTCTGCAGTTAGAAGCAAATTTCCTCTTTCGCTTCTAGAGATGCATTTAAACTAGTGTTAAATTTGAGCCTAGCTTCTGTTAGGACTAACTTCTGTGGCTCTGATGGCTGCCACTGATGTGCTGAGAGCGGAGTGGTCTCTTGACACATGAGCTTGGGTCTGGGCAGGTCCACGTACAAAAATACATGGAAGTCATAACGCAATGCGCAGAAGATCCTCATCCCATGTTATCAGGCCTTGTGAAGGGATGTTTTCCCAACATGTTTCACTTCAACCAATGCTGTTTTCCCTTGCCATCGCCTTCCTTCTGTCCTCGTGAATACTACAAGTTCAACAGTTTACCCAGGGTTGTTTGTTGCTTTGAAAGCATATGCAAAACTGAAAGTTGCCTAGTGTCACCTAGTTTGAATGCAGACTTCCCTGGTGTTGCTTTGATGACCCTGAGGGGTGGCATAACCAAATGCAAAGTTAGGCATGATTTGCACTCCCTCCTCTGCTGGCAGAAATGCTGCACAAACATGATGATTCAAATTGGCTGGATCAGGCAAGTATGAGAGGCAAATGCAGAATAATAACTCCACATACAAGGTCCTGTTGGCAGAGAGATGCAGTCCCTGGTGAATCTTTGGGGAAGCATGAATATTTTCAATAAACAAACAGGACATGGTCTTTGAGGGTAGGCAGAGGAGGTAGGAAAGTGCTATCAGCCATAGTCATGTTCAATTAGTGGCTGTAAAAGTGATATTTGCTCTGCGTATTCTTCTTAGGATCAGCACTGAGAATACAGCTCATCTATTAACACATCTGACACGGCACAGTGTTTAACCCACTTTCTTAGCATCTTGCCTAGGAGAATAGGTCAGTCTGTTTACTGAGATATTTTGCAGCACATTTTTCTACCACTACTGAGAAAATGGTCATATTTCAGACAGTGAGGCCCATTAGCTTTTTTCAAGAGGCAATTCCCTGTGAATATGCTGAGCACTGCCTGACACATTAGCCATGGACGGGCAGTTCACTCATCGGCCAGTGTTGGATGGCACCTGCTCGTGCCACAGCTATGTAGTAACTCCGGATGGGTAGAAAGGAGAGACTTTCCTCTTAGTCAGAGGCTTATTCATAAGAAAGATATATATAATCAAATAAGAAATCTCTTCTATTCTTTAGATAGTCCATTGCCACATAAACGGTTAAGATGATCACCTTGTAAAGGAGTTCTGAAGTTCTCATCCAGCTGATATTATACACGAGCTTTCCTGGAAAAGACATGTTATTACTGCAGGATTTTTGTGTTTAGCTGGATGAGAAATAAAAGTATTGTCTGAGCTGTTTGGAAAGCTGTAGTTGGGATTTCCAGCAGACAGAAGGGGACAATAGCTGAACCGAATGGTGATGTGATATGAAGGCAACAGGAGAATGGAAAGTTGCTGTGTCATGACAACTGTAGCAAAAGTATTTTAAGAGGGTGATCACTGCTAATTGCCTTGAGCCCTTTGCTTGTATCTTGTGTCCCTTACCACTGTTTCAACAAGATCTTTCCTATTTTGGATTGTGTTCCGCAGGGAGAGATTTGTGTCTTCATGTTATTTGGAAAGCACCACGCCTGGGACTGGGCAGCCAATAATGAGTAAATAACTCACGTGTTTTGGGAGCCTGTAACAGTAGCTGTATGGAAAATGGCAAGACTGCCTGGCTTGCACTGCTGTCTGCATGCACTGAGAGACCTTCTGCACGTGCTGAGAGACCTTCTGCACCCAGCACGTGGTTCCCTGGCTAATGCGACCATTGGTGACTGTGCAGATTGTTCAGAGTGAACTGTACGAAACCAGAAGTGAACTGCTGGGAAACAAGCAAGCGTTTCACACAAAGCAGATCTGAGAGGACCCTGTTCCCCCTGCAGCGACCTGAGACTCCCCTCCCACCCCCAAAGCTGGTGTGCTGTGCTTCTCTGTCCCCATTTTCAGCACTTGCTGCAATCCTCCTGATGCCAGGCCTTCAGGTATCCCTCCTCTTCCCTGCTGTGTCAGGATCAGCCGCTCTCCTCCATGACAAGAGTTATAAACATGCTGTTTCTTCCTTCCTTTCATCACGTCGGGACAGTGGTCTCCCAGTCTCCTCTCAGGGGCTCCCTTTGTGCCTCACTTCCTCTTCCTCCCATTCAGGAAATCCCAACCTACCACCCACACAGCCAGCCTGAGGAAGACCAGTAAGATGAACGTAAGATCTCATCAGCTAAGCCAAAAATCTCCTGACAGAGTTTACCTAACAGAATGGGCTGTGTCTCCAACCTCCTGCCGCCAAAGTCAGAATTTCCTTACTTTCAGCAGTATGAGGATGCTAAAGCTAAGTGTATAAACTGGGTCACTTTGTTACTATCACCTTCGAAAATTCAAAGGCGTGGGAAGGCAGTGCTTCCAATTCCAACTCAGTACCTGGGGAAGGCAGCAGATATCTTTGTTGTACTGGGCTGTAAGATGAGTTTTCCCTTAGGTAAAATCTTGCCTTCAAACTGGAAAGGTTTTCCTTCTTTTTTTATTTTGAATTTAAAAGTAATTCTTGCCAATTTGAGAAACAAAATGGCACACTCCCAAAATCACATGCTGCATTAGTTTGGCATGTATATTAAAAAGTTTCCTTTTATAGAGGGCTGGAAGGTTAGGAATGGAGTCCTGCAAGGGAAAGGATAAGTGTGTCATTGCTTGATGTGCTTAAAATAAGGCTGACGGTCCAGTACCAAACACTGGGAAGGATGGGTGAAGAGCAGTCATCAGAGGGAAGCAGACTGTCTGATCTGGGCTACATCAAAAGAAGCGTGGCCAGCAGGTCAAAGGAGGTGATTCTGCCCCTCTACTCTGCTCTCGTGAGACCCCACCTGGAATACTGCATCCAGCTCTGGAGCACCCAACATAAGAAGGACATGGACCTGTTGGAGCGAGTCCAGAGGAGGGCCACGAAGATGATCAGAGGGTTAGAGTGCCTCTGCTACGAGGACAGGCTGAGAGAGTTGGGGAAGACCTTATAGCAGCCTTCCAGTACTTAAAGGGGGCCTACAGGAAAGGTGGGGAGGGACTTTTTATCAGGGAATGTGGTGATAGGACGAGGGGTGAAGGTTTTAAACTGGAAGAGGGTAGATTTAGATTAGATCTCGGGAAGAAAGTTTTCACTATGAGGGTGGTGAGGCACTGGAACAGGTTGCCCAGGGAAGTTGTGGATGCCCCATCCCTGGAAGTGTTGAAGGCCAGGTTGGATGGGGCTTTGAGTAACCTGGTTTAGTGGAAGGTGTCCCTGCCCATGGCAGGGGGGTTGGAACTAGGTGATCTTTAAGGTCCCTTCCAACCCAAACCATTCTATGATTCTGTGATCTGTTAGCTCTTTTGCATCTCCTGCTTCTTGAATTCCATAAGGAAAATTCATGTATAACGTACTTTTCTTGGGGTATATTTGGCTTCTAACACATTGCCTACAATTGCCCTAATCCTGCAGGCCTTAATCCCAGTTTAGTTACTTTGGAGAAGGCTTCTGATGTCAGGTGGTGACAAGTCCCCTAGTACAATAGGCACAGTGATGCTGGCACATTTGTAGTTATGATCTGGCCACACATGAGTTTAGTTTTTTTCCTTGGTCTGCTACACAAGGTCTGCTACTGTCTGCTGACCATTTGCTGCTGGCATTTAGTATCAACACTGCACTTATAGTATGCTTTCCCAGAGCCCAGCTTTGCTAGATTCCCAGCCAACGGAACTCAGGCCATCTCTGGTCCTTTAATCCTTGTGCTCTGCTTTTCTCATGTCCTCCATGGATGTCCTTCCTTCACCTTCACCAGAGAGAACTGCAGATAGAAACAGTGGTCTTCCAGCCACCTTGGATATTCAGTCATATTTTGGTGTATTAATGCCAGTGCTTACAAGAGTCTTGCTGAAGTTTTAGAAAATCTTCCTGTTCCTTTTGAACTTCTTGCTGCTGTATCTGAACTTGTACAACTAAAGCAGAGTTTGACCTATGGCACTATCTTTAAATAGAAATTTGCCTGTAGTGTATTATTTTGGTTTGTTACATGCAAGAAAAAATCTTTTCTGGCGATTCCCATGCAGTGAAGAATTTGCAGGATGAGATCAAAATTAATTGCTATAAGTAATGCAGCCACTGTACACAGTGGTTTTACAAAAACAAGAAATCATCATCAGATTAAGACACTGAGCTCATCTAGAGTTACTGCAGTCAGAGAATTCAATTCAACAGAGACACTGCTCATGCAGCACAACCATACGCTTTCTGAAAATATAAATCACAACAAATGAACTGGGAAAGGCACGGCACTGACACACATACAATTACAGAACAAAAGAAATCTCTCTTGGTTTTACTTGTTTGATTAAAAAACCTGAAAGGCAAAGATTTGTTTATCTCATTGCACAGGGACACGGCAAGATTCTTCTGTTAGATCTTTACGCTCAGGGCTGTTTCACATGCATGGTCATGGCATACTAACGTTTAAGGCACACTAGCATTTCTTGTAAATAATTATTAGGGACCTACCATTGTACCTGGGTCCAAGATCAACGCACAATGAACTCAGCAGTGATTGACTTGAAAGGTAAATACCTTGTGGGGTAATCTGAAAAAAGTCTGTTCCCATCAGCAGCTCACTCAGAGGCTTGGAGGGGGATATTGTAGCTTCTAGAGAAGTCTTGCAGCATGAGTTTTAAAGCTTTGCTTGGTTCAAGTGACAGTGGTTAGTAGTTCAAAACATGGCTCAAGGCAGCAATTTCATTTCTCTGGATTTCAGCAGGAGAAAAATGTAATAGTTCGCACAGTTGTTGTACTCAGCTTGCAATGAAAAAGGAGCTCATGTGCTATAAATATATTTCAAATGCCAAGACAAATCAGATGTGTTCTTATAAACAGTCTTGTAAAGGTAGGCAATCTATTCTCTGTTAGTTACGTATTATACCCTCCTGGCCTCCAAGCTCATGAGATATGCTTAGGTAGTAGTTTAAAATGTGAACATCCAGAACACACATAGCAGATATTTACAGGTTGACACATCTAATTCTTTTTAATTTATTTTACATGTTCATTTCTTTTACCTGTTAATATAAAATCACAACTTCCTCTTTCTTCTCTCTTAATCCAAGAAGCAGATTTTAGAGTAATTCCAGACGGAAGGCCAACAGTAAAAATTCTGAAGACCGTTTGGCACCTAACATTGCACAGAAGTGCCCAATGCTGATATGTTATATTAATCCGTGTGTATTGACTATATGGAGGCTTAATTTAAGTATATTAATGTAAGCCATATTCTGCAATTTTACTGTAGCCAGTTGTATAAGGTTCAGCAAGGCCAAGTGCCAGGTCCTGCACTTGGGTCACACCAAACCCATGAACGCTACAGGCTTGGGGAAGAGTAGTGGCTGGAAAGCTGCCCGGCAGAAAAGGACCTGGAGGTGTTGGTCGACAGCTGGCTGAATATGATCCAGCAGTGTGCCCAGGTGGCCAAGAAGGCCAACAGCATCCTGGCCTGTATCAGCAATAGTGTGGCCAGCAGGACTAGGGCAGTGATGTTTCCCCTGTCCTCGGCACTGATGAGGCCCCACCTCGAATACTGTGTTCAGTTTTGGGCCCCTCACTCCAAGAAAGACATTGAGGTGCTGGAGCATATCCAGAGAAGGGCAACACAGCTGGTGAGGGGTCTGGAGCACAAGTCTTCTGAGGAGCAGCTGAGGGAACCGGGGTTGTTCAGCCTGGAGAAAATGAGGGTGAGGGGAAACCTTATTGCTCTCTACAGCTGCCTGAAAGGAGGTTGCAGTGAGGGGCGGGGGGGTCAGTCTCTTCTCCCAAGTAACAAGCAATAGGACAAGAGGAAACGGCCTCAAGTTGTGCCAAGGGAGGTTTAGGATGGATATTGGGAAAAAATTTTTCACCAAAAGGGTTGTCAAGCATTGGGACAGGCTGCCCAGGGAAGTGGTGGAGTCACCATCCCTGGAAGTATTTAAAGATGGGTGGACGTGGGGCTGAGGGACATGGTGTAGTGGTAACTTGACAGTGCTAGGTTAATGGTTGGACTCAATGATCTTAAAGGTCTCTTCCAACCAAAACGATTCTATGATTCTATGAAATAAATCTCAATGAGATTTCCAAAACACCAGATCTGTTTGATGTCTAATACTCATTACTTCTCAAAGGGAATTAGCCCCAGATCCTGCGTAGGCTTTCTTGCAAATCCTATTTGATGCCTATCTGCATCTTTAAGTATCTAAATGCCTTTGCAAATCTGGATTCAAACTCTTAAATACTACCTCAGAACTTAGTGAAAATGTTAAGGAGAGTTTTGCCTAAGAAAACATTTCAGTATTCAGCCTTGGAATTAATCAGGTGCAAACCAAGAAAGGCTAGGTTCTAGATAATCCTTCCAAAAATTAATATCTAAACTTTCTCTGTGAGTGCTTAATCCTATATACTCTAATACAACGAGGTAAGGACATACTGTTCATCTTTCCAGCACCTCAGTTGGTTTTTCTTTAAATAAAGGACAATAGATCAACGGCAGTCTAAGTCAATTGAGAATCTAGCGTCAGAATTTGTTTAATTGGACCGAAGGTCCTGGCAAGATCTAAATATAAACATACTTAGAAGAGAAATCTTTGTATACTACATTTTCTTTCTGATACCCGAGTCTAAGTTTAATGTAGACATCTTTACTGCCATCCAATTTGCAAGAAAGTGCTTTGGAAAGATATTTACTTTTTAGGGTTTTTTTTTCTTTGCTCTAAGAAGCACTTGAAAAACAACACATCTCAAACACAAACCAATAGAAATGTAATCTCAGTTGTCTAAATAAGGAAAAAGATCAGAGTTCTTCCTGTTTACCTTGCTTCCCCCATAGCATCTACTTTTCTAGTTGATATCAGAAAGGAAAGTGAAAGGAATATTGCAATATGTTAAGACAATAACAACCCCAAACCTCCTTGTCTTTCCAAATACTCTATTTTCAACACTACATAGATTTCAACATAGATCAAAAAAAGAGTGCCACATGAACACGCACACACATGCCTTTATGACCTCTTGCTGATTTCTGCAGAAAGAAAGGTCAGAATTTTCTTTTGATTTGTAAGTTATGGAAGACGTGCCAGACAGGTAGCCTGTATATAATATTTACATGTTTAATGATAGAGATATCTAAAATTAGCCATCTTGCTGTTCCCTTCAGAACCCCACATACTTTCTTCCTGTCTGTGATACTTACTCCACAGTGTAGTCTAGGCTCTTTCAAGGATGCTAATAAATACCAGAAGCCCATGAACAGAAAGACAGAATAAATGAACTGGTCTAATCATGGTTGTGGTAGTGATAAACTCTAAGTAAAACTGATTAATTACCCCATTTTATCAACCCCTAAAAGACCAGATACAAAAATGAGCATCATCCAAGAAGGCAGAACCTTACCTGTGCTTGGTTGTGTTTGCATGATCATAGTGGGCAACAGGTAGTTACAATACTTTATGAGTTATTTTTATTTACCTTCTTGTTTTGTAGCAAACTAATTTGTGAAACAATGGATTTAACTTTTTACTATGAATCTAGCTAAGGGATATTTTGATAGCATACTTAGTGTTTTGAGCACGTGCAACTGAAATGTCATGTAACTAGCCGGTTGCATTTATTAAGTCCATGTATAGACCAACCCTTCTTATAGACGTAAACCTGTATATTTTATCTCACAAACAAATATCATTGACACTCAGCCAAGACCATCTACTCATACATGCCCACAGGCTGGCTCCCTGCATGAATGGCTCTCCCCACTGCACCAACGAAATCGAATTACAATCTGGGAAAAACAACAGACTCTTGATAAGAGAATCCAAAACATCGCCAACTCAGTTGCACTGGATATGCTGAACTCACATAAAGGCAAAAAAGTACAGACTTCTGTTGAAAGATGCGCTTTCAATATCTCATCAATCACTGCAGGAAAAATTTCTAATGCTTTAGCTCCCCTTTGCACAGCATTGCTCTTGCAGAAACTGTACTCCTGTAAGGGCTCACTGAAGTACAGCCACACAATGGCATTTGATAAAAAATCAAAAATCCAGCAGGTTAAATAAAAAACTTTTCTATTTACTGGACCAAAGCCAGAGGCATTTACAGTGTGTAGGATTAAATCAGAGCAGCCTGGAAGCTGATCTGTGAGAAATTTGAGGAATAAACTAAAAATGCAAGTTGACCGGCAGCTGCTTGTCATGATGGGAAGAGAATTTTGGCCATTTTGACTTCAATTTAATCAAAACTAGAGAAGTATTTTTAGCAATGATAAAATGTGAAAGTGGTTGTTACTTAACTAGTTGTCTACTAGTATAATGAAGAATAGTTTTCCCTCCTATTATGGGTAACATCTTTTTTGCTTTGTTTTTTCTTTTCCCCTCCAGGCTCTCATAAGACTTACTATTCAATATTTTAATATAAAAATCTTGTTTGTTTCAGCCAGTATTAACAATCGCATTTTTGATCTTTTTTGCTAACAGGCTAGAACTTCCTGCCTGTGCCACAACAGAGACAATCTTCTTCTTTGTGAAATGAGCAACATTAATTCTGATCATTTTCTGAATTAGCAGAGCTTTTCACAGGAGCATTATTTTTAAGTGCTGTTACCGGAATTACTCAAGAGAGCTTAGAGGTTTAAATTAGTGATGTTTAAATTAATTAAAGAGAACGGCCTGTGAATTTTCCCATCTGAGTTAAGATTCAAGATCTTATTTGTGGGGGGTTTTTTTGTGTATATGTTTCCAGCAACAGGAAATTTGAAGAAAATCTGATTTAAATGTTGTCTGCTGCATAGATTACGTTAACATTTCAATTAAAAATTACGTGCAGACCATTGCTCATTTATCCTGAGGTTCCATATATCTCAGTCTTGGGTAACTCAACATAGACCAGCTGCAATCAGTGACACTGCAGTAACTTGCACGGCCAAGATCCTAGCCCAGATATATTTGGTAGTGAGAAAAGGGCCTGGGAAGTTTGGATGCCTGCCTTCTTTTCTGAGTACTGCCCTCATTGTGCTGTGCCTCTGTGGAATAGAGCAGTAGGAGATGCACTTCATGGAGCAAATGCATGAGTGATGAGTCATTTGAAAGTGCATGAGCTAATTCAGCTTCCACTGACTTCAGCAGGATGGGCTAAATGCAAGAATGTAAAGTACTGCATCTCTGCATCTATTTTAAAACATTAATTAATTTATCTAAAGTTGTCTGCTGTGGCTGGGTACAGTGTTGTTGAGATCAGTGTTGTTTCAGTCTCTAGCTGGTGAAAGACTTCTAGCTTTGTAGTGGACAAAGTCTTTAGAGTCCCCACTGCAACGTTGTCACTGGGTAACAAACAGAGTGCCTTGTTCTATGTTAAGAGAAAATTCTAGTTCCAACAAAAATAGCTATGTGGTCTTCACAGAGGGCAGGATTTGAGAGCAGACATAATGCCACTGAGCCCTGTTAACCCTGCTCTTTCTTTCCTTGCTGCTGGTTGTAGCCCAGCCTTGACTTGGAGCAGCCATGCTCTGCTTAACTTAGGATATTTCCTGGCAGACTGGGCTAAAGCGTGCTCTTGCCAGCTTGGGCCATGCTGGCCAGGCAGCAAGGCACACATAGGCTCTTCTCCAAAGAGTGCTGGAGTTTGGGCTGAGCTATGTCAGAGGGAGTTTAGGCTGTGGATGCTGCACAAGGGAAGTTTTCAGCTCAGACACAGAGTCCTCTGGAGCAGAGCCAGGCTTGCCCAAATTCCTGCCTAGAGACCATGGCAGATTACTACTGAACTGTTGGAAAGACAAAGTCGTGAGTTTAAAACACATCTCAGATAAATCATCTTCCAAAAGCAGAAATTCATCAAGAGCCCATGCCATGCCCTTTCATAGTAGCATTTATTTACATTGCTGGACAGGCATGAGATCAAATGGACGTTCAGTCAGGAGCAGCTAAGGAGGGATATGACTACAGATGAACTGTGGATGGTGAAGGATAGCACAGAAAATTGTATGGAAATCTTTTCAAACATGCGCTCATAAAATTAGGTTCTGAAATTTGCAAAGTAGCCTTCTGAAAAGAATCATCCCTGTGGTGTAGGTCAAGTCAGCTGGAGCTGACATTTATTTAAATGGCATGAGTTTAAAGAGTTGTCCCTTTTCTCTTTTTTCTTTTCTTTTCTTTTTTAAAAAAAAAAAAAAATAACCAAATACCTTTGAGAGCAATGGAGGGGTTAAAGTTTTACTTTAGGGAAACTGCTGGATTGACAGAGCCTATCCACTAAAACTAATTTAATAGAGATCCCAAAGGCTTTCCTGAATGAAACCAATTACAAGCTCTTCCTGAAGAAAGGTGTTGGACCCCTGGGATGGATGTATATGTATTAAACATTCTCAATTCATAAGAAACCATTCCTCTGAAGACATTGGTTTTTGCTTGCTGACTGTGATATAATCATCTTTATTAACGTAGGTGGTGCAAGCACCTAGAAAATAATACAGTAATATTGAAGATGTTTGGATAGGATGATGAACTAGAAATGGAACGATCCTGTTTTATGCAATCCCACTGCTCCTCTGCAAGGCAATTAGATTTGTGGTTGTAACCGTTTTAATGGTAAGATTCTGTCAGTTTTCAAGTTCAGGTTTTTTGCGCCCTCTCCCTCTCAGATAAGAAAATCAGAGTGAAGAAGATTTGCTTTATATAAAATATTATCCGTAGAAGCAAAAAAACCCCCAAACCCCTACCATTACATATGTGCTTATTCCTTTGAAATTTCTTTCAGGGGCTTGGCACCTCTGATGAATAAGAAAGGCAATTTTAACATATATATCCACCTTTAATTCCACAGTGCATCCGCTTTAGCATCAGTCATTACAATGGGGTTAACACGTCTACGAACCTGCGAGGCATTGTCAGAATCCGGAGGAATGAGCACACAAGATGAAGTCAGAGCATTTGTTCCTTGACAGCTCAGGCGTGGTGGCAGCCATATAGGGCTGGAAAAAAAGAGAAGGCACTATAGTTCCTCCTCACTGATCCGAAGCCTGCAAACAGATATCATTTCAGACATAAACACTCCAAGCAGCATGGTTTCCTGGGAAGCTGTTGCAAGAGTGAAGCATACTGATGCCTTCTCTGAAGGTTTGTGTTTCATGACCTCATTTTGATGACTGATCATTTCTAACAGTCATTCTGCAAAGATTCTCACTCAGAGAACATATTTATGTTATGAATAAGAGGTTTTTGAGGGGTTCGAACTGAAATTTATCTCTTTATTCTTACAGCTTGCAAAAAATAAAGTTTAATGCCTGAACTGCTACCGAATTGTTACATTTTACATAGATCAAGCAAGATAAAACCCATTTGATATGCTTACTTTTTCAGGGTATTAACATATTTTACTTCCTCTCTTACTATATCTGAAAATATGCCCCATGTTTTATAAAACTAGTACAGGCTTAGCATCAGCCCATGAATTCTGACAGTTCTGAGAAGGTGATTATTAAGGGCTTTTCCCCTCAAGTTATTATAATAGCTGTATGGAAGAAGAAAAAGCACGTGATAATTAAAACAGTCCTGAAAAAAATCCCCAAATTCTCACAGTCATGTACAGTTAAGATAGAACATTGAATTTTAATTCTGAGCTTTGAGTATATATTATAAAATATATTCTATATTTGAGTATATATTATAAAACATATTGTTAAAACAATTAATTGTCCTCAACTTGCCTCTTTTAAAATTGTTTCCAAGGAAGGCTTGTGCTATAGTATACCACGATTAGTCTTTGGAAAAGAGATCCCAATATTCTGTGACAAAAAAAATTTAAAACCTTCTTCCCTCTCTGCTATAAACCTAAAATGGTTGTTCAGGACTGCTCCTTATATAGCTGGTATCCCAGTATCTGTTCTACTTACCGTGCTATTTATAAGTAGTAATACCCACAAAAAGTTATTGCGGAGAAAGAGTGAGGGAAGGTGGAAAGATGATCCCAGGCCTCCTGCATCTGCCTAATTCAGCCAGAACACGTCTTTGCCTGTGAAGAGACACATCAAATAGGACAGTGACCCAGCCAGAAATGGAGAGTTGTGCCTCTGTCATGAGTACATGGTATAATGTTGACTAAGGTTGGTTGTTGCTAGACCACAGGCTTCTGTTGGTTCGGATTTTGGGAGTGAGCCTGTTCCTTCTGCCCCTGGGCTGAGGCTGGTTCATGGATGCAGTTGGTAGCAAGGACGGACCAATTGCCTGGATGCCAGGCACCTTGCCATCCAGCTGCCCACGTGCCAGCGCAGCTCTACACAGTGTAGGTCTCCTGCCAGGCGATTCAGTTTGGATCAGTGAGGACAGAGACAAGGAGTTTACTAAACAGCAGCTGTGTTTTGGTTTTTTTTCTCTGCAGTCCTCATTCTTTGTCCTAATCATGTATGGTTATTATTTAGATTAACAGTTTCAAAATACATCTCTATGTGTCCAGTTCCAAAAACAGGTCAAAGCACCTGTCCCAACATTAGTAAAAAAAATTCACAGGGTAAGCATAGAAGAAAGCTGCCCATAAATGCACATCCTGCAGCCCACTCTGCCTTAACTGTGAGGGGGAAAACGAGGGCAGAGGAGGACGCCTCAAACATTAACAAAGGTCATGGCTGAGAGCAAGATCTAAACCTACTACAGAGGATTTCAGCCAGCACTTCCCTTTACAAAGAGGGTTACTGAATCTCTGCTGGTCTTCCCAGGGGCACTAGGATGTGAAATTGAAGGGCATTTCTCAATCCCAAACTGTTGAAGGTGTATTGGGTTAAAGCTGACCCCTTTAGTCCCATCGGGAAGCTCATCAGAAACCAACACTGGTTTTGGAGCACTGGTATAACGCATTTTCAATTGCTGCTCTATGCAAGAAAGGGGCTAAGCATCGCTCCAACTACACTGGTAACCTCTGGACCTGGTGGTGACAGGTGGCACCAATGACTAATAATAAATGGCTAGTCTAATTGCTGTAAGATTAAGAAAAAGAGTCTTTTTGAACAATTCTATACTCCAGTCTGCTTCTTAATATCTATGCCTATGATTGGAAGATGATTAGCTAGTATTCCCAGGCATTACATTTAACATTCATTTACTCCCAGATGGGCATAACATAATCATAATAAAAATAGATTTATTGGTTTGTTTTTCCTTCTAGCCCAATTAGGTAAAGCTCAGAATTTTATAGGATATTGAGGACACTGAAGCAGACGCTGAATAATAACAGCTAATCTCCGTTCATTGTGGTATATCCCAGAACAGCTGCAAATGATGGCCAAGCTCTGTTATCATCCTGGATAGCATGAAAATTAAGGATTTCTTCCAAGTACCTCCTCTGCATCACAGACCCATTTTCATTTCCTAGTTAGTCCTCTTCTCTCATATGATCAAAATTCCATGAATTTCCACAGACGGAGAACAGCTATTCTTCATCCTATGCTCACTTAGAGGGGAAGACTGTCTGGACTATCCCAATGTATGTTTCAGCAGGGCCAAAGAAGACTGAGGTTGCCACAGGTAATTCCAAGTGTTCTTTCATTTGTGTTGTTTATACTGAAATGTAGGTTTTGAAAATACGGTATAAACAAAAATAGTATTAATGTTCAGCCTACAAGCACTTTTGGAAAGTGAAACCATGTTTATAATTATCAAGAAGTCCACAGAGAGCACAACACATTGTGTGTTAAATATGGGGAGCCCCCATCCCCATAGGAGAAATAATCAAAATGCAATAATCCTTGTTAAACTGTGGTGCAGTGCCCCACTCTTTCAGCAGCCTTTTTGGGCTTCGTGTCATGTAAGACATTACAGCACAAAGCATTGCTTCCCAGGTCATAACCCTGCCCCACACAAGTGTATCACAGAGCTAACATTTCTCAAATATTCCATCTTCTGTCCAGCCATGTGTTTTTCTTGTCCCACTATTTCCTGGTTTCCAATTCCCAAGAAACTCAAATAAATATAACTGGAGTGACTAAATATCACTAGAATCAGTGCCTGGAAAAATTTCAGGGATGACACCACCCATCTTACAAGCAGTAAAGTAGTAAGACATGGCAACTAAAATGTTGTTTTTTAAAGAAAGTGACACATGGTAGTCCTGGGCTTTTTGCATTCCTTGCTGCTTTTCGAAGTGTGTTAGACAACTCTAAAAATAGGTATGAGTGTAATTGCCAGGCATTTGTAAAGGAGCTTGTTTGTGAATGCCAAACAGATTTGAAGGTAGATACATTTTGAAAAAGTTGAGCTGGAATAGTTCCCTTTCCTCCATCCCACGTGTTGTTGGGGGGACGCAAGAGCAGAGCACGTGTCCACGCATGGTATGGTACAGCCCTGCCAGCAATCTGCAGCCAAAGGGACTGTAAGGTATGCAGCCAGCAGAAATGGTCCTGTTTCATAAAACATATGCCGCCTTTTTCAACACAGAATTTTCCTCTGAAATGCAAATGCAGTGTTTTTGTGCGTGTGTTCCAATGCTTATGAAAGCTACCAGTTGCAGATACTAGTATAGACTCTCATAGCTTTCCTGAAGTCAGTGGAACTAGGATAGTTTTAGAGTTCTCTACCTGTTCCAAAGAAGAGGAAGAAAACGTGCAAAGCCCTCCCACCTTCTTTTGCTCCAACATGATCCTGATCTTGACAAGTCACCATTAGGTTCCAGAAAGACAACCAAAATGCTTCCCTTGTCTCTCTGTCCCTGCGGACAAGCAGCTCCTGATGACAGCAAGCAGGACACGCTAGACCTTGGGCATTAGTGAGAGCGTAGGGTTGTTCACAGTGGTTGTAGCTCATTTAGACAGAGCCACTTTAGCTTTAAAATAGCTAGCTTGGGTGCTGCTGATGGCATGGGAGCCAGGACAGCTGTAGTGGAATGTCTGCCCAGGAATACTTAGGTAGTTAGCGCACACATACTTTGTAGTAGCCACAAATGACGTAGTTTGAAGGGCTGCATAAATGAGCAACGGGTAAGCATGGCTTATAAGAGGGTTACTTGGTGTCCTTCACTACTCTGCTTTTGCTGAGGCTGTGAAAATGAATCGTGCAATAGCCTCAAGCTGTGACTGCTCATTTGCAGTGTGGAGAAGTGGCCACTTAGTGCCCAGAGCGGTGATTCCCCAGCAAGGCCTGTTTGGTCACCTGGGACCCAGACCAATTCTGAACAAGCAGTCTTGTGGTTAAGGATTATATAGCCTATTACCAGTTTCTCGAGCCATCCATTCATTTCATTCAAAGCCTCTAAATTAAAATTTTCAGTTGCAAGGCTTTTAGCATTACAACTCCCAATATACTTCCTTCTCAGTTCTGAAAATGTAGGGAATAACTGGCAGAGAAAAAAAAAAAAAGAAGGGAAAATGCATTTCCAATCAAGTGTATGCAGTATATGATGTTTCTTACATATATATTGGAACAGTTTTCAAACTCCTCTTTCCTGAAATAATTTAAGGCTTAACTAGTACTTTAGAAGGTTTGTTCTTTGAAGATCTGTAATGACCCAAAAATGTTTAGTTTGTTACTAAATTACATCTTTCTTAATCAATAACAATTACACATACTTAGGTGGGAAGCATACGTTCTTTGACACATCTCAAAACACCTTACAAAGGAGCACAGCGTGCAAGTCATCATTATACCCTGCCGTGTCGGATGACTCACATTGTTGTAATTCAATCATCAACAGATATTTAAAACCAAATTCCATTGAATTTCTGTTGTTTACTGTGCTATCTCTGAACATTATTTTTACCCATTAGTATGTCAGCCAATATTGTAATACGTTTTTCGCCTAATTTGGCAAGGCAATTACCTCAAATTAGGAACTCTCATCTTTTTGTGTTGTTAGTTTTTAGAGGCTAAGATGCCTTGTATGATCTGAATACGGTTTGTAAAATCTGAAAACCTCCACATCCTTTTTTGCTTGCCTTCGAGCCTGGCAACAGTTGAGATATCGGATTTTATTAAACTGTCCAAATAAACCATTACTCTTGTACTGGTGGTGTTGTGTGCCAAACAGTAGCCTGAAGCAGAGCTGCTTGGCTCTGTTAAAACCCTGAACTAATAGGTTCATAATGAAAGCAACAATTCAAACTAAACTGTAAGAAGCATGGAAGTGCCTATGCATTTCTCATAAAAATGAATATGTTGTTTCATTACTGTTCTGTGGTAACAGAGGCCACATTTGTACTCACCCTTGAAAGCACGCACAATATTTGTGTCCACAGCCTCTCCACGAGGAGACTCCTCAGCATGTTTGGAAGTGCTGCCCAACCCCTTCTTGCACGTGAATATAAGGAACAAGGAAAAAAGGAATAGGATGAAAATCACTCCTTGACTTTAAGGTGAAGAAAAGATCAAGAACTCCCTTCAGTTCTGTCTTGAAGGCTTAAACGGAAGAAAATTGCACAGGCCTGTGCCAGCCCTCTGCATCAGGGCAGATGCTATTCCAAAATTCAGTGCAGTTGTGCATGCCCAACAGGGAACAGTGGTACGCTGCTTAAAAAATCTGCTTCTTTGTAGGTCAGATACAGATACATGCCTTGCCTCTGTGATGACTAACAAGAATTTCAAATTCAGTTCTCTTTTTCTTTTTTTTTTTTAGTGTACACTAAAATTTGATGATGATTTAAAGGATTTCTTTCCACCTTGTTTTTTCCTGAATCATATTATTTCTAAGATCATGATCTTCTGAACTTGGTATGTATACAGAGATCTTGCCAACGAAATGTTTTCAACCACTCATCTCCCTCAAATTAATTTCTACCCTTATTTTCATAATGCTTCTGTATGATCTAGAGAATGATATTTGTCCTAAAATGGAAAATTGAAGTACAGGTGACTCTTCCCTTACCTGTTCTCCTTGACTTTTGAAATTGCTCTGTCCTCGGTTTTAGACAAATAATGCCATTTCAGGAGTGTCTCATTAGTATAAATAACAAAGTAGTTGATGTTTTTCTCCTGGCACTGGAGCAGCCACATATAAGATCTGTTGTTACTGTGCTCATGCTGCATTTCTGTAAGCACAAACAATGCATCATCACCGGACAATAATTTTGCCAGCTCAAGGCTGCGACTTTGCTCTCTGAGGGTTGTCTGTAAGCGGATAATACTGTTGAACTAGACAGAAGGATTTACAATGAACCTCTTTTTAATTATCATGCATAACTCTAGGGAGCTTTTCAAAATGATCCCTCTTTGAGTAATTTTAATATGTTTCTAAAAGATTTAAAGTGATATGGGTCCAGAGGCAGAATAATATGTATGGCTATTTTTAAATGCTAGTGTAAAACCCCAGCTGCACACCTTTGTCTGTGTTCATATTTTATTAATCAGTCCATTTTAATGTCCTCACTTTTCTCTCTCTCATTCTCTTCCTCTAACTCCCTGCTCAGCTGCTTCCCAGAGACCATTTTAAAATTAATTCTAATTATTTTAGGCACTTTTAGTATGATTATCATCACAAGACTGTTCTCTTAGTGAACCAAGTCGTTAGCTGGCAGCAGTATTATTTGGGGACCTCGTCTCGTTGTCTCCTCCAAGCTGACAAGAGTCAGGCCAAATCCTTGGTCTAATCCTGTTTACTTATTTACAATTTAAATTGATTTAAATGAATATGCCACAGTATAATTGGCTCCCTTAAAATACAATAGCAAAATAAAGAGGGTCTAAGCTCCAGCTGTTTTTCAGAGAGGGAGACAACTTGGATCATTTGGTCCTTCCAGTGACAAACCCTGCAACCAGGCTCATTCCCTGCAGCCAGAAAAATCCTGCACCCATGATGAATTTGCTCTGGTCTGTTGGGCACCTGGGGCTATTACTCCCCTCCAATTAGTGATCAGTTTTGACTAACAGTTTCAGATACTCTCCTGAGCCTGAAAGAGTTCTTGGCAGACCACTGATTTAAAGTGGAGTTTAATGCTTAGGCAGGTTACACGCTGTCTGAATGACAGCCATTACTGCCTTTCAGCACAATAGTTAACAAGAACTCTAGTCAGAATTTGTGCCCTCAACTGGTTAAACAAGAGCACAAAAGTCTGATTTTACTGACAGCCAGAAGAAAGGAGTCAATTATGCTTCCTATGTCTCTGCTTACTTCATCCTCTTCTTTTCTTTTGTTTTACAGTTGTTCTTGTGGATCACTCTGTATCTATCAAGAGTCTGTAACGTCAGCTTTGGCAATTTGCCTAAGATCAGTGCCTTGTAACAAAAAATCCCTTAGTGGGCTTCTTTGCTGAAGGTCATACTTGTCCCACTTCATAAAAACCACAGAGACAGGGTTCATGCTTCTCATTTTCCCAGGACCTCCAGTTCTTTCATGGTGCTTCTCCACCCAGGTTGCACGGGCAAAGCTAATTCAATGGGGGGCTCACATTGGACTGTCTTCTGTGGAATTTTCCTGAAAAGGAGAACGTTGAAGAACATTTATGAGAATCCCAGAGTATGTTAAATCTCCGTCAGCTTCTCTTCAGAGCTTAGTATATGAGGGGGGAAAAATGGACATCTTCTTAGTGTTTCAATCTTGGTCCTCCCTGAGGTCCAGCACTGAAGAACAGTAATAACAAAGGATGTCTGATAACTGATATATGTGAAGAGAAGGAAATCTTCACACATAGGAAATACATATATATATAGAGAGATATATAGATATGGTACTACAGATCATGTAATCTCCTCTGTAATACCTGTTATGACACCATTAATATATTTGTCCATAACATAACATAACATAACATAACAACGTAACGTAACGTAACGTAACGTAACGTAACGTAACATAACATAACATAACATAACATAACATAACATAACATAACATAACATAACATAAATGTTATTACACCATACCATAATTGTCTTGCAAGGCAACTTCATGGAAGACGAAAGTACATTTTTTTAACAAACTGGCTGCAGGAAAAAGCCCAGCAATTTTATAGAACTAACAGCTTTTATATAGCACTTTTCATCTTGTGAGCAAGACTCACTTTGCAAGTAAATTGCATATACCTTCCCATTTTATCTAGGTGGAAACTAAGTGTCTAAGCATCAGGGATCATTTAACCTATATATTTTGTTCTTTTGGTGTGTCCATAGGAATTGTTAAAAGTGTCAGTCAGCAAAAGACTTAAGCACACAGTTAACTTTAAATCCTTTGAAGGGCTCTTTCAATGGCAGTACTCTCAATGTATAATATTGATTATATGTATAACCTACTCCTGCATAGGGTCCTGCAGGATCAGGATCTTATGTTGGCACCTTCTCTGGGGCACATCATAGTTCTCGTTTTTTAATGTAAAATACTATGTAAATTTGTGGCAAAATATGCATGTTCAGTAAATGTGCACAACATCCCAATTAATTTGGCTAATGGTTTTCTACATAACAAAAGTAGACATAATTAAAACATATCAACCTAAAACCTAATCAATCACATTGATTATTTTGAAAAACTCAAGACAACAGATCGTGGGTACCATGTGAGTTCCTCCAAAACAAGTTTTTGTAAGTCCTCACGATATTGCATATAAAGAAATATCTTCAATATCCTCTGAAGAGTGTCTCAGATGTCCAGCTCTCAGATGTCTGGCATGAATACCTTTTACGTTATTGTTAGTTGTTGCTGGATTACTTTTTTAAAATCTCTTTTCCTTCTGTTTCAGGAACATAATAAATCCATCAAAGTTTCTCATTTTCTGCCCAGACACCCTGCAAACTGCTTCTGGGACAGTGCTGGTTGCTTCTTATATGTCCCATCGTAAACAATGATTCTTTATGCTTTTTTTTCCATCTAGCTATTAAAAATGACAGCGAGAATTATGCAATAGAGCATTTGTTTGGAAAACCTCATTTGCAATCTGTACATACAGTCAATGAGACAAGCCCATTTCTTAAATAAAACTGTCATTTAAGAGAAGCCAGTGATAAATCTAAACTGAGAATATCTTGATGAGCAGAAGCTATAATGTGTCCTTTCCTCCCACCCTCCAGCAACAAAAAGTATCCACAGTTTTTGTGATGATAAGCATTATATGAAGCTATACCTGCTGTGCTCTTGTAGGCTGCCAGGTGCAAACATTTGGGGGATCTGTGATACCATGGCTTATTCATTTTGTTTATGGATAATTTGCACTGTCACACTATTCATTACACTTATTAGTGATTAATACACTTGCATTTTATAAGTGTATTATTCAGAGGCAGTAAGTCATGGAGATGTGCATCTGTACCGGTATGACACGGGTACATTTGTTTTCTGTCTTGTTTCACCAGTCAGAGTTGGTTTTCTTTCGTTCCTGTCCATGACTGTCTAGGTAAGAGGTTAAAAACAAGTTATCACTAATTATGTTAGTCTACATAGAGGAACAGCTAATCTATGTTTATACAGTAATGACTTTCCCCATGGAGCCACTTCTGCCTTGCAACCACAGTAAAACACCATGGTGCCTTTGTGAATGCTTTGCCAGAGGGTGTTAAATAGCTGAGTTCTCATGCAGGGATGTGGAGCACCCTCATCTGTCACAAAGATGAAACATCTCATAGCTTAGGGCTGGAAGTCTTCAGAAACCTGCTTTGAACATGGCTTCTCCATGACCAAGCTGTCTGGCTGTCCTGCAGTCCTGTCCTATCAGTGTAAGCAGGGAGGGACTATGGATGGTGGAAGCTGTGAGACCAGGTCTCTCCTACTAAAGGCAAGTACCTCTGAGAAGCTCTTCCCATGTGTGCAAGGCAAAGACCTGCAAGCAAATGGCAGTATTTTGTGTTGGCGCCTTTTTTAATTTTGGCAGGAGTTGCTTTGTTTTTGAATTCTCCATGAGTTTGTCTCTCCCTGACCAGTGGTACTGGAGATTGTTTGGTGCTTGTGACTCATGGTGTAATCACCTGCATTCCTGGAAGCCCTGGAAATGCAGAGGCTGTTATTATGTTATGTTCAAGATTTACATTTCCTCACAATTTAAGGCCAAGAGAGATCATCAGATTGTCTAGTCTGATGTCCTGTATATTGGTGGCTATTAAATGTTGTACATGTACCTCAAGCCTGAGACAACTACCTGAGACAACTACTTTCATTAGCCCATAGTATTTTAGTCCTTGAGAAACCAAACAGTTATGTGTCTAAAGCAGTACCTGAGATCCCTGCAATACTTGAGAACTGATTAGGCATGACATGCCCAGACAATCACAGAAACAATCCACATAAAAAATCCACCATCCTTGCCAATCAGAGCTAGAAAAGTCTCTACTGCTCCTGGACTTGGCTTAATTCAGACGCAAGCATCAGATGTCTAAAATAATTTTCTGCATTGGTTTACTCTCTTCCTGGCAAAATAAATAATACATGCTTCAAGGGAAAGCAAAAACTTCTGCTGCAGAATATATGAGGCTAAATATCCTCTGGGAGGAGTGGAGACGGGATTCTTCCTCTCTGTTGTAGGCAGCCAACTGGACCTCTCAAATATGGGCTTTGATTATACTCATTACCTTAATGCCAACCTGCAAACATCTGAGTGGGCAGGGTGTAATTCAAGCCATCCTGTTTCAGCCATAATGGAAGAAGTCATACGGATGCGTCATTCTAATGGATGTAGGGCTAGAGGGATCACCAGGCAATCTAGACTGACATGATCCCCCGTCCCTCCTTGTTTGAGGCTGCTCTGTCCATTAGAAGTTCTTCCAGATGCTGAAGTAAAGCCCATATTTAAGAAAGACAGCCAGTTTTTGGGACAAGATCAAGCAATGGTGAGTGCACCACCTCCCTTTGTAAGCTCTTACAGAGTTTAATTACCTTTACTGCTAGGAAATTGCATCTGATTTCAAGGTTGATTACATCTAACCTTAAACTTCCAGTCACTGGATTTAGTTGTGCTTTTGTCAGCAAGAGTGAAAAAGCTCACTGCTATCTGTTATCTTTTCCCAGTATCCTCTCAACCTTTTCTTAAGTGGAACATGTCCAGCTTCTTAAGACTCCCATCTCAAGACTTGTACTTGATTCGCAAAATATTTGGATTTTCTCCAATATTTTCTCATCTTTAAAGTGCAGGCACTAGAATGTGCTTGATATTTTGGAAACGGGCAAGGACTGTGCTGAGTCCTTTCCACAGCATTGCACTGAGATCTCATGTTAGGGGTGATTATCTAGGGTAATCGCTTTTTATCATTCCCTGAGTCTCTGCTCTCTGAGACAGTGTCCATTCCTACAAGCTTTTGGTTCCCAGAGGTATTAATTTGCATTTGGCTGTAGTAAAACGAATTTAGTGTGCTGCTTATTGGACAGTGATCATTTAGCCAAATCAAATCACTGCAGAAGTAATATATCTTCTTTATTTACTGTGCTAAAATACATCGTGTCATATGCAAGCCTTTAAAGCAAAGATTTTTCTCATGGCCTGGACTGCTGAAAACAATGCAAAAAAGTATTGGGTGAAGACTGTTTCTGATTCTGCTGGGAAAGCTCTCCACATTGAACAAAACCTCCCCATTAAAAGACTACGTTTTGAAACTTGTCAGTGAGACACTTCTTAATCCTCGTAATGGGTGACCTATTAATTCCATGTAATGCAAGACTTGGAATCAAAATGTCATGTGGTATTAAGTCAACTGCCATGCAGAAATCCAAGTACATCCTATCAATAAAGCTGCTTTTCTCATGCAGACCTGTAATCTTTTATAGAAAGCCTCCAAATAACCAAAAATTCCGTGTGTCTGACAAGACCTAACTTCCACTAACCTGTTTTGACTAGCATTAAATATATTTATTCTCCAGTTCTTTTTCTAATATTTAAGTATCCCAGAAATGCAGGCTATTTTGTGAGCAGCCCAAACCACCAATTTCAAGTAATGGACGGCACATAGTAGAAAAATATACTTCCCTACTTGTATTTTTCTCTAAATCAGATCTAGGTGGAGTATGAGCTGAACTAGTTGAGCTTATTTACAACCGCTGTTTCTCCTTCAGAGCTAATGAATTATTGACAGTGTAAGGATTTTCTGTTATTTAAAACAGAAAGTCTCTTCTGTAATACAGTGCAACTCCTCACTATGTAGAAAAGGGAGTACGTGCAAAACTAGCGAGATCTTTCAAAATGACAGAACCTGCCAAATTCAAGAAAACACAAGCTACTGGTACTTCTTGAAGAGACGGTTTAAGGCCCAGTCCTCAAATCCTTGTGAGAGTAGCAGTGCTTAGAAATCAAGATGGTTTCCCAAACTATGCCCATTGCTAGCATAGGGTTTAAGTGAGACTAAGGGACACAAAAGATTTGTACCAGCCCTCTGCAAAGATGGCTTTTCTCCATTATTAATCTTCATGGGGCAAAACCTCAGCAGCTATAAATGCAGTGGCAGAGCCCATGGGCCCAGAGGAGCATGAAGACTCTTGGCATCATCAGCCTAGTGAGACAGCAGGAGCAGGTATCCAGTTTAGGAATACAGCTATAGTGTAAACACTATAGTTTGTGTGTCTTTTAGTATTCCCGGGATGCAACACTTTGTGCTTTTTGCTGCTCTTGTGGCTCAATGCAGACTACTGCTCTGGGCCCTGTGTGTGTCCTCCCTTTGTGCACATCATAATCCCAAGGAGAATGTGCTGCCAACACATCTTTACACTGTCCTCTACAAAAAAATCACACTCTGGCCCATGAACAGGGGAAATATTCCCTCTAAACTCCAAAGCCCGTGCCACTAAAGGTAAGACCATTGTGAGATTTAGCTCTTTAACGTATCTACATCTAGAATATGAATTTCATACCATTGTTGGCTATGAAAAGAATTAATCCTCTAGTAAAAGGAAGACTGGATGAGGAGAAGGTCACTCAATTTATCTCAGCACTGGAAGAAGCGGTATTCTTTGCTGATTTTTGTACAAAGTTATGAATATCTGGGAAGCTTAAAGGAATAGATGGTACCACATGATTCTTTAATTTAGCCACTGAAATACTTTGTTAATGTTTATAAATTTTTAAGGATCCAATCCTCTAAAGTCTTATTTGTATGCATAACCCTTGCTCAAAAACAGTATCACTGAATTACGTAGCATTTTTGCATTAGAAAAAATAATTTGTGTAAAGGTTGGTAGTACTGGGCTGTTAAATATTTATAAACACTTATCAAAATTATTTTATGAGGTAAACCTAAGAACCGTCTGATATCACCTATTATTTTATGCTCCCTAATTTTCATAACTATGTGTAGAAGTCAGCAAGTACCAGCAGTTCTTATCTGAGGGCAGCCAAATGACCTTCTCCTTCTCCTTTAAACTTATACTCCTTACTAATAGAGGACTAATCCTCTTACTTCTACTCATCATGTAAAATGGACATGCGATGCCAATAAGCTAATGAGCAAATCTGCTAGTGGGTTTGTTCATGGAGCTAAGAAGTTTTCTTCCACCTAGTATAATAATATATTCTTTCTACTGCACACACAGCCAACCGAGGGAGGGCATGACATCAGCTGTATTTCAGTTTTTAAAAATCCGTGACATTTTTAACAGCGAGTAGCTGTGCATCCCTTCACAGTAATTTTCCCCAGAAAAATTACTTTCTTCTCTTTTTCAAAGATATACTAAACACCCATTAATTTCAACTGGAGTTATAAATGCTTAGCTGCTCTCACGAGTGAGTCTTTGAATACAAACCTGCAAACCTGCTACTCGTGCAGCTGGTCAAAAAACTTTTTATAAGCTGCAGTTTCAACAACAAAAATAAGTATTCCTATCTTTTGTGAGGTTCTTTTTTTCCTTAACACAAACAATCACACTTAAATCAATAGGATGAATAACATAATGGATAACGCGGTAAGTTAAGTTATGCAAGCTAAGATCAGTCTTCCCTTATATTGTTTTGATATTTAACTATGCAAATGGGTCATTCCACAAAGTACATCCATTTTTATCTAATCAAATAAACTTTTTTTTTTTTTTTTGCTGTTGAGCCAAATGAAAAGCGGATCTGCTAATCTTTTTTGTTAAAAAAAATACTTAATAGCAGTAAGTCACTCCAAGGAGGTTTGCAATGCTTGTCATATGAATATTTGTACTGTGGGTATGAGCAACCAAGTGCATCCATCCTGGGTGCTGTACCCAATTGTCAGATGCCTATGTACTGAACAGGGAAAATATAAACACAAGCTGAATTTGAAGAAATGGTTCCTGCACATTAGATTTTGGGTTCTCAGCAATGATTAATATTTTTCTACTGCCTTAAAATAAATCTGAGATGGTTTCAGTTATAGGAATAAAACTCCCAAAGCCTGAAAATCAGTCTCCTATTGCAAATAATACAGGGCTGGTAGTCCAGTCATGGCCTCTTCTGGTCACTGACTTTGTGACATGATCCAACACACTGTAAACAGGAATGCATGCTCATGTACTAAGTTTTTATGTTTTAACTGATTATGTCTTCAAAGCTGGGTTGAGTCAGGCAGTGTGAGGAATGTGTAAGGAACTGACGAAAGTGATTTTTATCAAGTTTCTTCGTATTTGCTATTTCCTGTTATACTAATAAGAATGTAAAATGATAGGCATACATAAAAGTGTTCATGATCCAATTTGCAAATATTCTTAGGAGCAAAAAAGCAAGTTTTGATATAATACAAAGGCCTGGTATATATTTCATATCTTGCTAACATGATTCAGACAGAGTACTCAGGGAGGTAAGTATTTGGTTGGGTAGGGACTCCCAGGACTGAGGTTTAATGATGGAGAATGGCATTTAGCAGTGTATTAGTCGCATGTTTTTCCTTCTTTGCCCCCCCAAAGACAACCACAGTTGTGGTCCTGCTGACCCAGCAGTTTCTTTTCAACAATGGCCTATATGGAGATTACAGTTTTGTACCGTCAGAGGCAAAAAAAGCTCCACGGAAACCCGAACCCATTCATTTTCTGTTCCTTGTAGCACCTTAGGTGGCTTTCACCTTGAAGCAAACCAGCTATCAAGCAAAGATGAATCTTTCTAAAACCCTTCTACCTAGGTGCTCTCAACAGGAGACAAGCAACCGAATCCTTTGCGGTATGCAGTAAATAGGAAGTTTACTTTGCAGCGCCAGAGCAGAAAAGTGCACGACAGAGCGGGCACGTTGGGAGAGAGAGAGGCAACCAACTGGTGATGCTCCTTCAAGCCTGTATTTTGACAGTCCATGCAACCGCTGCAACACAGCACATTTCACAGAAGCACCTCTCCGAGAAGAAAGTCACCCTGGCAAGAACCACGGTAAACCCAAAGCAGGGTCCTATGCCAGACCAGTTCAAAGGGTTGGTTAGGTTGTGGTGCGGAGTAAGTTCGCCTATTGTAGGGAAAAAAACGCGCAGCAGCGAGTTTGCCAAATCCAGTATTATCCGCTGGGAATAATAGCTTTTCACTCAGATTGGCAAAACAATTAACTTTACTCATATTTTGCTGGGGAGCCTGGAAGGCACTGGGGAGAGAGAGCAGCAGCACCCTCTGACCCCGCTCCGCGCCCGCCCTGGCCCGGCGGTGCTCCCGGCAGGCAGGGCTCTCCCTCCGCCCCTGGAGCCGGGGCAGAGGGGGCAGCGCCAAAAAATCAGTGCCGGGGAGGGACGGGCAGCATCACCGCTCCCGGGGTGGGGGGGAGCACCCCGCTGTGCTGTGGGAGCGAGAGGGGAGTCTCCTTCTTCCCTCCCTCCCTCCCCGCCCCGCTCTCTCCTCCCT
>VFFE01007154.1:1599731-1745552 GCA_008921705.1 Burhinus oedicnemus | reverse complement strand
AGCCCTACCAGTTGCTACGGAGCAGGCGGCGGTAGCTGTGATGGGGAGGAGAGGGCAGCTCCCTCTGAACGCGAGCAACAAATGGCAGCGGGCGGCAGCCGGGCTGCAGGGGCAGCGGCGGTGCCCTCTGCGCCCAGGTGAGCTGCGCCGCTCCGCGCCGCCCGTCCGGCCCCGCTGCCCGGTGGGGCACCGGGCGGGACCGTAGCGGGGGGCGGCTGGGGCTCGCCGGGTGGCAGGTGTAGCCCCCCGAGGCGAGCTGGGCGGGCGCCGCCTTGGCGGGGGGGTCCCGCGGCGGCGGGGGGCTCCGCGGTGGCCCGGCGCCCCGAGCAGGGGCACGGCCGCGACCTTAGAACCGGCACGGAAATGTCATGATGGCTTGCGGTGAGCGGGTGCTGGATACTCTGGGTGTGTGTGGGAATTGCAGGCTCTGCTCTCGGCTTTCTGGCAAATCTACACATCCAGAATTCCCCTCTCCAAAAATTTGGGAAATGTCTCAGATGTGCCAGCGGGAATTTTTTCTTTCCTTCTTGGCTTCTGCCTGCAGAAATCCGAAGATTTTAGAGTATCTGTTAGAAAATCGCCAAGTGATTCAGGCTGCAGCTTAGCACCCAGGCTTTCTGAATGTCCCTAGACAGCAGAAATGGTGTGATTACAGAATAAAACAGCCGAATAACTTGGAAAGCATGAATAAACTAACTACTTGAAGAGTCAGAATGAAAACCAGGCAAACAACATTCAGTGCTCCTTTCAAAGAAGTGAGCACAGAGGTATTTACGTATATATGAAAATGACAAAATAAGCTAATGCTTTCGAGATGATTGTAATTATTTAAAAAAATAATAACCAGGAGAAAATGTTACAGGTTTGGCAAGGAAAGGGAAATGAGTACTTTTAGAGCCGAAAGCTCTGACTAGGATAGCCTTTTCTGAATGCTGAAAAATAACTGGCAACAATTCCTTCTTGTGGTAATCTGTCTCGTAATTTATATGTTTAAATTGCAAGGTGTGCGTCACGCCCTACTGAAAGCAGTAGCTTGAAGGCTTTGATACAGAGCACCACAGTGTTCATGTGGCTTACCCGTTGATATTATTCTTAGTAATTTAATTAAAAAGGACAGACACACCATGGGCTTCTAGTTTGATTTAGAGAGAAAGAACGTATTTAAGCTGTAGAGTGAACTGATTTGCAAAACCTTTGCCATGTTCAGAGTCTAATTTTCTAGTTTAAATGGTAAAATTGCTTGGAATTAATTATAGCAGTGTGATTGCTTAGCTGCTTCTGCAAGTTGCCATGGGTTTCTATGGGATTACTCCTACAGGTAGTATTCTGATGACTCAAGATAGCAGGATTGGGCCCATTTTCAGCTAGTTCCAGCATAGGGCACTATGTAGGGATGTGCCTGTTGGCACAAAGTCTTTGATAGGAGAAGAACTCGGGGTTAAGTCCAGATCTCCTACCTTTATTCAGCTATTGCTGGTTGGGTCACTGAGCCCTGATCTTGCTGTCCCTGAGGTCTGCTGTAAAATTTGCGCCGACTTCAGTCCAACTAAGATGAGCTCCTTTGGGTGATGAGAGTTTTCCATTGCCTTAGGGTCAGTTGAAGCTGCTCACTATCTTGGAGATCAGGGCGTGAGTGAATGAGGAGGAGGATTGTGTCTGCAGCTATGAAGAATTTTTCCGCAAATGAGAGATCAATTGGAAAAGGAGTGTCATTTAATAGGGATATATGTTCGTGCTCTGGATCCAGTCCTGTGCTAGTAAAGTCTACGAGAGCTTTGCCATGGAAAAACCGAATAGCAAGACTTTTAAGGACACATTTGTCATTTGTCTCTGCTGTGTGCTTTACAGGGTCCATATTTCAAATCATTGGGGAGGCAGAAATCTTTTCCTGCTCACACTGAAGCCGCGTTAGAAACAAGAGTAACTTCAGAGCAAACGCATAATCCCTCAGCTCAAGAAATAACCTCCAAGCAGTAGAACTGAAATTTATAAAATTCAGCCTTACTCAGAAGTGCAGACCTGGGTGTCTAAACCCAGAGAAAATGTATTGCTTTATTACAAAATCCCATTTAGATGTTCAGTTTAATAATAAGGCACTTCTGAATTTTGCTTTTAAGGGTATTTCCTGTCACTTCACTAGGAATATTTATGAGAGTAACACGTGGGATATATGTCTCACTGGCAGGAAGAGTTTAAACTTTTTAATGAAATGAATAAGCAAGCAGGAAAATGTGTAGAAATATTTGTTGTTCCAATTTCAGTTCATTAGAAAATGGAATAAGGAAGGTACTTCTTCTCAATGTAGAATATTGCATCTGCAGTCACTTGTAGGATTTATGTGTAACTACTGTCCTTGTCATCTGCATGCATGGTCTTCGGATCGGTTGTCATTTGAGAATGCAAATTAAATTAGTGTTCTGTGGCTGGCAAAGTAATCTTCATAGTTTTTCTTCATCCAGTAAAATTTGTTAGTAAATACAGAGAATCGTTATGCAGCTATGAAATCCACAAACTTGTAATAATGCTAAATAGAACCTTATTTTAAAATGATGGTATTTTGAGCCAAGAATAAATTATTTGAGTTGATGAAATATGTAGCATTTACCTTGGCTTGTTTGGCCAAGACTTTTTAAGCATTATTTTATTTTCTAAAAGTAACCTCCAGAAAGTGCAAATTTGGTAGAACACCACCGTGCTGGTATGAATCAAATGTCAGTATGTCTACAGAAACTACAAGCAGTAAGGATATAGGAATTTCTCAGCACATTCAGTAATCCATTTTAAAATGGATTACAGTCGGTAAATACATGCATGAACAAGGTGTGCCTTGTGCTCTTAAATCCAATGTGCTATGGGTGAAGTAGCGTCGAATTTAGAGTTGTTCTGGTGAATTGAAATCGCTGCTTCTAGTTTTAATCTAGCACTTTTCATACAGTAGTTTCTGCACTTGCCTTGTTCTGGGGCAGTTTGTTCGTCTGGGTGTAGAACGCCTGTGCGGGTGCATCCCAGAGAAGAAGCGGTACGATGCGGTGTCAGTTCTACTCACGGCTTCATCTGAGCTCATGGTTTAGATGAACAATTGCCAGACCCACTGTGGAGGAGGATCGCATTATTTCACGGTTAAAGATGAATGCTCCTGCTTCGGGAAGATTTGTGTGGGTAGTTGGTGCCTGTGTCCGTAGTTGCCATTGATGACTTGGCATTGCTTATCCCGATAGACTAAGCAGCATTTGTAGCTGGCGCTGGCTTGGTTTGCATAGAGACTTAGTTTGAACTTCGAAGAATAAACACAATGCTTACTGCTACTGAACAAGAAAGTAACTTTTATTCCTGTCCCCCATGGATATTTAAATGCTCCATTGAGTACCTTCAGCAAGCAGATTTTTTTTTATTTTTTTTTTTTAAATTAGCTTCTTTCTGCACTGACTTCAACACTGGACATGGGAAAAGCCTTTTACTGTAAGGATCGGCACAGGTCCCGAGTCCTGCTTTCCGTCAGCAAGGAAAAGGCAGTGGTGGCTGAATTAAAATGGGGTTTCTCTTTCTGGAAGGTGTGAACTTGTATAGGGATGGGAAAAAAAAAGGGGGAGAGAGAAACTGAAACGGATGAAGAAAGCCAGATGCCCTCGAAACAGGGGGAAAAGTAAAGGACAGCAAGGAGAAAGGCAGTGGCTGAGCTGGGTAGTTTGACTTCCCGAAGGATGGAGGGGTCGGTGGGGTTGCACCATAGCCGTCTGGCTCAGCTCCCTGCTGTGCCATGGGACTTCAGAAAAGATGTTTTCGTTGATTTCAGTGGGACTAGAAGCCTTGCTGAGGGATTGAACTTGGCTTTTTGTGTCTCAGCTCCACAGATAGAAAGGAGATTAAAATGCCTCTTGAGTAAATGGGGCTGATAAAAGGCCTTTTCAGAGATACATTGAACTGGATAATTGGAATTTTTACTTAAACGGAGATGAAAATTAGCACTACAGATCTTGATGTACTTGATTAAGGTTTACCTCCTCTTTTCAGGGTCAGTTCAACTAGCTAGTGTGTGTTTTAAATGAATTTTGTCCTACATTAGTATCAGTTTCATAAAGCTGCTAACTTACCCTTTGGGAGGAAGAAAAACATTGATCTCTGCTTGCCAAATAGTACTGTAAAGATACGATAACAAGACAAAGTGAAAGGTGATAGAAGTGAGTGATAGCACATGAATGGGATGCTACTCTGGCTTGGAAGCAGGAAAGCAAATGGAGACTATTTAATTATTCAAGGAACAATAAATGAAAAGTCTGCTTATAAAGTGACAGTAAAAGGAGAGACAAACAGAATCAAAAGAAAGTTGGGAAAGGGAAACAATGCATAAAGAAAGTAGAAGGTGGGCAGGAAGGGATCAAATGGGGCAGGGGATGGATTTAAAATTTCCATGGAGTTTTCAATTGGAAAATACTATCTGTATAAATCCGTATATTATGGTGCTTAGATAACAACCTGTTATTTTACTCAAACCGTGGAAGTCTGACAGGATGTTCTCCTGGGGGTTCACTTCATGTTCCTGCTTCATCCTTTGGACACACAACCTCGGTTAATAGGGCATGTATTTTTAAAGGTGACAACCCTTAGTGGCAGGCTATCTGAAGATGTGTACTTTGTGGATGTTGCTAGTTTTGATGGCGTTATCATTTTCTCTCCTGTCCTCCAACAAATAATAGCATTGATTTTAAAGGGACTGGTTTTTTTGCAGTCATATATATATGTATGACTGCAAAAAACCAAAACTTGGTTATATACTTTTGCAACTGTACTAACTAAAGATATTTTGTATGTAAAGATAGTGAGTATTCAGCATTCCATTAGAGTGCTTGAACTACCGAGTGTTTAATATGCTTGTACTGGGAGTTAGTGGGACATGTGAAAAGCATGCGAGGGTTATTTCCCTCATCTAGATTACAAATGTGTACCGCTTTGGCAGAATTTGCTTCATGCAAAGTATTTTTTTAATACTTACAAAGTATACATTTTTATGTGCATGTGAAGAATTAGCAGCAAAAGGCTGAAGCCTTTGGACATCCAAATGAATCTATGCTGTTTGCTATTGTAAAAGCTTTATAAATAAATGAAAGCACTGGGTGTACAGTGTGCAGTTCATGCAAGTACTCCTCCTTTAAGAAGAGAGGCAAGTATTTCTTCCTCTTAGAAGAGGAACTGCAACAAAAATTGTATATGAAGTTGCTTGCTAGGTCATATGTGGTTAAGCAAGCAACGGTGATTATGTATCTTATTAATGAAAGTTCAGCTTACAGACATTCAAACCAAAATAAGTTTAAGCTACCAGTGTTTCAATTCTTGACTTTTTTAGGCATTTTTATTTTGTGTTGGGTGATGAAAATTGGCACAATCTATTTAGACTTCCATGCAAATATTTTTAATTTTTCATATAGCAGTATTTGTGTATTGTTTTCAATACCCTCTTACCGTAAAGAAAAACAAAAATGAAAAACCCACTGTGAAGGCTTTTCTAAAAACAGATTCTGTAATGCTTTTTTCAGTCTGAATTTTTGTTTTGAAGTGGTAATGTTCTGTTATACTTTCCTCCATCTAGGCAAAAATGGTATTTGCCAGAAACAAAAATCTTAAATCAATATGTGCAAATATAGGAGTTCCAGAAGAGAGAGAATACTCAAAGGCAGGAGACTGTTCGCAAGACCAGGAATCAGTAAATCCAGGGGTCAGTCTTTATAGCAAGCGTGGCTAGGGTTTTTGTTGTGGTTTTTTTTTTTTCCCTAGATGTGCTGCAGATGGTCTTTAAAATTTATCTTGATTCCTCTGTATTATTAAACATATTTTATTGTTATTAGTGTCAAAAGTGAAAATGACCCTTAGTTCTTTTCTCCTGAAATGAAGTTAACAGCGTACAGCTGCTGTTGCAACCTTCAAATAGTCTGATAGTGTTTCTAAACGTCCTTTTTGCCCTTGTTTTCAGCTTTGTTGACACCGAGTCATTGAGATGAGAATTGGTGACTTTTGAACAGCCTATTTTTAACAAAGCTTATAATAGAGTGTTACTGTTCATGAATAGTGTTGGTCCCAATCTGCACGCACGAAAAGGGAAGGCATGTATCAGAGGAGAACTGCTTTTAAGTACTCATTTTCGGGTTTTGCTGTTCTCTGAGTGTGCCTGGTCCTGTTCTGTAGATAAGAGTATCGATCTTCACTCTGCAGCTGCAAGGATATCTTCTCTTTTTTAAAGCTGAGAGATTCCAAACTGCTTCCAAGAAAATGGTCTACCTGACGTTATAAAACAGGATATGAATGGGAAATTGTTGTTTTCTAGGATTTTCAAACTTAGAGTGAAACAACTTCCAAAACATCAGTTCACAGTATTTCTCAGAACTTCAGTTGTCACTTCTCGCACGCTGCAAATAACCGAAGCATGCCAATTCAAGTAGAATAAGAGCATCTCAGCTTTGGCTTAAAAGCAGCACATGGATGACAGCATGCAGTGAACGGGCAATCCTTTCCCTGTAGGTACGTAGTGAGGCTGCAACGCTCAGGTATCATGTCCCTACAGACCAGATTCCTGATCCCATTCTTGGTTTTAAGCAGACTGTTGTCATTGAAGGGTTAATAATTTCTGTTAAGAGAATGTATCAGTCAGTCTCTGTTTCCAGAATCTTTCACAGTTTTTGCCCTTTGACAGAAGACATTGTATATGTATTCTGCTCATCATTTTCATCAATTACATGGTATGCTTATTGGCAGCTCTCATGCATAAATATGTATGCTACTAGAGTAGATGACAGGATTTAGACATGTAAGAAACCTAAATCTTTGGCTCAGAAAAAATTCCTGATGGATACAAATGGTATTTCAATAAGTTTCGATCCAAGAACTTTTCTTGCAAAGCGACATGACTGTTGTTCTTGCCAGTCACGGCAGGTGCTCCATCTGTACAAATACTGCCCAATTTGAACCAGTCGAGCTTAACATTTTTATTTTTTTTTTCCCCACTATCTGCCGCATTTTCAACAATTTTTCTCAGTTCTTTAAACAAGTGTGAGGCAGCAGTGTGGAACAAAATGGACAGAGGCCAAGCGATTCCTTAATTGTAGCAGATTTTTTTTAACACCTTGAACAACAACAGTCAACTGTGCAGTGTCAGTAGCATTGCAACTTCCCTTGGTTGCGAGCAAAAAAAAAATAAATACTTGCATGAATCTGTTAAAAATGGAATGCCTGCTGTTGTATTGGCTAATACCATCTCAGCCCTTCTCATTGTCATGCTGCACAAACAACTGTGAACGCATCAGCTGTGTGCTGTTCTTTTGATCCGGTTTGTGCAGCAATAATTGATGTACCCTCGCGCATTCAGTCTTTGTTGTCTGAGAATGGCTCTTTCTCGCAAGCTGGCCATAGGGATATGTGCTATTACACCTTTGCCGCTGATTTCAGCACACAAGTGTGTATTTATTTTTTGCATACAAAAAGCTGTCGTGCTGGGGATCTTTCCTGATGTGAAATCAGATTGCAGGTCAAATCCGATAAAATGTATTTTGCATTAATTTCAGGATTAGTTTGTATAAAAATACCATTCCAATTTGGACTTTCTGTCTGACTGTATCGCCGTACCACAAGCATACTTCTACAGACTCTCTCCCTTCTCCAAAGAAGAACCTAGCCTTCCCTGAGAGAAGCTCTCTCCATGCAGTGTCAGCTCCATGCACTGTCATCTTAGTACTTTTTTTACTGTGGCATGCGTAACTTGGGGAGCGACGCTGTGATGATAAGTAAATTGCTTTAAAAAGTTTATGGATGTTTGAGTTAGCTGGGAAATCATTAGAAAAACATGAGGTGAATGAGGACACTGCAGGTTGCACAAGTCCTTTATTTTCCTCTTGCTGTGGAGTTGCAGAGCAGGTAAGCTCTAGCTTTCTGTGGGCTCCCCAAAAGGAGTCCTATTGACTGGACTTAGTGTCTTGGTTGTTGTTTTCATGAAGCAATTTTATCCATGTGGGCTAAAACTTCTAGTTTTAAAGTCTGGTTCTAGAAGCTGTCGAGTGCAGCTTTGAATCCCAAGTAATCACTTGGGCTTCTGCAAAGGGAGACTAAAATACCGCCAGGCTTGCAGAGTAGCACTTCATTAATGCAAAGCAGTGGGGAGCGAGGGGCTGATTCTGTGACCACGTGTGTTCTTCCATTCACTTGGCTACCCCAAGTAGCCTTCTCAATTTCCTATGCGTCCATAGTTTCCTCAATTTTATTTTATTTTATTTTATTTTTTTAATATTATTACCTCTCTTCTGAAAATATTTAAGGTAAGGGGTTAAAAAGACTGTTGAATTTAATAAATACCTGTATTGTAGTAGAAAAGACATTTTTGTGACTGCAGATGTCATGCGTGTATGCAGGAGCTAATGGAGCTCTAAAAGCATTTGGTGTGAGCCCTTCTGACGTTTCTTCATTTTGGACCAGTGAGTTGCAGGTGAAGGGCATTGACAGTCACTTTTTAGTGACTTAAATACCACAGCTGACAGAGAAAAATGTAAATTCTAAGGATCAGCTATCAAGGAAGTGCACTTCACTATTGCCATCTAGAAAAAAAAACATGTTTGTTTTCAATTACAGGTACTGAGCTTGTTGTGGTCAGTTGATGTGAGTAGAAGTAGGCTGACTGTAGAGGTGCAAAGTTAGCAGTAGTGAAAAATGGAGATTGGCGAGAGGTGGACTTCTTGCTGACATTGATGCTGTACTCAGGTTCACTGTTGTCACCCATATACCTGGCTGTTTTTGGAGTTACCTAGCAGCATCTTGGATAGAAGGGTTGCTCCGGGAAACAGTTCCCTTTCGGTCTGAGAAATTAGCTATAAACTTTGTCCCTTCTCCAGTATAACTTAAGACTAGATGATTTTATTTGACAACTTAATAATTGTACCTAAGCTGCCTCTGAAAATATTTTGCACTTGGATTTTATTAGTCTTGAATATATTACTTCTTCAAAAGAATTTTTATAGTTCTTACTAAATAAAGAAAAAGGAAATTAAAACCAAGTGCTCTGTGTCTTCACTTCCAAAACAAATTCAACATAAGTGTAACTGTATTATCTTTTCATCATTTTCACACCAGAATGGGGAAAAAACCACCCATCTGTATAAATTTTTTGAAACCTGCTTCCTTTGCCATAGCCGTTACTTTTTCAGGTTAGAGAAGGAACACTGTTCCTCAGATGTGATAAGGAGAATATTACTATTCAACAACTGCGATAACAAGCAAAGAAAACACTGGGCTGAAAAGTCAGGTGCCCTGCTGCCCTACAGCAGCAGCGGTGCTGCCGTCTCGATGTCAGTGTTGTAGAAGGGAGTGGGTATTTGCAGGTCCCTGTGAGCTTCGTCGCCCCAAGGGCCAGGTGCACCTACAACCACATCAGACCACGGCTTTGGGGATCACCTCTTTACTTCAGGGGCTCTGCTGGACATTTTAAAGTTCACCTTGCATCCTTACGCTGTGTTGTAGTTCTCCCTGCCGAGGTGAAAGCCTTGGATTTTTCCTTAGGGATTTGACCCTGGGTTCATTTGAAGGGGGAACTTGATTTCCTTGCCCATGCAGTCAAAAACCCACCACCACCACCAAAACCCCGAATGAACCAAAGCACCAGCCTCTGTCAGCACTGCTTCATCAGACGTGATGGGATCAGTGCTCCTCTGTTTGGACTTGCATTTGTTGGGCTTGGGGGCGGCATGAGGGGGAAGGGCTGTCTGTAAAGAGCTAGTAGGGATGGACCAGGTAAAATACCTGGGTGAGAAGGCTCATCTGAAGAGATGAAGGGCAGAAAGATCAGGACATGCTGAAACATTGCCTGTAAGATTGGTACCTCTGGTGAGAGGTAAAAGGTAAAACATCCTGCTAATGCTAAAGCATCTCCTCGCTAAGCCTACAATTACTTTCTTGGCAGCCCTGATGGAGGCATTTTCCTGGGCCCAGAGAAAACAGGCGTTTTGGGTGTGCACAGGACATGGGGATTTGTCAGGCTGAGACATGGACACTGGTACAAAGGGGGAGTTGTGGAGCTCCTAATCCATCCAGGGAAGCATCTCAGACAGATCTGTCTCTGGGCATCTGCGTGAAGGGCTCACGGCTATCATCAGTAACGCGCTTCCCTCAGAAGTCATTATCTTAAAAGTCTGTTCAAGAGCTGGGCTTTTCTACAAAAGAGGAGTTTGTTTTATAGGATCAGTGGTCGGTCAAGGGTGTAAGAAGAATGATGACAAGTTTTCAATACCTGCTGCTGCCAAACTTAGTTATGCTTGCTGCGCTCTAAAATACCGCCATTTGAGTTTTTAACGTATCATCAGCGTGAGTCGAGGATGTTTTTAATTGCGATGTTTTGCATAAGGCCTTCAAGGTTGCGATTCAGGACTTCAGGAGGTCTTCTCCAAAACCTTACTGAGAAAAAGTGCTCAATTCTTTTCTCTTAGTGAGTGGCATGGTTTTGGGGAGGGTGGGTAGGTGAGATTTCAGTGTTCTCGGCAATGAGAGAATCCCACATGGCATTTTGCAATGTGTGTTTAAAATCTCTAACTTGCCAGCTGTTTCCCTTTTATTTTTTTCCTTCCACAGAACTTTCAAAACCTGGTTCTAATTTTTTCACTGAACCAAAACAATGTTTAAAGAACCGAGTCCATTAGAGATGTTGGAACACCAAAGAAAAAGAGTTTTAGAAGATATGAGTCAGCTTAGGAGGTCTGAAATGGGAGGTGGATAGGTCTTTCCTTTCATAAGGGAAAATGGTCATTCTGAAAAAGGAGGTAAGGTGTTCTCAAGTGATAGATTAGAAAAGTCTTCAAAAGGCTTAAACAAGTACAGCACCTCTGCGTTTCCCAGTCAAGGGTGGGGAAATGTTTTATTATAGCAGTGTAGTGAGTTAATAAAAAGCAAACTTTGTGTAATTTTCCTTGCAAATATTTGGATGCTAATGAGAATGTTTACAGTCCCTAAACTTTTTACTGTTTTCTTTTTATCATACTGTCTCTTCCCTTTTCGTTGCTGCTGCTTTTTGAAAGTTGTATTTTCCCCTTCCTGAGACGTGTCAGCTCCCATGCACCAACTTAACGCCTTGCGAGGGCTAAGATTTACTTGGAGCAGGGCGGCAAAAGACTGTCAGTGCAGGTACCTGGAGCTGGTCCTCCTGTACCCCTGCCGGAGCTGATGGATGGGTCTGCTGGGAATGGAGCTGGATTCTTACGAGGAGAAGGGAGCCACGGGAATGTGCGCCAGTTCAAGATCTGAGACCAGGGTTGTACAGAGGTGTTCCCATTAGTGATTAGGTTGCTGTTTGTTTTGGAAACATCAGTATTGTGGGTTGGTTTGTGTTTGGTGTTTTTTTTTTTTTTGGCTTGAGAATCACTCACATTTAAAGACTTGAGGTAGACTTGCATAAATCTGAGCTCACTGAAGTTGCTTTGATTAAGGTAAGTGTAAGCCATAGTAGATTTACGTCCATAAAGTGCATGCTGTCTCAGTTTGTGATAGACTCATGCAAAATCATAACGAAAACACCTTAAGAATGAATGTTACTCATACTGATTTGAACACAGTATATGTCCAAATGGGAAGTGAGGTATTGTTCCTCACTTGCAATATAAAAATACTTGAAATAACTATTTCTGGGACTTCAGTATTACCTATTGAATTCATATCTACCGTTGTCATCTGACAGGCTACTAAAACAAGATTCTGCTCAAAATGATAGAAATGACAGTCCTACAATGCATTTCATTCCTGCTGAGCCCTGTTATGTAGTTAGTTCGAGGAGATTGGGATCTTGCTTCAGTCATTCAAGGACAGTCCTTTGGAAAGGATTTGCAGAATTTGTGATTTGCAGAATTTGTAATTGTGCCCATAAATGCCCGCTCCCCCTGCAAGTATGGTGACATTTCTGCTGCAACCCTACTGTTCTGTGTTGGGGAAACAGCGTGTCTATCTTACTTGTTCGCTCGTTCCCTCTTTTTCAAACCCCAGAGGTTGCGTTGTGCTTGCAGTGAATTCCTTCTGTGCGCCGCCGGCATTTGACCCCTTGAGCTGGCGGTGAGTAGAAGAAATCATATATACAGGAGACCCAAACTCTGCCCTTAGCTACGCTTGTGAAAACCTGTGGCATTATACAATTGGCTTGGAAAGACTTAAGAAATCCCGTGAGATCCACTCCACTGAAAGTCGCTCTGTAAATGTTAGACAGGGCTGTTGTTTTTTGCGCTAGTACATTTTATTTTAAAGCCGTACCTGAACTGCAGTCGATGATACTGTTTCATAACATTGAAGTAGAGGGACAGATCTGGAGTATGAGATGTGCTGTGCTGTCAGTGGAGTTTGCTACTAAAACTACTAAAGCTACTAAAGCTAGGTTCTGTAGCAGTGTCTGTGCTGTGAGACAGACGTGCTCTGTGGGCTTCTGGTTCCTGGCAACATTCAAACCACTGGTCACGATGCGACTGTCCTCCTCCGTGGCCACATCTTTTTCGGGAAGAGGCCAGGCCCATCTCCTGGCGGGGGTGGGCAGCTGAGGTGCCCAGAGTCCCAGGCCCATCTTGGTGGACGTTGGCCTTGCAGCACGGCAGGTCCCAGGCGGCAGAGGGGATTGTCCTCCCTGGGCCAAGAAAACTGGGTTTAGGTCTCATGCGTTCCTGGCACCATCCAGTATGGAGCAAGCACAGGGCTGAGGTAACATAAAGGGAAGGTGCTCGCATCCCCTCAAACTCCAGGCAGTGGGGTGAAGCTCTGGGGTGGTGGTGTAGCTGAGGGCTGTGCCATTTGTGACTGCGAAACATAGTGTCCGTGGAGATACATGTTGCTTTATGGAAAGGCCCATATGACCTTTTTGTTTCACGTTTAATGCAGAACCGTAGGAAATAATACTCAGCCTATAGACAGGTATTGTACTGACCGCTGTAGCCATGCCCATTTGAGCAGCTGGCATCTTTGACTCATACCGACCTCTGCGAGTGTGGAGGATACTTCATACAGCTGGACCACAAGTAACTGAAAAGCTTGAATAGCTGTATAATTCTTCTTTAAAAAAGTTTTGCAAAGATAGACCTGAGCAGATTGAAGTGACGGTCAAAGAGCCCTGCCCTGAGCTGTGTAGTTTTCTTCTTGGTTTCTTTGCGTTGTGATCCTACTGGGACAAGAAAGCAAATTATGAGAAGCGAGGAAGTGAAGCAGAAGATACAGTGAGATGCATTATACATACCTCCAGTACTGTCATTAGGCATTTTTACCTACTTCTCAGAAAGAAGACTGAATGGACTGTTGTATATGGATTTTTGCCATTGCTTAATGTAGAAGGGGAGGCGGAAATATCAGAATTACATGTGAATTATTTATATGTCCAATTTGCTGTTATGAATGGAGGAGTGAGGATGTTAAAAGCTGTTAATTACTATGAATTTTATTGTACTAACTATGGTTATAGCCACAGGCCGTGTTGGCTCTGGAGTGTAACCTAGTGCCGTGTAGTCTAAGGGCACTTCTGGGAGGGAGGAGGAAATGTGCCAAAATGCTCACTGCTGAGCAGTGAGGTTACATCTAGATGTTTTGTCGTGTTACCGGAGAGGAGTGGTGTTCTTTCTTCAAGGCCTGAAGATGAACAGTTTTCTTTATGTGTCTTCTGGTATGTCCAGAACAGAAAAAAGAATAGAGCAAAAGTTACGGTGCTGTAGTACAGCACATTTTTTCTTCCCATTTTTTTATTCTGTGTTTCCTATATTCAGGGGGTTTCCTAGCAAGAATAGAAACATCTGCAATAAGAACTCCTATTTATGTTAATCTTTTGCAATCAGCATGCAGTCTGAAATAATTACAATGAATACACCCTCTGCTCCAAACACTCACAACTTGCATTTATTTCAGGATTCTTTGCCTCAGAAGTCTGAGAACATAATCCCTCATTCTGCTCTGCTTCATCTCCTTTGCATGAATTTATCCAACAGTACCATTTGTACTGTTGTGAGCTTCATTAACAATGGTCATGCCATAATAAATTACATAAATCGAGAAGTTTTTAATTAAATAAGTTAACAAAAAAAAAATCAAAGCATAATATATTTAATTAGGTAACATTTCCCTGTCATAAATTTGCACACGAAGTGTGTAATGAAGTAGGCTGGGGTAAAATCTCTAATCTGAAGTTCTCTAGCCTTCACAGCCTTACTAATTTGATCTGCAAAAAGATTTTTCTTTCTTTTTTTAAAAATATTTTTAAAAAATCATGGGTCAAACATACCTTGTTGTGCAAGGGATTATGCAAATTTAGTAGAAAAACAGTAGACATGACTAAGAGTCTGTTTGACCCTATGAGGGCACATCTTCCAGCCTTTCCTCCTCTGTTTCTTTTAGAGCTCCTCGCCATAGTCAGAGCCATTTTCTCCAATCTGGCAGTGACCCTTCAGCTCCATTCATTTGTTCGGCACTGGGCAGAATTGGGGAGTATTTTTGGTCAAATTGGCCAACGTATATTGGAATAAAGAGCACATTCAGAGCCAAGTCTCTGTGCGTTTAGCTGGGCTGCTTGCCCAGGCATGTGGGAAGGAAAAAAGATCAGGCTTAGCCCATGTGTGCAATGCCATGGAGGAGCTCCTCAGGTGTCCTCAGCACCTGCCTTTGCTTTTGCTTTCCTGAACTTGCGCTGTACCATACGCTGCCTCCTAGCTTCTTACACGGCTCAGCCAGGCTGCTTTCACTCAGGTGATGTTCCCATCTAAGGGATTTGGTCCAAAAAGCACGGATTGGGTCCAAAAAGCACAGCTTTGGTTTTCCTTTGTGTCCAGGATATTCAGTTTCATGACAGTGAATGGTGCTCTGATTTTTGATGATGAGATCATGCAGGGATTGAACAAAAACCAGTGGGAGAGGACACGGAAAGGGAATTTGTAAAACTCTGAATATCGGTTTGTGGTTTTCCCAGACATCTCTGCAGAGTCACGGAGAGCAGCACAAAGGGAGTATGCTGGTGCATTACATGCACTGTTTTGATTTGGTGATGCACAGAGTCAGAATAATGTTTCACAAGTGCAAATGGCTGTGTATTGAAGGCGATGAGCAATAATTACCAGTATCTATATCTCTATGAAGCATCCTTTCCTTTTGATATTTTAACTTAGGGCTGATTTAGAGAGGCAAGATTGATGTCAGCAATGTCAGTTTACACTTTGGGTTGGGTTTCTGGTTTTTTGGGGGGGTCCACTCCCATTATTCTATGCACCATTCTAAACCCTGAAACCAGGGAATATGACTTTTGGACATTCTGTGAAATAACATTGCACTGGGACATTTGATTTGTATATACACACAATTGGGGGATGCAGGATGAGAAAAAGATGTATGATGAGGGAGGTAAGGGAAAGATAGAGATGCTGGGTCAGATTGTGACAATACTGCCTGTGGTGGCATTGACAGTGCTGTGTCTCTGTCCCCTCCTAGAGAGCTGTCTCCTCATCTTAGGTCACTGCAGGGGTAGCTCAGTGTTAGGGGAAGCAGAGAAAAAGGGTCTGTTTGCCAGTAATTCTTCTGCTTTCTGCAAGGTACATGTAATATTTAACCAGATGAGTTCTGTTGTGAAGTTGAAGTGGCAGCTTATCTGAGATGGTGTATAACTCCTAAAATTCAGCAGAAAGGTCACAAACCTGTGAGCAGTTGGATCTCTTACACTTCTCTGACCCACAGCCTACAGTTAATTGTCCACCAGAAGACATTGTAAAGCATTTCAGTATATCGAGATACCTATCTCTCTCTGTCCCTGCCTTTTTACATCAGAAGAGAAGCAGCTCTAATTTTAGAGAAGGTAGGAAGGCATGAAGTTTATATAGCAGAAGTACACCTATTTTACAGAAAATGCCCCATTTAAGTTTTAGAGATCTACCTGAACAGTTGCCAGACAGCACTCCTACAGTTGGAGCGGATTGCACAGGATCGTTGCTGTAGTCCTTTGCAGTATTTTAGATAGCTTCTAGCATGCATGGTAGTCTGGTGGTAAAGAAGAGGAACACACAGGTCCAGAGAGCAAATCCAAGGTGAGGAGAAAGAGTAGCGGGAACGCAAGGGTAGGGCAAAAACTAAGGCTTAGAAAAAGAGTGGGAAAATTAGTCAAGAAAAGATAGGAATTAAAATACAAAGCGTTGGCTGACATAAGCAGCTCACTAATAGTCACTTGCTGGGGTGAGGATGTAGTACATTCAAGAAGAAACTCACACAGACCTTCCCCCAGAGGTTTGGGAATCTCCCATGTAAAGGACCTTCGGGTGAGTGGGAAGAAACTCTCCCTCTTAAAGTGATACAAATTAGATGGCTGAGGCAGAGAAATTCTTTAATTGTATCTGGAAAAGAAGATACTAGAAATTAAGGTCTTGATGACAGGAGTGTGTCAAATTAATGCATTATGTATTTTTGGAATTATACGATGTGTCATAAGGCAATTTCATTCCAGGGGAAATGTGACATCTCCCTCATGAGTGAGGTTTCCAAAGGGCTGAAAAGCAAGGAAAACATAAGGCAAAAAGACAAGTTGTCAAATGGAGAAGAAAGGCATTGACTGTGCTATTCAAACTGTAGAAATCAGTGGTGGCGTATCCTACCTCTCGACCCCTTCTGATAGCAGCTCTGTGTGTTTAGGTTGCTAGATCTGTCTTCCCTTTTTGTTCCGTTTCAGGGCAATAGATTTTACCTTGACCTGTAAAGCCAGTCGTATCCTTTTAGGTAGCAGTGACCTCCCAGAGAGCAGAAACATAAATCTACACTGTTGCCATGAGGTACATGCTGTGCCTCACAGCAGATCTGGTTTTTTACTCACAAGAATGTGTGCAAGAGGATTTTGCTGGGCTGCTGAAAATATTTGAGCTGCAGTTTTAGGTACGGAATGTTTTTTTTTTTCCTTCTGCTTCCAAAATTTGAATAGTTTAGAAAGGAAATTATCATAGTTTAGAAAGGAGTTATCATCTGCAATCTGAAATGGTCTTCCTTTTCAGAAAAATATTGTTTCTGGCATTCCTGTTGGGGAAGAGGAGCTGTCCTTTCCAAGACATTTGGTGTAGGTATGAAAATGTTCAAAGGGCTGACAATTAGTAATTATTATTCACTGTGGCTGCTTTGCTTTTAGTATAGTGAACATATTTTTGGAGTAGAATTAAATCCAAGTCTCTCCAGGGCCCATTGGTATTTTGCTAATGCTAAATTAAAGCGTGCCATGTGCTGTGCGCTAGGGGTGGTCAGCAGCGGCTTGACGGAATTTAATTGTGTATGTGGCAGGGGTGCTCTGGGTCACTGCGTGGTAGGTGTGATACAGCCCCAATCTGGCGGGAAAGCAAACTTTCACGGCCCCTTGTGTTTTCATGAACAGGAAGGAGACATCCCCTAGCTGCTTTCCATCCTGCCCACAGGTGAGAGGTGGTCCAGCTCCCGCAGTAGGCATCCTGCACAGCCAGTTTTTGTTCCTTCTGCTCATCACCTCTCCCTTCGCTTTTGCTACTCCCAAGCTGTAAATACTTAAAATGAGAAATGAGTTAATTAGAAGCCATGAAACAGAGATGGAAGCTGAGCTACCTTAAAAAAATCAGTAAGTGAAGAAGCAGGTCCAGGTTGGAGAGGAAGGGAAGGAGCCTTTATAGCCTTCAAAATTATCTTCCTGTTAAGCTCTTGAAGCATAAGGTTTGGAGGTATCAATACAAAAATTTAGTAGTATTCCCTTTTTGGGACATGCTGGGGCATGTTGGAAGTCCCTAAATGGCATATTGTCCTGTACTGCCCCATTTTGAGCACTCTTCCTCTTAATATACCTTCGGTATTGTTCTTCTTGATGAGGTCCTCACCTTTCTCGGCTGCACCCTTTGAGCATACTCACCCTGCCCAGGCTGGCGCAGCCAGTGCACAGGATGTTGCAGAATGTCTGGGCTAAAATAAAGTGTTAGTGGGAAGAGAGCCACCAAAACTAAACCTGTGGATCTTGTACCTGAGTCAGCAGAGTCTCTGGGTGGGGAAGCTTCCCAAAGAGCTGAGCTGAAGGCCTTATTCCCAGGCTCTCCTTCTTCCCGCTGTCTTTCCATTTCTCGCTGAGGGTTAAGCTAGGTCAGGCAACCGTGCAGTGACTGTGAACAGGGTTCACAGGAGAGTGGTTACTGCCATCTCCATAGCATGAAGTAACTTAAGGAGCAACCTGATGGGATGCAATGCCCAGAGAGATCTAGGTGCGGGTGAAGGTTTGGGGGAGAAGTACCCCTGATGTGTACTGCACCCACAGCATGTCCTCAGTGAAGAGTATGGTGCCTCAGTGGTCCTCAGGGCAGGGTGTCCTGCCTCAGGGCAGGGAAGGAGCAGGAGCTGCGGTGGCGACTTGGTGCAGATGCTGCAGCTGGTTAGATGGTGGCAGGGCAGAAGAGTTCAGGAGGAGAGCGAAACATCTGAATATGCATTGAGCTAGCATGATGTTTGGGAGTTATGTGGCATCGTGGCATTTTGTTACTTTATTTAGTAATTTGTGATGGCAGTAGCTGAATATTGAGCAGCTTAAATCTAAGCAACTGCCATTTCATGCTTTGGTGAAGAGAGAGTGGGTGAGTGAAATAGTAGGGGTAAATTGTGAATAGGAGTGAAACCAATATGTGCAGCTTTCTCTGAACCTGCCCACCTCTTTCTTTGTGTAATATTGGGCAGCTGGGGCTGTGCTATCTCAGCTTATCATCAGTAATCAGGCTGTAGATCTCTGGGGACATGTTTTGCTTTCAGTTGCTTTGGTAGAAATCTAAACTTATTACCTAGATTATTTGCATTTAGACCAGGAAAACTGCAAACAGAATTTGAGCCTTTTTTGTCAGTTTGGTTGGTGGGAAGTACTCTCATTTTATGAGACCCTGCTATCTTTGTTTAATCAAAGAAGAAACCGCTTGAATACAAAATGAGAGAGCATTTGCAGTATTATCTTTTTTTTTCCCTTCGGTAAGGGAAATTGTACTGATCTCAGGAGGAGTAAAACTATTAGTTCACTATAAATTAATTTCAAGTACTTAGTTTATTGAAAAACAATATTTTCCTAATCCATAATATTACACCAACCTGTAAGAACACAGGGCACAAGACCTGACCAACTTAGTTACAGAGGTAATTGAATTCCTTCAGCTGTTTCAGACATCTTTCAGAGGGATTTCCTCCCCCTCGAATTCCATGGAGTTTTTCTCTTAAATGGCCCACTGGTTTCCCTATATGCTTTTTCATGCCAGGCTAGGTAGGTATGTTTATGAGTTGCCGTCCTGCACTGCTTTCTCCAGAGGTGTAATTTAGAAACTGGTGTTTCATTCATTACTGTGCTTACCTTGTTCTGAATCTATGATTTTGTCTGTTGTTCAGCTTGCAAACCGATGACTCATTCCTTTGCTTCACCGGATAGCTGCACATGATCTTATCCCATTCTTAGATGAGCTTTGGGAGCGAGCTAACAAGAAATGTTTACAGCATTCAGGGTGAATCGCAATTCCACAAAAAAATGTATTTTACCAAAAAAAAAAAAAAGAAAAAAAAAGGTTGCTGTAACTAAACCTATTTTTTTAAAATCATTTATCTGTTTTATTATGCCTCTCTTGGACCTCACAGTATATGGAAAGGATGTAAGAAGATGCTCTCTGCCCCTTCCAGGCATGCATGAGAAAAGTCAGAGTGTGCTGAAGCAGAGTGGTGCTTCCATTCAGGAACAGGGTGTAGCAAAACCACCAGAGACAGCCATCTCACATCCCATAGAAATCTGTGTAAAGAAAGAAATCCTAGTGGGATGTCCACTGTATTTGCAGGAGTTTTCTGTAGAAGAGCAGCTTTCTGGGTGCCATGTCCCCACATGACTTAGCAGCATTCCGTAGGTGTGAATGCCTGTCTCTGCAGAGCAGGGTATGCAGAAGATGAAAAGATGGGTGGTGGAGGGAGACATGGTGACTAACTCTTTATTCCTGGAATTGCACCCTCAGCATGGAGGACAGCATTAAGCGTGTCCCAGATAGGCTCCTCACACCGTGTCGTTACTGGGGATTAAGCCATTTTTCCCATGGAATCTGTAGCCAGCAGAAAGCTCTGCAGGAATGGGTGTTGTGCTTCCAAATTTGAACATACGCAGAAATCAGCACTTGCATAATAGATTAGTTCTTTATTATCCACCAGTTTCTTCTGTTCTTTGACACGGGTTTCTGATACTGCACATGTTGATTTTCTCCTCATGCCATGTGGTCCTAACACATGGTGAAGGAAGGACATTCAGACTTGAATTATTTCATCTTCCAGAATCTGTCAGTTTTCCAACGGCACTTTTTTCTTCCTGGTGTCTCTTCTGGTATTTTTATTTAATTTTTTAAAAAACAGGCCATTGAGTTTAGATTGTCACCTTAAAACATTGTTCCTGTTCAGTACTAAAAGACATCTTAGTGGAGCGCAACTGAAAGAATTACCAGGGTATAATTTTGCCTTTTTGTATTGGCTTTGGGGTGGGGAGCAGGATTTGCTTATATTAATCTTTCTGCTTTGCTAGGTCTGTGAAGACAACAAGGTTTAATTTCTCTAGGTAATTCTAACTTGTTAATTTTTCAAGTTTTTATGTGCTGGCTTTGAATGGTAAGGGAGAATTTGCAGTAAAGACTTGTCATGGAATTTGAAGAGTACATTTATGCACAGGCTAAATAAATAATTTCTTATTTAGGTAAAAGTCTCAGCCAGCACTCCTGCTGGTGGTGTCCTTTTAAACTAACCTGCATTATTGTATTGTGCAGAGTGCAACAACCAAGTGATACCAGGCAATATTTCTGTTGTTAATCTGCTTATAAGTGATGCCCTTATGGTAGTTAAAGGCAGCATAAAGAGTTTACGCTGGGCATGCTCAACCTGTCTTCCAAGTTCCGTGTCCATGCCCCTTACCTGCTAGCCATTTGGGACCTGTCTTCACCTAGTAAATGCTTCTTGTGGCCTTTTCAAGGGTCTGCATGACCACAGTCCACAAAACCTTTCTTCAGCCTGGCCGTCAAGCTGTGTTAGCACGAGTTGGAATCTGGGTGGTGAGGGTCAGAACTGGGGTTTCCCTAAGGTCAGTTTATTAGGTTCCTTCAAAGCACTGGAAAAAACAGCCTTCCATCCCACTGGGTGTTGGAGTATCACTTATAAACACTTCCCTTCTCTGTTTTATTTAATATTTTATTATAGTCTGGCTGCTGTTGAGCTTTTGCAACTGTGAAGTCGGTTGGATTCTTGTGTACCAGATTTTGTGGCAAAATTTTTGGCCAATGGTGACTGATGTGAAAGAGGAGCGTGGACTAAGTCTGTTTAACAGCTTGTGCAAAATATATGTAGGAGTGTAAGGAAGAAACTGTCACTACTGAATCTCAGAAGAAGTAAATGGAAGAAAAATGTTTAGAATTTAGGGAGAAAGGAGAAAATGGTGTGCATGGATTGAACGTGAAGCATCAAGTCCCCGCTCATAAAGGGACATTTGGGTAGTTTTCAGAGAGCGTATTCTGTGTGTCTTGCTGCTGATTAACAAGTCTGTAAGTTTTTGGTGTGTATCATAGTTTTACCGCATGCCATTACAGCTTGCTGACTCGGGTTAGTGAAATTTGTTTATATGGAGGATGAGCATCCTCACAGGACATGCACAAAGACGTTGGCTGGTTGTTTTCTTCACCTTTTTGAGAGACCTAAGATGTTTGTTACAAACAACTTGTAAAAAGCAGAGAGCATTTCATCAATAGTGTTACGTGGACGTAAACTGCTTGTGTCATTTTACATGAAGCGCGGTAGCTTACAAGCAACAACTAAAGCAAAGCTTTGAAAAAAACATGGATTTAGCTTCTATCGATATAAGAAAATATTTACTTAAATGATTATCACTTCCATTTGGTGTTGTAAGTGAAAATATTTTTACACTTCATTTCTTCTCTTTACCATAGTGTTGAATCTTGCTTACTTTATGTAGTCATGCATGAATACACCAAAATAAGTAGTATTTCTATGAGTTATCTGGACATTTGGATTTCTTATGTGTGGACCTATGAATTAAAGAATGCTCCTTGAAAAAATGGTTTCAGATGAGATTAAATTAAAAGATCAGAGTGAGTCATTATTGGCTCCTTTACATAGATACTTTAATTGTATTTTTTTCCCTTAACGTATGTACATACATTCCCTCTGTTTTTGTAGCTTTCTAATATTATTTCCTGTGGGGCTCTTTTCTGCATTAATTTTCGTGTATGCCTTTTTTTCATGGATCAAATTAAATGAAATTAAGATACTACAAGTGAAATAAACAGAAAGAGTTTAATAAATAGAAACACAGAAAGCTCATCTAGGAAATAGCTTTTTAAGTAGGTTTAATCTGAGTGGTCAAATTAATAAGGCTATCTGAAAACAATGGACATTTTTATGGAGAAGAGTGAAAGACGTGTTAAGAGAAAATTGTGAAACTCCAGGGGAAAATATGCAAACAACAGCTTTTAAAACAGTCTAGCCCAGAAACCAGAAAGAACTAAGAAGAAAAAAAAATTAATTGCTTCCTTTGCTGTCAGCCCTTTCCCACCATGAGAAAAGCCATAAGCAGCAGTGAGTAAGCAGTGGTTGCCAGCACTCCGAGGTAACAACTGTGGGCAAGTATGTGGTGGGCTGCCTTTTTTAGGCTTGCTGCCTTAGGAAACTTCTCTTCAGCATAAAACAAAAATAGAAATTAAACTTCTTGCCTTGAAATGTAAAACCAAATTGTTTAGGGCATTTAAAAGGAATTTGTCTGCTATCAGTGCTATCAGTCCTTGAATTTTAAAGATATTTTTCTTGCTGTGAACTTGAAAATTGAGATGGTGCTTTTTTCCAGGGCATGAACTACATGATCCCATGATGTAGCTCCTTTGCTTACATGCGGAGGTTACCTCCATGATTGACTCCTTCCGGGACTGTGGAAGAAAGCTGGTCAGCAGTAGTCCTCCCCTTTTCACCTGCAGATTATCTGGACCTGTAGAAGTATGGAGCAGAGGTGGTATGCCTTGCTTCTCCAATGACTTGCAGTGCTTGAACTTTTCTTCAGAGTCCGGCCTCCTGGGAGCCTTTGGGATTGCTAGGTTAAGCAAATAGCCTGATAGAAAGTTGGACTGATACCAGGAGATGAAAACAGTTCTGCTGGAAGGTAGCAAGAGAAAGCCACAGAGAATCGCTGAGTAAAAGCGGTCACAAGATGCTGAGCAGAGACGGGGGCTCTTGGTTTGACAAGCTGGGGCCAGCAGGATAAAAGCCTTTTATACTTTTATGGCTACAAAACCCACCAGGAGGCTTCAGGGAAAACCTTAGTGGCTTGTTCCTGCAGAGTTGTTCTTTTCCCTTGGCACATATCGCATCCCTGTAGAGGGATGTGAGTTGGCCTCAGATTTTCTAAGACAGGGCTGTAAATGAAGGATGAAAAAATGTTTTTCCTATTACAATCCATTTGTCTGACTTCTTAAAATTAATAACAAAAGGTGAAATTTTAGAAAGCTTGTTCACAGTTCAGCTCCTCCTGAAATCATTAGGACAGTTTGTAAGATACTTAAGTAGAGACAAAGTTCAGTGGGTTTGGTTTGTATTGTTTTTAAGCCTTCTAGCTACACTTTATGAGATTTTATTCTGTAATTTGGGTGCAGAAAATAGTATGAAAATTTGCCCTTGTTTTCTGGCCAGCTTGAGTATCATTTTGGTGCCCAAAAGCATTTGAAAAAGGCTTAAGATTTTTTTTTTCCTCTTTTTTTAGGGCAGTGTTCTCAAAATAGCTTGTATGAAAGTAGGCACCCAAGTTAGTGCTTGATGCATTGAAATAAGTTCAATTAATTGGTTCATTAGGAACTTATGAATTTATTTGCCAAAAGTTTGGCCATGTGTAACTTGCTGTCATTTAAAAATCTTCTCCTTTCAAGAGTTTCCAAATAAGTTTATGCATATTTATTGGGGATATTGTCATACTGTCAATTCAGTAATTCAATTTGTTGACTGCCATTCAGTGACATAAATATTTGCAGTTTTGGTCCCTTGCTTTTAGATGTTGGTATGAGTTAAAAAAGAAGAGCAGTATTTTGATTTTGTGTATAATGTTACAGAGCAATACAATAATTGTGTATCTTCAATGTTTGTTTCCTAATATAGCCATTTCTCAGGAAGCACTGTTGTGGAAACCGGCATAATTTTAATTAATGTTTTACACTATGTGCCTTACAATTAATATTTTAAAAATACAACATCTGTAATTGGACTTGTTTACCCAGCCTAGCCATAGTGGAAACTGTGCTTAATGGTTAGATGTTTCATAAACCTTGTCTAAGTGATAGAAAACATCTACGACCAAATTCTGGTTTTGGGATCTGTGTTTATAACTCCCTGTTGCAAGTGAAGCACCCCATGAAGTGCATCTCTTCTTTACAGACAACACAGATTGTACAACGATGTGTGACATAATCAGGAAATAAAAATGCGCTTCAGTAGGATTTAAATGTCGTGCTGCAAGGCCTAGAGTTACCTCTGTCTTAAATTACACTGCTTTTAAGTAGTTCTTCCTGAATTGTTCTTCTTGCAGATGTTTTGTTTAACCTGGGAAGTAATCACAGAATGGCTGAGGCTGGGAGGCATCTCTGGAGATCACTTAGTCCAACCCCCCTGCTCAGGTTGCTCAGGCCCTTGTCCAGCAGGCTTTTGAGTATCTTCAAAGATGGAGATGCCACAGTCTCTCTGGGCAACTGGTTCCAGGTTTGACCATTCTGACAGGGCCGGGGGGAGAGGGGGGAATAGAAAAAGATTATTTTCTTATGTTCAGATGGAATTCCCTGTATTTTCAATTTGTGCCCATTGCCCTTATCCTTTTGCTGGACACCACTGAGAAGAGTCTGGTTCTCCCTTCGTTATTGCCGCCTGATCAGGTACAAACCTCACTGTTCGCTTATTTAGTCTGTTCTTCATCAGTCTGTCAATGAGGCTGTTACAGGAGACAGCATCAAAAACTTTGCTAAAGTCAAGATAAATAACATCCGCTTCTCTCTCATCTCAGTGAGATGAGCCAGACGTCTTATTGCAGGAAGCTATCAGGTTGGTCAGATGTGATTTCTGCCTTCATAAATCCGTGCTGACTACTCCCAGTCGCCTTCTTTTACTCCATATGTTAAGGAAATTGTTCCTAGATTTATTTGCTCATCACCTTCCCAGGATTGGAGGTCAAGCTGACCTGCCTGTAGTTTACTGGGTTCTTCTTCTTGAAAATAGGACTTTTGCTTTCTTGCTGTCCTCAAGAACCTCCTCTGCTCCCCATGACCTTTCAAAGATAGTTGAGAGTGGCCTCCCGTTAACATCAGCCAGCTCCCTCAGGACCCTTGGATGCATCCCGTCAGGACCCACAGGCACGCGTACGTGCAGTTTGTGTGTTTCTTAACTCGATCCTCCTCTGCTGAGGGCAGGTCTTCATTGCTCCAGGCTTCCTTGCTGGTTGCAGGGACCTGGGATTTCTGAGAACAGAATATTCAAGGAAGAAATAGCTTTTAAATTGACCACCTTTTTCCTGGTAGTAGTCTGTCCCTCTAGCTTCGGAGATGCCGTTAATGTGCTTTAAATGCAAACCAGTTCTTTGGAGAATGTGTGTATTAAATAGATGTAAAGTTTTTTGGTAGACCTATATTTAAAGCTAAACTATTAATGTCTTTCCATGATTACACTGAAAAAGAAAAATTCTAGTGCGAAAAGGAGTATGAATCTACCAAAAATATGTGGGTTTTTTTTTCTCTATGCTTCTCTCCTGTCTTGGCCTGGCTGAGTGCTGGCTGCGCAGAGGTGTGTAACAGGAGTGACTACAGGCAGCGCAGGAATTTCAGGGTTGCTTTTAATGTGTCAGAACAACAAGGTGGATTAGTCGGCAGTCACGTTCACGTTGCCACCGAGAGCTGTTGCCTGTGCCTGAGCAAGGTTGTTCTAAGCTTGCATGGGTGTAAGAGTCCCGAGCTACAAGTGTTCCTGTGCGGTCGCCAAATGGGGAAAAGGAGAGAAGAAAAAAAAGTGAAGATGCTGTTTCCAGATGCTGTTTCCAGCTCAGCGGGAACCTGACAGCTCCTGAGCTTAACAGGACCAGGGCTCCAGGAGCCGCTGCCTCGCAGGGTATAGACGCGGCCGTCGGCAAGAGGCAGGTTTCTGGCTCCCAGCTTCTTCTGAGCTCCAAGCCCAGCAGCAGCCAGGGAGTCCTGCGGCTTACAGGAGTGCAAAGCAGGGATCAGCCCTCTCCTGCTGAGCATGTGCCACCAGTGGGGAGCATAGGTTAGTCAGCCCTGTCCTCCAAAGAGAAATTGGACATCCCCACTGAGTAGAGTCAGAGCTGAGGAGGCACCCGTCTTCGGCAGCGTTCATTTACTCTTCCAGCACAGCTCCATCAGATTTAAGTTAATAATAACTTTTAAAAAGCTCTCCAGCTTCTTAGGGTTTCTTAAACAGCCAGCAGCTCTAAGGGGGTCGTACAGCAGTGAGGACTCAGCCTAGCATCTCCTGAAGGTCTGCCAGGGTTACTCCTCATCCTGCATGCAGCAGCAGTGGCTCTGGGTGGGAGCCGTGGCTCAAAACTTGTGGGAGTCTGTGGATGTTGCAGTAATTATTCCCAAGAGTAGCTGTGCCATCTTTTGGGCTGCTTTCTGCTGGCACTGTTAAACAAAAAAGGTCATTTATTTTCCTCAGTGTATCTTCTGTTGTTAACGCATCTTGTTAAGACAGGGTCACAATGTGTTTGTCTTGTTCATGGTAGACCATTCATAATGTACCCCATATTAGGTGTCTCGTCTTACAAACACGGCATGTAATCTCACCACAACCATCTCAGCTTCTGCTTCAGATTATTAGTAAGTTCCTGAGTGCAAGCCCAGCCAAGCAGCATCCAGTGGGGCCACTTTGTTCACCTGTTCATCAGGGGCTGTAGCCATTCGTGCACTCTGCGTTTTCAACAGAGCTGACTGAAACCTCCAGGTGGAAGAACTGCTAAGCAAAAAATATCATCTTTTTAGTAAGATAGAAAAATGCTGATGTTATTTACATTTTGTATTTTGATTGAAATTTTTCATATTGTATAATGTTTTATACAAATTGTTTTCTCTTTCAGGGGTTTTAAAAGTTTTTTTAAAGTTTTTAAAAAGTCATATTTTATAAAAATGACTTTCATAAAATTCAATAAGAAAACATATATGTTCCAGTAACATTAAAAAATCCATTAAAGTGTCAATAACACCTTTGATACAAATGCTATGAAAAATGCAGCAGAAATAAGAAATGACTTAACTGATTAGAATGCCACTGTAAAGGGGAAGATGTGAAATTAGTTTTTTCTCTTCTCTTCATCCGCCGTCAAGTTTTGAGCCACGTGCACATTTTAATGAGTAAAGATAGAATGTAGAATTTTGCTTGGGGAATATTTTAGTAACTTTAAATAAAATAATTATTAGCATGTTACAAACAGGCTATTTTTCTCTCATCTCACTGCTAACATTGATTCTAAGAGAAGGCTACTATCTGTTTTGTTGTAAATAAATGATTGCCACATTTAGGTAGCTGTTAAAATCACTGATAGAGAACTAATCACTCATTCTTAATAAAGTTGTTTGTGCAACCATAAAAGTGACTTCATAATATGAAATGATGGTCCAGTGGGTTAATATTGTAGATGAAGTTGTACCCCAACTTCAGGGGGGTACAACCCCACCAGGGCTGATGGTTGATTTTCCCACTTCTCCCGGTTTGCAGAGGTACTGCAAAAAAAAAAAAGGGTCAAGCAAGTGAAAAAAAATCTGCCAAAGTACATTTCAGTGTGGCAAGTTCAAAGAATTTTAGAATGGTTATTTGCAAGATGACAGGGTTTTTTTGGTGGAAAGAGAGAGGAGAAGTTGTATATCCCAATGAAAAGGAAAGCAGGTGAAGTGACCCATCATAATAGCTTTTTAGGACTTGTTGAGGCTCGTGCCCTGAGAAACCACGTGCTTGTGAGCACGCAGTCTCCTGGCTTGCGATAGCACAGTCGTGCCGTGGCCGCTAGCACACGCTGTCTGCATCCTCTGTGGTGGCTGTGAAGTCAGGAGACTACCTCGTTTATCCCTTCACACTTGGTGCAGGCATGAGGCTGAGGTCTGCAGCAGCCCTGTTGATAAGGGCACATGTCCACAGTGGTGACAATGTGGGGGAACTGTCGATGCCATGGCTATGAGTGTCTCCTTTCTGTGCTCTGTTGAGCACAGAGCACGGTGAGAGCCCTGGTGGTGCAGAAGCACGTGGCTATTGCCATGTGAACACTGGCTGCTTTCAAATTCAGCTCATCTATCATGGATCAGCTTGAAAATTGGTCGACAGCAGTATGTTGACGGAGGATTAATACTGGGCTGTTCCTCAGGCTGGCAAAGGCTGCAAGGTTTGAAATGAAGCTTTGCAAGGGTGGGCTCCTCTTTGCAGCTGGAGATGGAAAATCTGACATTTTCGGGAAGTGTCCTTACGGGATGCAGGCAAACTTTCCCTGGACCAGAACATGAGTGGCACTGAAAGTGTGTATGGCACCACTGCGCTGTGACAGTTTAGTCCATTTTATTGTGTCTGAGCTGGTCTGTTCACTGACCAGCAAGGGAGGTCAGGGTGGAACTGGAGGGTGCCTTTGGCTGACTGAAAGCAAGAAGGGAAGGAGTCAGGAGCGCAGGAGGTGCTCAGATGTGCACCAGTTTACGGAGATGGGACTAGCATTGCTGCAGCACTGTGGCACTGCATCTATGGCAACTAAGGGAAGGAGAATGAGCAATGTAATGTTTCCTGTGATGGGGAGCGTGAAGAAAATAAGATTTGAAAATGCTGCTGTCAAGTGATACGGTTTGCTTTACTATTTGTTTTGCCGTTCTTCATAGTATGTAGACTGGTACTTGATAATGCTGTTGCATAGCCCATTTGGACTTCTTTGGGTGTCCTGGACTGTTGATGTATTCAGATGTGGGATTTGAATCCATAAAAGAGGTAAAGATGCTTTTGAAATCAATTGATTCTTAAAAAGAGGGAGAGAAGGGCGTAGGTAGCAGGATGCTTTTCATTACTCTCAGTGAAAATGTGTAGTAGATACAGGCTAAAACTACACTGCTCTATGGGTCGTTTACTGTATCAGTGCATCTCTTTCTACCATATTAGTCAATGGGAAGCTGCTGCTGCTCGTGGTGGTGGGCTGATTTGTGGCCTGTTACGTAGCTCCCAGAAAGACGGTACCATTTATAGAACTTGCTAATGCTTGGCAGTTTTGCTGGGCTCCAGGTTGTAAGGAGTTCACCCATCGGCTCGTGAGCCAGTGTGGTCTCTCACGTGAAACTCCCATGTCTGGCTTCCTCCCTTCATGGTGAGAGCACAGGAGTGACAGCAGTTCCTGGTTCTCCTTCTTCTTTCCTCTTCCTGCAGTTCCACAGGCTTTTCTGACAGCCTTGAACATTCCTGTAGGTATCACCGCTCTTTTACCTTTACTAGTCTTTTTGTCCTTGAGTTAGTAGTCGTGCCAGTGAGACAAAGACTTTATTTGTAGCTGGGCCATCTCTGTAAAGAAACCCTAAATCCTAATGTTTGTTTCTGACAGAGAAAAAAAAGAAAGTGGGTGAGTGGCTTTGAACTCATATGCTTTTATTTGGGGGGGGAGGTCAAGCAAGTGGAAAAAAAGCCAAGAAGTAAAAATAAGTCCTAATTTCAAAAGAATTCCCAATTTTTATTTTCTCTGCCATTGTATTTCCTTACGTCTCTGTTTCTTTTTGGGAAGGAATTGCTTCAGGAGAGGAAATAGTAGTTTTGTTTTACCTACTACCACCCAGACCGTTTAGGGCAGTGTATGGACACAAGTGACACGTGCTGGCTAGCAAAGCCACCATCGTATTGATGCTCAACACACCTCACTGAGAGTAGCTGCTGTTTCAGGAGCCGGCGGTGAAGGAGGACGTACGTGTGCCACGCATCGGGGACAAATTCCCTTTGCTCCAACATGACGTTTATACCTCGTGTTAGAAATGAGTGGGTTAGTGACGGGGCAGGGATCACAGGTGACGCAGCAGGACTTGGCATACCAAAGAAAACCTGAGGCCACATAGGCTCTTGTACCGAGTGAGAAAATTCAGCTTTATGGCTCTCCTGGAATCAGACTGAACTGAGACTGGTAGTAAACAACTTCTGTGCTAATAGCAGGGTGCCTTAGCGTGCAGGTGGTTTGGAACAGAAGCAAGTGCCTTTAAGCATTGTTTTATGGTGTTGTGCATTTCAGACTGAAAAATGGGCACAAGCTTTATTACTTTAATAGTAGCGCTTTTTCATTACTCTCTCCTCCCACCCCACCCTACCCCCCCAGCAAACTGCTGCGTTCATCCATTATAAAGTGGCTCTTTCTTTTTTCCCCTCATCTGCCATTTTTCACAGCGCGGGAGGGAGAGGCAGGTGGGTGGCAGGAGGGACAGTTGAGGACATAATGGCACCGCATCTGTTGCCAAACGAAGCCAAAGCCCGGGCTGCCGCCGGATAACCTGTTGAGGTAACTTGCAAAGCCCTCAACGATAAAAGCATCCCTCCTGCCATGGCTGCTACTTTCTGGTCACCTACGAGGCGACTGCACCTCTTACGAGGGCTTCTTCCATTAGGGTTTTCCATCCTTCCTCCTGCTGGGGGCTTTGCAGCACAGGTGTTGGTATCCATCCCTCCCAACGCTTGCGACCAGATATTTCCACCACGTTTGCCACTGAGGGCTGTGTGCCAGGATGTTCTAAAATGGGGAAACAAGTAGTAGTGATTTGCAGGACCGAATTTGCCCTGCTCCCCCCTGCAATTTGGAAAAATGGAGTAAAAATTTTTTTTTCAAAATCCTATTCTTATATTCTCTTTCCTAGTCTAAGTATGTCAAGTTATGTTTAATTTAGTGTCAGTACCAACTGTAACCAGAGTTAAATTAGCCCTCCTGTTAGCTCTGCTTGATTTTCACTTTTCAACAAGCCTTAGTAAAATAAATCATGTCCCACTTGTCTTTAAATTTCATTATCATGACCTAACTTAATTTCCTATAAATTATTTCTACCTGAGCTTCTTCGGCTGTGAACTCACAGCCTCCAGTGTCTTGCTCATTGGATCATTGCCCAGCTAATCAAGATGCTTTTTTTTTCTTCACAACTCCTGCTTTTTGTATCAGCTAGCTCTGCCAAAGTCAACTTGGCTGTATAACCTCCGTGGAGACACACAAAGAGCTGATGTATTTTGGTCTTTAAAATAAGGCTTTTATTGAACTGAGTTTCGGTCTCTTCCTGTCGTGCTTGAGTGCTGCTAATAAAGACCTCTTTTCCCTTAGAATAAATGTGACCCCAATGGTTTGTTCTCATCTTGGAGGCAGCTATTGCAGCACTTTCTTTTGGCTCTTCTTTCTTTTCTTTTCTCCTTGGGAAGAATGACTGACTGGAAAATCTCTGCTCACTCAGTATCGAGCAGCTGTGCCTTGTTTTTGTTTTTTAGCACAGCTAGATTTCATGTCTGATGAAGACTGGTGTTTATTTCCACTGAGAAATGCCAATCCATTTTTTTTTTTTCTTTAGAGCTGTTCCTATTATTTAGCAATTGTTGATAAACAACTTTTACTTCAGCCCCCTGAACACTGAAGGCTCGCCTCTCACCAAGCTGCTGAGTTGCAACCAGGCTAAATATTTTTGCTGAGTAAGGGTCAGAGAACTCTTAAAGGATTTCAACCTCCTACATCGAGTGGTAATAACAACTTGCTATGATCATATGTCCTCAGAAGAGAAACTTCTACAGCAAGCTTTTTATGACTTCTTTGGAAAAATACTGCATGGTTTTAAAAAAAAAGAAGAAAAGGTTTTTACCTGACTTCCTGGGAAGCCTTGGGGATGCTCCAGAGCAGTCATTTCGGAAGGAAAACATGCTGATTGTTGCTTAGGTGGAACGCATGTAATTTGCAAAGTCCTTTAATGGCAGCTCAGGGCCTGATGTAACTCACCAGCACATTAAAAAACAGCCAGTTTTTCTAACTCTCATTTGGAGACAAGTGGTAACATGCAACTGTTTATGGTGGGAAGTCTTAACGTGATCTCTCTTCTTTTGAAAACAGACACTCTTGCTTGGTATCTAGGTCCTGGTGGAGCAGGTATCTCTGCTAGAGTAGGTTAACTGTTGTGGTGGCGGTTGGTGGAATTGGGTTTTCTGGCTGCATTCAGACTCCACTGAAGGCGTGCTGTTACCTCCCGGTCCAGGGTGGCACAGGAACAGCGGGTACAAAAGGTACTGCCTTGGGCACACAGCGGTCGCCGCAGTTCTGACATGCTTCAGTCTGACCGAAATTATTTGGCTCAATGTGAGGTTTACCGGTAAAACGACATGTCATGTGATAGGCAGGCGGTCAGATTAGATGATCTAATGGCTCCATCTGGCCTTAAAACTCTTAATTAGGGAAATGCTGCCAGCACAAGATGGCATTGAAGCTTTCCACTGCTAGATTTCGCTTGCTTGGGAGCTCCTCAACTGAAGCGGAGCTGCAGAGGTTGTTCTTGGGCTGGTCTTTTCCTCAGCCTCTAATGCCCAGAGCAGCCAGCAGAGCTAAAAGCGAGCCCTGATGGGACAGTTCTAGTCTTGCTTTCATGGAGGTACAAAAGCCCTGTGTCTAACTCTTCCAGACTGTCACACGTTCAGCTTTTAGAGCTATAATGATATCTAAATATAGAAATAAAATCTACTGTTAGCCTGCTACTATGGCATTCATTGAAAGAAAAAAGGTAAGTTTCTCTGGCAAGCTGATGAGAAAGAAATTACAATTATTTGAAGCTGCTCATGGATTAAAATATTAAAAGTGGGGATGTGGCTTTAGTGGTGGGTGTTTGATACTTGTAGAGGTTTATGGTACCTTTGCTTGACACCTTTGGTGCAGAAATGGGAAGTATAGATGTCTGTGGTGTTGTAGACGTGCTCTTTGCTCTCTCAGCTATGCGTGGCAGCGTGCAGGTTTGATAACCATTGACCCAGCAAAACCAGCATCACTGATCAACCAGTTTCTTTGGCAAGCGCAAATGGCTTGTCATTAACTCAGCGCGTCACTTGATTCTGGAAGGTCACTTGAATGTCTTCTTAAAGTTGCTTAATTGCTTATTGATCTCATAATTATTCCATACTTGCTGTCTCTTTTCCTATTTTCTGAAGTGCGTGGATATGTCACAATTTTAATTTCTTTAATAGAACGTTGTGGTTTTGTGGTGTTGAGTATTCACTTTTAAGTTTAGAGCTTTTAACTGGGAATTTCAAACTTTATTCATTTCCTTTATATACAAATGTTACACATTTTATTTTTCTCACATTTTTATAAATCAGCTACTCTACTTCTGCACGCTTCTTAAAGGTCCTGTTATGATACAACTAGCATATTTCAAAGCACAAGGAGCTGAATTAATAACTGCTGAGGTACTCTATTTTAAAGTGCTGTGCCCTGTTGCTAATTTAGCTTGTGGTCCCCCCCCCCCTTCAGATTTTTTCATACAGACTAACTGCCCTGGAAATACGTTCTTTTTCTTTGTGGTCTCGTCTTGTGGATATTAATCAGATTATTTCATTTTAGTAGTAGCTTCTACTGCCCTGGCTTCTTTCCTTGCAAATTCCTTGTGCCATATATTATTGCTCTGTTTATGTCACTGGGCAGTTGCGCATGGAGAGACACAGCCTTGGTGTCCTGTGGTGTAACACAACAGGGTAATCTAGATGCCAGTTAAGAGCCACAGTATGTGAAAGTGGATGCTAAACTGACACTATAGCGCTGCCTCTGCTCACATCTGTATTTCTTTTTGAGGCACCTAACCCAAGAGATGGTCTCATCTGCGGTGACCCGTCGTGGTCCCAGGAACCTCCTCTGTGGCAGAGGGTCAGCTGGAAGAAGCAACTTTCAATCATGCTCTGCTTCGTTCTCTTCCTCCCTTCCCTGTCTTACTCTGGAGTCTGTAACACATCTTATTTCTTCTAGGACTCCCTAGTGCCTGGGTATCTGCTGCCAGCAGCTGTCTTGCTGGCTGCTTCGTGCAACTGTTGTCAACTTTACAAAGCCGCTAGCATGTTCCTTGCTGAATGGTCCCTTCAGGTTTGCATGCTTATTTCTGCCTTGCTGACTTTATTATCAGCACAGCTTCCCCAGCCTAATTACAACTTCTCTCTTCCCACTGCCTACTGAGGTGCAGGAGCATTTGGATGAACCTCAAATGAGCCTGAAGATAGCAGTACGCAGAACCAAATAAGCACCCTTAGAAGTGGGAGAAGGGTCTCTAGATGGTCTGAATCTTGCTTATCTTTGCAAGGCGGTACGTTAAAGGCCTATTAGTTTCTGATAACACAGGTTTTGTTATCTGGGGTTAGATTTACACTCTGCAAAATAAGAATGAGATTTTCAGTTGGACAAGGACATGATCTGCAGTCACCAGATGCAGTTATCAACATTAAATTGCAAGACTTGTCAAGATTAAATTGCAAGACTTGTCACTGATTATGCTGGTAAGCATTGAGGTGATCAGTGTAATTATCTTGAGATCAAGAAAACATTGATATGGTACTGCAGAATTAAGTTGAAGGAGCATCCATCATTAGCTACTAGATAGAGTCAGGGTATGGCTCCATCCAAGAGCTTGTCTTTTTTGTTTTGATCACATTATTTTATAATATGGGAGAAAAATAGATGAGCAAATACTGTGAAATTGACCTTTCATGTTGAAAACATTTTCCATTGGATTCTATCACATTTATTGAAAACCTACTGCATTGCGTAATCATGAAAAGCTCCTAAGCATTCAGTTCATAAGCAGACTTTAGAACAGACTTTAGTCTGGGTCTCTTTACCCAAGGAAGACAAAGTATTTCCCCTTCAGGTTATTTTAAGCTTTCAGAGTATGGTTTTTTTCTAGTATAGATTATATGGAGGATTGACTCAGCTGCTGCTGGAAAGGGTTTTCTTGCCAGACAGAATGGTTGTTGATGTTGTCTCAGAAAATGTGACTGAGACGAGGTAGAATATAATCCCAAACTTTAAAAATGTTTTTTACTCTAATGCATGCTAATAATTAATCTAGAAACAAATGATGCGGCTTTGGAGAACTCTTTACAGGCAGTCATTTGACTGTGTTGGAACATTTCCCTTTAGCGTCTATAATGTGGTTCTTATATAGTGGTAAAAAATGCATTTTGCAGATATGTTTGCTGAGCAGTAACTGGCATATCTTCAGCCCTTGTTCATTCTTCTCTGGATTGTCAAGCCAGTTTCTTGCACATACAGTGATAAATTATGTTCAAGAGCTTATGGTATTTATCTTATATCTTACGTCTTCAGTTTTTAACTTCATATTGCCATTGTGTATGCACTGTAAGTGTATGTAATGTTTTGTTTCCTTTTTCAAATGGCATAGATATGCATACAAAATGTTGTTTACATTTCCCAGCAGGGTATATTGTGCAGGGATGGGTTGGGAGCCTTTTGTAGTCGAAGTCATATGAAGAGGATACAGGAGATAACTGGGAAAAGCAGGCAGCACTGAACATCTAAAAAACAAGTGATTCATTTTTTGTTAGACCTTGAAAGAAAGAGGTCTAAGAGCATCCCCAACAGCTGTTTCTTTAATTTCCGTCAAGCATATCAAATTTCATTCCAAGAAAAGTGTTGCCACAGAAGACTTCCAAGAGCAAAGCATCGTAGGAAAGATAGGAGATAATTGGTAATATTTTTCTGTCATTGATCTGTTATGATATCTGCTAAGCTTCACACAATTATTTATCAGCTGAGAGTTATAAAATAGTTCCTGGCTTAAGATGAAAAGGGAGAAAAGTCAAATACGTTAACATGAACCCAACCCATCAGTCTTAAAGTGCTGATTCATTTGCCCACACAGTATAATTAAGCTGTTAATCTGTAATAAGGAGTGATACATTCAGTGATCTCACAATCAGAAAGTAATTACAGCTTAAAATGTTCATTTGGCTCTCCTCAACCATTTTATTACTCCGTGACAGTTAAGAGAGGGTATTTGTAGCTTAAGATCTGTAAACATCTACCTACACAGTTTGCTTCTGCAACTGGAAGTGGTTTGCCATGAGCAGTTGTTAGAAAGATGTCTATACTGGAAGGTTTTGGGGAGCAAAATGTCGGCTGGCATTCTGAGTCCTGTCTTCGGCGAGAATATTATAGTTAGAGTACATTTGGTGTTTCATTAGATAATGAATCCATTATGTAACTGGAGTTCAGGCTTACACTGATTAATCATGACATTTCAATTATTCATTGAATCAGTGATCTTTTGCACCCCTTTTTTCCCACCTCATTTGCTGTTGGCTTCTATTAATTTCTCTTCTTACCGCTTTAGGATTTCATCTTGCTGCGTTCCGAGATCCTGAAAATCTTCCGCTGCTGGAGACTTTCATCTGGGAATTTAAACCACCTGGCACCTTGCAAGCAGCTCTTGGCATCTCTGTGGTTTGGTGCTTCATAGCATTTCCACTGCCTGCCTTCAAGGTAGCTGTGCTGTGAAGCAGCCAGGCACTCGCACCGCGTTTGAGGACTGCCAGGGAGACAGGCATGAAAGACAGAGGTTGCCAGCACCCTGGGTCCTGAGACTTGAGACCAGATTCTTGGTTCATCTGCTAAATTGAATTTCTTGACGGTGTCCCAGAGCCACAGAGGGGGTCGAGTTGCCCAACTCGGAGTCTGTCTGTGCAGCTGGAGAGATTGCCCTTAGCTGCGGTGTGCTGCGGTGCCTTCCCCACTGACAGTACACAGGCAGCGTTGTTTTAAATTACTGTGTTTGTCTGGAGGAATTCACTTGGTACCCATGAAATTTGTTGTTCTGTAGTGTGCAGACAGCACAGAGATCAGGTATGGCTGCTGTGTTCTCCTTTGGGTCCTGCTGTTCCTGCTCAGCTCCAGCTCGCAGGTATCCTCACTTTGCAGCTCAGTACCAGCTCAGTCAGTCATGTTGCTGTGGTGTAGTTTTATGATACGTCCATAGTGAACAAAAATACCCTTTTAATTTTTTTTTTATTTTATTATTATTGTTGTTTTGACACTGTCACTTTTGAGCCATTGTTTAAATCCTGGAACAGATTTAGAGTAAATTTTTACATTTTTACATCAGTCATCTTGTGTTTTTAAATAGTTGTGCTCAGATTCAGCCTGCAGGTGTTGGAGGAGCCAGGAGGGATTTCATGGAGGTTTTTCCCCCAGTGTGCACAGACTCTCTTGGCCTCCAGAGCTGCTCTCAAACACGGCACACAGATTTACAGGACAACCCAAGGTGTAACTTACTGGAAGGCCTGTAGTAACCCGTGGTATAAGATTGATTAAGGATAGGATGTATGGAAATACTTCTTCCCATGAGTATCTTCCCTGTTTCGATTCTTCATAAATATGCCATCTGCAGTTGTTTGGGAGTAGTGGTGGCAAATCTCTTTCTTTGGTTCAGGTAAAATTGTCCGGTCCTCAGTCCTTTAGCCAACTGGACTTTTCGGGTGGGCTCATCACCTATGGATTTTAGCCTTTAGTCTCCAGCTCATGGCTGTCTTGTCAAGGTAATATTTTTAGAGATTAACTAGTATATGGCATTTTATGACAATGGAAAAAAAAGGAGTAAAAAGACATAACATATATTTCTTCATGGATGTAGAGAGCAAGGCAGGTCTGTGTCTGTGCTGTAACAGGCTGGCCTTACAGGAAGGAGAATGGGTAATTTGCTAAACCTGATTTAAAACAAAAGTATTCAATATGGCAAAGCTGAGTCCTATTTTAATAGAGGATAGGAGACTAGATATATCAATGAGCATCTTTTCTGTGTACCAACATAATGAATGTCTTAAAGATAAAAAAAAGTAGTAATAATGTCAGTTTCAAAACTATAGAACATCTCAGTAATTGTCTGGAAGTAAGATAAAACAATGATCTTTTTACAGTGTTCCTTTTTAATGGATTCTTAGTTATAAAATTTTAATATTTATTCAAAGTGCAAGTTTGCTCTAAAGGATGTCTAAAAAAAGAGCCTCGTAGGAGTCTTTATTTCCTGGGCTTTTCTAATTCCATACCAAACTTCTGCTGTTTGCACGCAAGAAGGTTGTTACTCTGCAAGTTAGGAGTTTACTTAAACTGGGCTTGAAAAGTTGAGCTGATTTTTTAGGGATCTCTTCAAGGCTTATTGTGTCCACAGCTGAAGCTGAGCGTTTCATTTGAAGACAGTAGGGGTGCACACATGAATACAAGCAGCTTACAGATTCATATGTGAGTCGTATGGTGTATATGTGAGGAGGGGAGGCACCTCAACGTGTGCAGCCCATCTCTGATGTGGAGGGCCAGCAGTTGCTCACAGGGACACCTTTGGTATTAACTGAAAAAACAGTGATGTTTGTGGAGACTGTGATCCCAAGGAACGTGGAGCGCTGCGGTGCCATTTGCGATCTTTTTTACAAATGAGGGCTTCTCCAGGTACTGTGCCTAAAGTTAGTAGCGAGGTTGTTTAATTTTTCCAGCTGTACATCTTCAGAAGCATGGTATGGCTAGGCAGGTGAATTGTGTGCCAGGGCCGTATGATCCACATTCTTGGGAAGCTGGGTTGTGCGCAATTTTTTCCAATTTTTCTGGAAGTCAAAAAGTGACAGACCAGACAGATTGAGTGCAATCATGACGCAGCCAACAGGGCACCCCCTGTGGCTGATCTGTTGGCTTTTTCCTTTTGCCTCTTCCCGTTCTTGCTTTCTCCTTTGAGCATGTAAGCTACAGTAGTAACAAGAAATCCCTCTCTAATCATGGCACCTTCAGTAACCACAAATACAAACTGTGCGTGCAGATGCCCAGCATCTCTAGTTAGCTGTGACCCCATTGACATTGCAAGTAACAGATGCAGTCTTCTACATCAGGGGATCCAGCTTTGAGGAGAAGAGAGATTATTCTTGTACCTTACATTATTGATAGGGAAAATGGACTTGCTATCACTGAGTTTCCTTCACAGTGGGACATGTGTGCCATGCAGCTCTCTTTGCACATGCCAAGAGGATGGTGTAGTTGCTCAAATGCCAGTGAAGACATAATTTAGCTTATGGGATCTGCACAGATGATCATGCGTGAGATGGAAATATCACTTGGCGTAAGAGATCAGCAGTCAAAACCCTTTGTAGCTAGATTTAGTGACCCCAGAAGCCACATAAAAATCTGTAGGTGGCTGACGGCTCTGCTCTCACTTTGATACCGTGCCCCCAGATTTGGCTCCACAAGCTTGCCTTGCTCCTGTGCCCTCACTGCTTCCCTCAGGATCCCAGTGCTACTGCAGTTGCCCTTAGGGGCTTTTGGGGCACTGCTGCAGTCCCTCTTCATCTGTTGAGCACCTTGCACATTTCTGCCTTTCGGTTTTTTTGCAACTCATTTTGTGCCATGGGTTTGTAGTCCCATGCAATCTCTGAACCTAACCAGGGGGATTAAAACTTCTTGTAAGAGCTGGGACTGTGCTCTGCCCGTTGACAGTGCTGCACCCTCCAGTTCTTGGGGTTGGGCTCTGAGGGGGCAGATGCAGCTGACTGACCTGATCAGTTGTCTGTCAAATAGCTGTGATCAGCCCATCATCCCCGGGAGCGGAAAGAGGGAAAAGAGAGGGAACACTGCATAGTGGATAGGGACAGGAACATGATGGGAAGCAGCATGCCTCCTGTACTCAAAAGGAGACCGTGCTTCAGCTGCAGCTTGATGCCATAGCAACTTCAGTCTTTTTTTCTCAGCCTCCCAAGACATCACATCCCAAAGAAAGAGCATCTTCCAAAATACCTGCAATATTTATCCAATTGCTATGGCTAGAAGAGTGCATTCTGCAGTGCCTGTACTGGTTGGCTTAGGGAACAAGAATGTTTTTTAGGATATTACATTTCTCCGTTTTTCCATTTCTCCTTGTTTGTGAATGATAACAACAACAAGAAAAACTAAAAATCCTCCCATTTCTTGTTGCTGAAGAGTCCTTACAATCTGTGATCCAGCGAAGGCCGGTGTGGTAGTGACTTCAGAGAGCTGTTGCTGATTCTTCCCATCAGTGTTCAACCACAAGCAAGACAAGTGATGATGCTGTTTGTGAGTCTGGGGGTCACGTTGGAGCAGACCTGTGTGATCCTGTTCTACAGACTTCATTTGTGGCCCTCATTTCTGTGATTTAGGACAGGAATCATCCCATAAGGACATTTATGTTAAATACATTGGGTCATGGTTTTGTCTCTATCATGTGAGGTCAGTCTTGATGAATTAACCATCAGGAAAAGGGTGATTTTCTTGATTTATCCTCAGCAGAAATGTCTGAGAATTCAAGGTGAAATTCCAAGTAAAAGTGTTGTGTTATTGGAGCTATTTGAATGAAGATATTTGGCTGTCACAGGTAATTTTTGTAGTGCTAGAAAGTAATCTTTGAAGCACCCTACTGAAATCTAGATACACAATATATGGAGAAGGCATCTGATGAAGAAGCAAGGAGTAAATCTCTCTCTGTCCCCCCACTGGGAGATACAAATTTCCAGGAAGAGTGTCATCAACAAATGGCTCCGCTGACTTCGTCTTGATGGAGATACAGGCTGTTCCTGATGGTTGAGGGGGTTGTGTGTGTATGTGTTTAAAGTACCACAGGCAGAAAGGCTCTTAAGGCTGGTTTTAGTCTCTGCTTTTGAGACCTCTGAGAGCAGTGGCTGGCCTTCAAGTGCAAGGGACTGGCAGCTGCTCCACTCTCACTTTTTATGGGAGCAGAGGCTGTGTGGAGGGCCAGTGAGAAGCTGCTCACACGTGTGTGAGCACTTGGGTAATGACCGAAGAGCTGCTGTGTGGACTCTGAAAGTCTCTGCACCACAGTAAAAATGACTTTTACCTCCTCTTGCCCCTCCCCTCCTCTTTTGTTAAATCAGACATCTCTAACTATATATGTGATTGCTTTTTTTTTGTCATCTTTTGTTGTCTTAGCATTGCCCTAAACAACAAAAAGTCTCAGTCTTTGTCATTTTTATGCTGTTCTGTGGGATGGTTATAGGATTTCCTATCCTCCTATATCTTGCTCTGAAGACACAACAGCATAAATTAATATTGCAAGCACAAATGTGCTTTCCTTGAGGACTTCAGGATTTGTACATTTTCCCACCATGTTGGATGCTTGTACTGAGTGAATGGTCTTGGGGGAGCATAAGAAGAGGAAAGCTTGAAAACCAGTTTAAATTGCAAGACTGGAAAGAACTCTTGTACGATCTTCCCTCTGTAGTTTTATTGCCCTACAATATTTGACTCCTAAGTTAGGTTTTCTGTGTCTGTTTTTTAGAAATGTACACAAAAAGCCTTTTTATACTGTGCTGTTACCTGTGCTTGAAGTATTGCTGTCATTTCCCTGTGCCTTCATTTACTTTTCATTTTTAATATTTTTCTTTATTTGAAGATTTCTAATTAATTCATATATTTATTTTAATTCTGTGTCTTTCATCCCTTTCTCTGTAGTCTTTTGTGTTTCTGTCTGGTACATATCTCTTGTCTTTATTCCAACTTTGTTACCTCCTTCTTTATTTTTTGTGTTGCAAGCTGAGAAAATTAGATGCTCAAGAAGCCAAAAATCTTCCTTTTGGCATTACAAATGTGCAGATCCTAGTTCTCTTTTCTCTTGTTGCAGTCACTAGGATGCCTGTGAGTCAAGAAGGTCCTTGCTGTAAGTTTGTTGGTTCAACCCAAACCTCAGGTATCCCTTGGATCAGATATTCTGATTATGGAAGTAAACAAAGCCTCTGTTTCCCTTGACTGATGCTCAGTTCCCGTTGGGTTGCTTCCAGTTAATTTGCTGAGAATTTGCTGAGCTTTATTCTTGCTCAGCTAAGTTTTGTTGACTGGGTTGTTAATTATGGGTTTAAAGTTGTATTTGCTCTTTCTAACAACTTAAAACATTGGGAGTTTTTCTCCCTCTTTATCCATTTACTTAGTTATCTCTTTTGAAGAGGCATTGCTTCATTAAACTTTCCTGTTTAGTCTGTAATGATTCTACTTCCTTCACTCTAAACACATTAATACATTAAAGCTGCATTTGTCTTCAGTGGGATGAAGACGTTCCACACTGGGTTTGGTGCATGGGTCATCTTTGACGCATGGTCTCTGGTGGCATAGCTGCGCTGTGGAGGACTCAGCAGGATCCACGGTGTAATTCCAGTTTGGCAGGGATTTTTTTTAGCCTGTAATGAAGCGAATATGATATTTAATCATCACAGTCTGGTGAGAACAGTGTGATTTTTAAGTTTCTGCAAAATTAAGCATCTACTTCAAGTCTTTGCTTGTTCGCCCCAGTCCATTCCTGCAGTAGGACTCCAGTATTGTTGGTGGAAAGCCACTGTGTACATGTAGTCAGCGATGAGATACTTACTCTGTGCCAATGAGCTGGACCACTCATCTGCTTTTTTGATGCACCACAGTAGCGAGACACGTAAACGTGAAGGGAAAAGAAAACAGGTGGCTCTTTCTCCAGGGAATGGCTGTTCTTACAGCAGCACCCAGGGCTGCGGGAGGGAGGAGCAGATTGCCAGCTCGGAGCTGCCGGGGGGAGCAGCTGCCAGCTCCAGCTTGGCCTCCGAATGGGCCGCACATTTTAGCAAGTACTTAGCACTTTTGGGCAGGCTGGGAAAAAACAACTTCTGTAACTCGTCTTCTTCTGTGGCAGATTTCTGTCTGATGTGAAGACCAAGTACTGCAGGGACCAAAGAGATGCAGGGAGAAATGGCAAGGTTGCAGCCAGTGCAATGGGCTCCTATCACGTAAACCCTCTTTTTTCCATAGAGGTCCTGCAGGACTCACTGTTGATTGTGGAGGTGCTGCCTCACCTCTGGTTCCTCATAGGGAGCTTTTTGTGCTCTGCTTACTTCCCTTCTTAATGATTCACATTTCCAGGGTTAACTTGACAATTTCTCATTGCTAACATTTTCCTTTCTTTTTAATTTTAGAGTAGAAGATTTCTAGGTTATGGAGTCCAAGTGTAAACTTTCTGTTTAGGTTCCTGGGCCATCTGTCTCTTGATCAGTGGATTGGAAGAGTAGTGGTGATACACTACTACTCTTTGCAGTAGTTGCAGTGAGTGTGCACTAAGCTTTTGCCATTCCCAAGCCACGGAAGTGATGTAATCACACATAATGTACATGTTATTAAGATGTTTTGGGTTTTTTTCTGTGGGATTACTGACAAACTAAGCCTCAGCAAAAGGGTTAAATAAAACTTGAGCTATGGGTTTGAAGTACTGCATGACACATCTGATCTGTAGTACTGTGATGTGCCAGAAACTGCAGTTAGTATGTGAGTTCTGCAGACAAAAATGATTGCCATGCAATTTCTTGTTCTTCCCGTAGAATCACGCATGCCCTCCCTGCAGGGATTTTATTGTTCCGTGGACTACACTGAGGGTTCAGGAAAAAAAAATTCATTTATATGTAAATACAACCGGAAGGCTGCAAATACCCAAGCTGCTACAAAGACCGAGGGCATATACATGAAAACAAATGGACCTGTTGTGGTTAGAAAATTCATAGTTTACCATAATAGGGGAAAAAATAAATGAGGTTGTCTTTGAAACCTTATAGGTCAGCATTTCAGACTTCTGTATTTGTGTTCCAATTAAAGGAGAAAATGGAAAAGCTTCTAGGATATTTACTATTTTTAAGCCAACTTGAGAGGGGAGAAGCAAAACCAATATTTTTCCTATGTTCTATTAGCAAATTACATGCCATGAATAAGATCTTTTTTGTTTGGCTCGTACATAGGTTTGTGTGAGTTTAATTTGGTTTGGGGGTGTGTGATTTTTTAGCAATTGTTACATTTCTTTCTTTTTCTGTATGTAAAATGAAAAGAAAATTTTCAAGAAAACTGGAAGTAGAAATGATTTCTGTGGGTCTCACAGCAGTGTCTCCCAAAATGCTGGGAGGTACAGGAAATCCAGCGGTCAAAAGCAGAAGAGAAGGAGGGGGAAAGAAACAAGGAAAATGTGGTGTCTTGCAGTAGCATTTGGTTTACTTCATTATTGTTTCTTGGTGTAGTAAAAATATTTCCTTGCTGAAGTACTTTGATTTGGACTTAAAATAGCATAAATTATTTTGAGATAAGTTCACGTTAACCACCACAAATTCCTCACTTACCTGCCACTGTTGCTGGAGATCCAGCTCTTAGCTCCTATTAATGCATCTTCTACTTTAGCAAGGGAAAATTTAATTTAGTTTTATAGCTGTTTTACAAAAGTCTGATAAAACAAACCAGGGCCTCCTCTAATAAGTATTAAAGCCCAAACCTTTGCAATTTGTAGTAAGTGTAGTCTGTCCTCTTAAAAATGTACTGGGGATTTATGTACTAAACTCAGGTTAATGCTAATAGAAGTTACCTAAATAAATCCTTTCGTGCACTGATAGGATAATAGATTGTTTATTTAGTGTTGCACTTCACGTTGACTTCATTTTATTTCTATGTTTTTTAATGAAAACAAAATTGGGATTGGAGTTTATGGTATAAGGAATTTGTTTTCCTTGATCTCTGTAGGTGCACTTCTGAGAAGAGTATTGACCATGAGGAAGCCGGCATGTTAGTCAGTTTTGACTAATCCCACCGAAGAAAATGAAGCCACGTTTCAGCTTTGCGGATCCTTTTCCCACCACTGTTGGCTGAACAAGAAATGGTCGTGTGATTATGCTGACACCCCAGCATGCATTTGGTAGACCTGTGGTTAACTCGTTCCCTCTCCATGTGTCTGCTCTTACAGAGTTTTGTCCTCATGATACTGTGCTTTCATTCTGCCAGTATGTGCCCAAAAGGCTGCCTCTGTTCTCACTCCGGAGGTCTGAACGTCAGCTGTAGCAATGCGAACCTCAAGGAAATACCCAGAGATCTTCCTCCAGAAACAGTCTTACTTTATTTGGACTCCAACCAGATAACATCGATCCCCAACGAAATTTTTAAGGACTTGCACCAACTAAGAGTCCTCAATTTATCAAAAAACGGGATTGAGTTTATAGATGAACATGCCTTTAAAGGGGTGGCAGAAACCTTGCAGACTCTGGATTTGTCCGACAACCGTATTCAAAGCGTGCACAAAAACGCTTTCAACAACTTAAAGGCCAGAGCCAGAATTGCAAACAATCCCTGGCACTGTGACTGCACACTGCAGCAGGTGTTGAGGAGCATGGCCTCCAACCACGAGACGGCCAACAACGTCATCTGCAAGACTTCTGTCCTGGATGAACACGCGGGGAGACCATTCCTCAACGCTGCCAATGATGCTGACCTCTGCAACCTTCCTAAAAAGACTACCGATTACGCCATGCTGGTCACCATGTTTGGCTGGTTCACCATGGTGATCTCATATGTAGTTTATTACGTCCGGCAAAATCAGGAGGATGCAAGGAGGCACCTTGAGTACTTGAAATCCCTGCCAAGCAGGCAAAAGAAACCGGACGAAGCCGATGACATTAGCACTGTGGTATAGTATTCTGAATACAATGACTGCCTTTGTGATGGAAACTAGATTTGGATGACACTAAAACCAGAGGTTTCTTCTAACGTTCATTGTAAACATTAAGACTTTGGGTTTTTTTTTTTCTGTTTAACTGAATTACGCCACTGTTGAGCTTTCTAACAGAAAGTTTTGTCCGGGTGGTATACTTTAATTATTTCTCTGGTGGTATCCTAAAGCAAGTGAATTAATATGTAAACATTAGTTTAGACCCATTCCACTATTTAATAACGAAATTTATTTTTTTAATTTAAAAACCAAATAAAAGCTTAAATTTGAACCATGTAAAACAGAGTAATTTATTGATCAGAAACCCGTCCAGTGCCAGAGCACACTTGGTTTGATCAGTGCTCACAAGGCAGAAGAGAGGAGAGATGATGAAGTGGGCTGTGAGAGGTCCGGGAGCGGGGAGTCCCTGAAGGGCACTTCTCTCCTGGGGTGCAAGTTGAAGAGCTGGTGAATGGTAGCCCATTTTGAGGGCTGCTCGCCATGATGGAAGACGGCCACAGTGTGAGGAGAGCAGAGTGCCCTGGCTCTGGGTGTAAGGGATCAATGCTTGGGTAAGATGTCGGAGGGCATTTCGGCAGTGCTGGGGAGGAGCCAACATGAAGGAGCTCCATTGCAGGACGTCGAAGAGAGGTAAGTGGGGAAATGCGGCGGGTTTTCATCTTACGCACGCTTACTGCCTCCCACGAGCTTCAAGTGAGTGTCCCCAGCACTGGGAAGGACCGCAAGAAGGCAAGAGCAAATTTAGTATGCTGTTCAAACTGCAGCACCACTAGTGATGATTTAAAAAAAAAAAAAAAAAAGTTAAATAAAATTAGCTTTTTTCACCTGTATATTAGTTTGTAACTAAATGTGGCTTTATCTTTTAGGGTGCAGCCTTTTTTAAAAAGCTGAATGAAATAAGTGAATATCTAGGCTGGGCATATTCTGTTGTGTGTTAGAAAATATTTTTGTATGATTTTATGGATAACTGCTTAGGAAAATATAAAGCCCATGCAGTTAAACTCAGCCTTGGATGAAATGGATATTTTAAAGCTCTGCTGTCTTCAAAAACATGATGGTTTTCTCTTTTCATAGATAAAATTTTCAAAGGGAACAAATTCACAAGAATGTATTCCCCTTGTCCTTTATTACCATAATAAAATGATACTTGTCTCTGGGTCCCTATAGATCCATTCTAACTGACATTGGAATATGGATTGCAGAAGGGTGGATTAAAAAAATGTATAAAATGCTGCTTTGCAAAAACATGTGCTAAAGGACAGACTTAAAAAATTCAAAAAGTGCCAGTCATATCTCCCATTAGATTACCTGTTCTTTTGGTTTACAATTATACTCTTTTATATTTTAGAGGGCACAAGCTTGTTCATCTTATTTCTTTAAGAACACTGGTAAAAGAGTATCTAAAATTTGTTTCAAAGCAGGTGAGAGAACAGGAAAAAAATTATTTTTTTTTTTTTTTAAATGTGCATAGACTCAACTTTTTGTCCTCTTTGTGGGCTGAGTCCTGCCTGAGTACCTCTTCTTGTGACTGACTTAGCTATTTGCATTATTTTATCCCAGTGAACAGTTTTTGGCGTATTAAGAGAATGTTAATGTTTTGAAAGGGCACGGTCTGTACAAAAAATAACAGCTCTCTGATATTTCTGCACATCCCCCCCCCCAAGTAAAAATTTTATTTTCTAAGGACAGGAGGCTGTTGATTACACATCCTGCTTAGTTTGCATTTTATACCTTCCTTTTTTCAAGCTCTATCTTGCTGAACTTTCCAGCATCGCCAAAGTGCCGCCCCCAGCTCCCCGAGCTCTGCATGACCCCCTGCGGGAGCCAAAAGCACTAGGGCTAAGTACACGTGAATCTGAAGAGAGCAGATAAAATGTTATATTGTACTGGCAATATAACAAACCCTGCTGAATGGGACGTGTAGTGCCTCTGTGTAGGCTGAGCAAAGTTCATTCCTGATATAATTCTCCTGATTTCCCTAAAATCTCCTTCGGGGTAAAATTTGTCTTGTTTCTATTGCTGTGTTCCCCAAGTGATATTTAAGATCCCAGCTAGTATGCTACTTTTGGAAAAAGCAGAGGAGACTAGCTAAAAGAAGGGACTGAGATGGAGGTACTAACTTAATCAAGAAATCAGTGCTGTTTATTCACAACTAAATGCAGGAATTTCTCCACAAAATTTGGCCAAAATTATTTTAACAGCAACATTTACAAAAATCTGGACAGTCTTAAAACACTTAAAAACACTTGCAGGTTTTTTAAATTTGCTTTCAAGCAGTGGGGTTTTTAAAAAAAAAAAAAATCCCCAAAACTGACTGACAAAACTATAAATAGTTTATCTTTAGTTTTTCCATTTTTCTACTTTATTACTTGATCTGTAAGACTGCTTCTGGAGCTGGTACAGCTTTGCCCCAGCTGAGCTTCTGACTCTACGTGTTCAAATCCTGACCAAAAACAATTTAAACCAAGTTAAGCAGGAGTCTGTTGAAAGGCTCTGGAGAGATGGTTCATATCAGTTCTCCAGGTCTACTGATTTTCTTTAATTGATTCCCTATCAAACATCTCTCCTCACAAAACTTTTCCTTTCTTCTTTTAAAGCCAGTACTGAAATCTCCATTTGAAGTCTGAGAAGCAAGGCAATGCTCTGACAACCGATAGATGCAAACTCGTCAAGCTGAATTTAGCTGACGAGGAAAGTAAATTAAATGACTGTTCCTCAGCTATGTGGACTTGACAGTGCTAGTAGTCCTGACAACTCAAATATTTGAGCTACATCTTCGTTTCATTGAAAAGAAACAGAAAAGAAGGATAAAAACCTTTAGCATATGAAGACGCTTGTTTTTATGACGTTTACTGCCTGCCTTTCTGTCCAAAAGTACTGTCTGTAGCAAAGCCTACATGCTGCCCTTTGAAGTCAATGGCACAAACTATTTAAATTTTGATTGTGTAATACTTCAAGGAGTCATTTTATTTACCAAAACCGTTTTGCTCAAAAATTCATAGTTTGGCATATTTTTAGCTGTGATACTTTAGTATATAAATACGGTGAAATGAAATAGGTTTTTCCATATTCACCGGAGATAGTATATGGTAGGGAGAGGGAAATGCAAAGCACAGCGATTCTTAAATTTTCTTTTCATTAAGACGCTTCAGGAAAAGTAGGACTAGGGCTCAATAGATTAAATGCGATTCATTTCAGTACCCCGATTTTGTAAAAAACTTCCTAGTTTTTGTTTCTAAAGGGTAAAGGATAACTCTCATAACATTTTTTTTCTTAAAACTAATGCTGATTTTTCTCTACTAATTTTTAGTGGTGTTACGCTCTCTGGGTAAGATCTGTGATGGTGCGTTTGGTCTGTCTGTGTTTAGTCTCATACTTCATACTTTTATTCTGTTCTCAGTTTTGTACAGAATTAGATACAGGTATCTTCACCGTTAATGTACATTGTGTTTTTAAGTCTCCAGTAGCAAGATTTCGCACCGCAATTGCCATAACTTAAAGGGGCTGAGTACAAACAGAAAGTGTGGTGATGCAGGTTCTGGTCTTCCTATGAAGGAAAGATGAGAATCCTGGTTTACCGAAGAGATGCCATAGAGAAAATCCACCAGTGTTTTTCAGTTTGAAAGGGGCAAATTGTAAGCAGTAGCAAGCAAGCAAAAAAAAAAGGGAAAGTAAAAGGAGCAGCTGGAGGCTAAAATGCTTGAAGATATCATGGAGTCTTGCAGCGTGTTTAGATGTGCCGTGGGGTCTCAGAGTGAGTCTAAATCAATTTTAAAAAGGGTGTCCCTCTACTCCCACACTGGGAAGAAAGCTAGCATTGCTAAACGAGAGTAAATGAAATTTCAGGAGTCTTTAAATTGTAGGAGTGAAATCTGAAGAACGAAAATAGAAGAGGTTGTAAATTCTGGTGGGGTTACATGTAAAGCCTTATTGTCGCCAAACCAAATGGGAATGTCTTTTTTCTAAGCAAATCATAAACAGGAATCCCACCCTAGCAAGGGCCAAGAGCTAATCGGGTACTAAGGGAGTGCTGTGGATAGATTGGGCAAATGTTCTGAAAGAAACTAGGCTAGCATGTGAGAAGGGTAAAAAGCATCCTACAAATCAGTTACTGGTTAAAAGATAAGAAACAGAAGTAAGAAGAAATTGTCTGTTTTCTTGAAGGAGAATGGTTACTGACATTTTTGAGAAGGTGTCCCAGAGGTCTCAGAATGGGACCGATGCTGTGCAACGTGCTTCTGAGTGATCTGGAAAAGGGAGTTAATGATGAACTGGTAACATTTGTGGATGATAAACAGTTATTGAGGGCAATCCAACCTACAGCTAACTGTGAAGAAATACAGAAGGTTCTCACATTTCTAAGTTAGCAGATGATGATAAAATGAAGGTTGGATTTGGTGTGAATAATTGCAAAGTACTGCAGATGGCACATCCTTAGCTATGAACACAAGGATATTCTCTAAATCAGCTATAATCAAATGGAAAAAACATCTTGGAGGCACAGTGGGAAGCTCTTCGATGACAAACACCAGAAATTATTCGGAGGGAAATAGGCAGCCAAACAGTGTGGTGGAATGGCGTAATAAATCACTGAATAAAATCTGTGATGAACCCACATCTGGAACATTGCATTTAGTTCAGGTTCTCCTCCAAAAAAGTAGATCTGTAGTCTCAAAACTACAGAAGATGTAGAGAAATGCAGTAAGATAATCAAGGATATGAAGTTGCTCCCACACAAGAAGACATCAAACATCCCCAAGCATATAGGTGAGATACCAGAAGAAGACACAGTAAAAACTGAAGTAGTACAGAAAAAGTAACATGAGAAGGACTGATCTCTGTTTCTTGCAACAGAAAATAGAGCAATTCTGATTGAAGAATACAAGGCAGCAGGTGTTGGGGTTTTTTTTTTTTAATATTTTTTGTTGGAGAGCATGCATTTAAATGATAAAGTACAGGATACTGTAGAGAAGAAAACACATATTCAAAGGTAGGACGCCACAAATTCATGCAAATCAAGGTTGCCAGAGGTTATTTAACACTGCTAACATTGATGTAGATACAATTCTCAAGAAGGAAAGGCCCTGCTCATTCCAGTAAGCGGGGATGGTTTCCCTAGGAAAGGCTCACAAGTCCAGGCTTCTCTTCTTCTCTCTGAGGTGCTGTTGTGGGAAGGTGGGCTTGATTTTATGATATTTTATGCTCTCACACGTCTGGCAGGATGCAAACTGTGCTGCACTGCCCTCCCTGTGAGGCAGGAGGGGGCATTTGTTGGTGTGGACAAGGAGGTCTCACATGCATGGAGTGGGAAAGAAGCCCAAGAAGAGCAAAATCAAGTTTAACTATTGGTGTCTCCTCGCTGTGAGTTGCAGCACTAACTGCCTGCCAGGGCTCGGGCGCTCCGTGCTGAATTGAGCCAAGATTGTGTTAACTAAAAGAGTGACAGCTTTTCACTGGGGATCTGTGGGAAACTTTTTCAGAGATCTTCCCTGACACATCGAGGTGCTTCGATACTACTCTTACAGGTCGCCTTGTGGTCCATCTAAAAAGGATGGGGATTTCCCTATAGATTCTTGATTGAAACAAGGCTAAAGCCTTGTTTTTCACAAAGAAATCCCTTCACCATCGTCTGTTTCTTCAAGTGAAAACTGGTGTGATGATTTAATGAAATTAGGAGTACTTCACAGTGACACTGATGATGAGTAAATACCCTGGCCTCTTTGGTTTACCAGTTTTGGTAGCCCAAGTCAGTTAATTTGAGGAGTGAAACCAACCAACAAGCATTAAAAACAGAGTGTACATGCCGTACCATGGCAATACATGAAGTAGGTGTTTTTTGCATGCCAGTACGTAAATGAGTATGTATGTGTGCAGGGCATCCATACATCTCTCAATTTCACTCGTATTTCCCTGCAGTTAGTGGTGTGCATGGGTGTGTCAGATACTTGTACACACGTATGCACGCGGATAAAACAAGAACTCCTTTGGATACTTTCATTTCCCCTATTTAATCAGGAAACAGGTTGCTTTGTTGCTTTGATGACATGATTCATGCTGCTTCTGAGCCAAGTACACCTCCGTCCTTCAGCTTTCCACAATGCCCCCCTGGTCCCAGCACCAGCTGCACGTGGCGCGAAAGAAAATGGGGTGACTGGCACAGCTCATCCTGTTTCTCAAATCTTTAGTCAAATCCATCCGTTACCATATAAAGCTGTCACAGACCTTTGTAAACAACCTTTTGTTTTCCTTCTGGCTCACAGGAAGCAATACGATTTTCTAGAAAGAAAAATGGTTAGATGGATGATGTAATGCCTTTTAGCTCATAAGAAACAGTCCTGTTTGTAAAAACCAGAGAGTGCAAACGTGGCTAGTGTCCCTGGATCTGTTCTTCTCTCTGCGCTTGTTAATGAGGAGGTTCTTGGCATTACAGTGTGTTTGGCTGTGTTTTTCTCCTAGGAGATAGTTATGTCCCTTGGAGGAGATTTCTTGAGATGGTTGTGAGTCCGAATACAGCTGCTAAATCCAACAAAAGCTCCAGAATGAAAAATGAGATGGTTTTAAGCTTTCCCTACTGCAAGGAAACTTGAGAAGTAGTTAAGTATTTGGGAATTCAAACATCTGTATCGTTCTTAATGCTGCTGTGAGGTTTCGAACGCATGTTGTAAGCGTCCTGCTGGTTTGGTGGGGCAGTCTGCAAGCAGATTTCATAAAGACACAACAATCTCCAAAGCCTGTTAGTGGTAGATTAAACTCAGCATTGAGGGGGTAAAAAAAAAGCCAACAAAAAAAGTCCATATGTTGAATAGTCTGTTTAGATATCTCTATCCTTCACAATTATTAGTCTGCCTCATAATCAATGAGTTTGTGATTCCTAGACTTTTTCATAGCTCCATCTTAATTTGGTAAAATAGGTCTTTTTAAACACATCTGCCCTAACACTGGTAGTATCTGACCTGACAGTATTATTGCTTCGAAAGCAATTGAAGTTCAACGTATTAGCTAAACCTCATCTGCACTGAGGTCTGTTTGTGTGCCTGTCTGCATATCTGCAAAAAAAAATAATTTAGGTATATATTAAAAATTTTGCTTACGTAGGTGTGGCTATGAGACCATGCACTTTCAGATATGCTCTGAAAGTTTCTAATGTAAAAAAGCAAGGAAAAATTAGAAAGGAAAAACAAACTCCAGAACTTTCAGGTCCTCTTCATAAATCAAAGCTGGACAAAAAGGAGGGAAAAAAAAGCCCTAGCACAACCTATTCTTGTTTCTTCCTTTGAGGATTAGCGTTGTGCTCAATGCTGCATTTCACGGTTTACCAATTTTTTATTTCTGTACCTAAGCCAGATTAACATTCACTTTCAGCGAAGTCTGTTATAAATGGAGGTCTCGGCAACAGAGAATACTGAGGCATATCAAGTTGGCTGAAAAAAACCCGTGACTGCAACAAATAAGCTCTCTAGACAGTATTTCTATACCCTGTTAATTAAATTTAGTGGCAAAGGAAAAGAGTTGTTGTTGAATTAAGGTAATGCTAGAGAGATTTCAGATTCTCAAGCTGGCTTTTATTCTTAATGTGGCTGTATATGGGGCAACCAAGACACTTTTTTGCTGCCCTGTTTCAGAAGCTACAGGCCTGGTTGCTATTACAGAACACAAAATCCCTTATCTCTTTCTTCGTGCAGCCACTAAGGACCAGAGCTTTGGGAAACACCATACCTGGGAAATGCAACCCTGAGAGCAGTTTGCTCAGAATCCCACCTCAGCACTGGCATCCCCGTTATTTTAGACTATGTGTAAAAGGAGGTAAACTGCTGTTTGGATGCCATCTGTGAACCCTCTTGAAGTGGCTCGGATGCTGCTAGTAGCAGATACACCGCAGCTCAGGATCCCAGACAGCTCATCCCTTAAAACCATAGGGCGCTTTTTTTTTTTTCTGACAGGGCATCCAGACATGTTGATGAAGCTGAATTATCTGGGTAAGCCAATTTCATAGCTACTTTTCTACAGAATGACACAAGTTAGTTTTGGGGCATCAAACTCTCCAGTACTGTCAGCTGAAAAACACCAGCATAGCCAGTTTGATTTTCAAGAAGGGAGTGTCTAACCACATCGCAGCTATAATCAAAATGGTAGAATTTTTTCCCTTCTTTAGTATTTTGTTGTTTAATATTGCCTTTGTGATTGAATAACCTTCATAGCTCTTCATATTGAATCTTCAGCAAGCTTGTCTTCACTTAACAAGAATTATTTCCTGTCGCTATGAATGGCAGACCTCAATGGGAAATATGTACATGCGTGGGCATGGATTTGGTCTTTTCTCATGGTTTTTACAAAATTCATGAACTGACTAATATACTAGGGTTTTTTACAAAGAAAATTAGATATGATGTGTATAAGCTTTTTTTAAAAAAGGCTGATCAATAAATGAACAAAGTGGAATTTATTGTATTTTATTCTGAAGTTCTGAAGTAGAAAAAGACAGTCTATCTGTCTGGAAGGGCTGGGTAATGTATAAAGGTGTTCTTTCAAAATACAAGCTCTGCAGTACCTTGAAACGTTTATTTCTCTTCCAAAACTGTGGCAACGCTGAAACTATAGTTGGAAGCATCATACTAGGTGCAAATTGTAATGCTGAAAAAAATTAATTTTTAGATAATAAAAGAATATCAATCTCTATCTTGGATTCTCACATTGCGATGTACCAAAATTCCTGGCTGAACTTGAATTTGTGCTTTCTTTGTTAGCAGACTTCCTTCCCAGATCCAGGAATGGACTTTGGGCTGTATGTGAAACAGAAGTTTTGCTGTTGCCATAGGATCAGCATTTCTGCAATATATGTCTTATTGATACGGCGTGAACTGACTGACTGTTCTGGCAATTGCTTTTGTACTGAAGGGGTTAATGTGGGTTTAACCTCTAAGTGATGGCATCACACAGCCCTGCAGTGGTGCACCCTCAGATTTCTGAAGTGGCAATGAGGAACTAGCCTTTCCTTATGTTGGTGACAAACAACAATGACAATTGTCTTAACTTTTTATTGTTTATATGATAAAAGACAGATGGTGTCTTTTTGTATTTGGCTGTACATAGACCTCTCTGGAATCTCTGTGTACGTAGTAGGGCAGGCTTCTTCAGTGTAAAAAAAATAGTATTTAAGCGGGTTGACTGCATGTTACTACCTTCCAGTAACGGGTCACTGTTCAGCCAGTGTCACCCACAAAGTTACATTACAGCAAAATTGCTGGAGTCAGCAGGCTTCTGGAAAATAACCACCATTATTGTTTAAATACTTGTATTCCAGTATTTTTCCACAATTACTGCTGTTCTGCACCATTGTGTCCTCTTTGAGCACCACTGTGGAAGGTGAGCAGAAAGTTGTCTTGGAAGGAGCAAGCTCTAAATTTTCAAGCTCTCCTGAGGGGGTGGAGGAGAGGTCTTTCATGGAAACTACCTCAATTAAAAACGCAACAGTACATAATTGTGGACCTGAGGAGACCTGACATACATTTCGTGGCTGGCCCCTGACTGCCTGAGTAAATAGATGCCGTACTTAGCACAGAGAACAAATGGTTTGGGCTGAGTAGGGTGAGTCATTCAGAGCTGAGCTGCTTTTCCTGAAAACCCACAGAAGTTCAATGATTAAATAGGCTTTGCATTTGGAAAATCCTGCAGGCAAGTCTTTAATCAGTGTTGAAATGCTTTTCCTTCTAATGCCAGTAGATTTGTTTTGACACAGCATGGCAATGACTATAGGTATGGCAGTCAGTTTTAGCTGGTAGAGGCACATGGGTGATGACTGCTCACGTTATGTGAGCGCAGTATTGGGTGTCTGATGAGTGTGCTCCTGCTGCTGCAGGTGTTGGCTTGAGCACAACGGAGAACCAACTCTTCAGTACAAACTGAGAAGATGCCGGCGAAAGGCACTGCATGGTCTGGCTGAAGATTTGGAGAGTGAGCAGACGGCATCCCTCACTGCAGTCTGATGAAGCTGTTTCTGATGAACTTCGTTTGAAACACCAGTTCTCATCCCTTCTGGAAAATCACATCGGTTCATGACACACAGACTGCAGCTGTCCCAGCCTCCTGTCTCCATGCGTACGTGTGCACTTGCATGGGTGCAGTAACATTTGACTCAGCTAGGTCTTGCTGGTAGGAGAGTGGGAATTTATACGCCTGACATTGTGGGTTAGGGCATCTACAGAGGATGGGCTTGGATGGCAGCCATATCCCTGGGAAGCTATCCACAGGCCTGTTGGAGCGTGGGTGGGAGAGGGTCAGAGGGTGCTCACCATGACCATGCGCTATTCCAGTATTGATATAAAAGATTTGTGTTTATTTTGTCTTCTCTTGCTGGCTTAATACTGGAACCTTTTCTGTAAAAATGAAGGCACAGTAATTAAATCATTACTTACCACTGCCATAATGCAGAAGCACTTAATTACTGCATGTTACATGTCACGTCAGAGCCTGCTTTCATCTGAGGCCACTTCCCCAGGGCAAGGAGTCAGCCAAGTTCTCGGTGCGACCCTGCCTGACCACAGGGCACCTGCCTCTGAGCAAAACACCTTGTTCACCTGACAGCTACACTCAGCGGGGTTCTCCATGTCCTTCACTGGCAGCTGGGCAGGGCAAGGGGTGGTGGGAATCTGGTCCTTGTGTTCCCAGGGAGAAAGGAGTAGCTGGGGTAGATGAAGGAGGTCCTGATTTGAAGCAAGGGATTACGGGAATGCCTGGAGAAGCCAGTAAAACCCAGAAACCTAGTAGTCTATATATGGAAGAAGGGCTGGGAGAGGCTGAGGTAAGATGACTACCCGGAGAGGGTGCATGGGGATATTCGTTCGTTTGTGGGGCTGCTGGGGAAGCAGAAGGGGATGCAGAGGGAATTCTCCCGTTCAGTCACCCTGACCCTTGCTGACACCACGACTTGTTTTCTACCTCCATTGCTACTGCTCCCCACTCCAGAAAGGCTGTTTAGGAGCAAGGCTGAGCTGGGAGAGAGGGGTGTTAGAATGCTTATGCTCCTGATGAGGAGCTGTTTCCCAACAGCCGGGCCAGAGTGTTTGTCCCTTGCCACCTGCAGCTTCTGAGGTCTCCTTGGAATGGGGACCTGGGTTGGTAGGAGGCATCCCACCACTGGCCCTGCTCCTGCTGCGAGGTTTGGTCCCAATAAGCAGGATGGGGGAGACAAGGTGGCAACTGCTGTGGTGGCTGCTGCCACATTGCCACCCCAGCAGCTCACTTGATGCTTCACACTTTCCTGCTTGGCCCTTATCAACTCTGAAAAGGAAATACATTTTTCTTTTCAGGCAGCGAATTGTAAATAATGTCCATGCTCTGCTCTCCCACAGAAGGGCGTTTAAACCACCTGTACAGGTCTTTCGAAATGCGGGGAAGATGTAGTGAAGAAGGGAGCAGGCTACATAAATCAAGTCATCCCTTGCATGCTTCTCCCTGCTTTGTCTGTCTTTTTAAAAATGCATAAGCTAGGAGACCACCTACCCTGCTGTAATGCCTTCCTGGGTAAAATCTGAAAGTGTGGAGGGTCAGATCCTTACCTGCAGTAATTTAATGTAATGCCATTAAAATCAAAGGAGCTGTTCTCATTTATCACAGTGAAGGTCCTTTTGCAGAAAGCATTTTTAACTGCCAGCATCCTCACTGAGCATGAGGGAAAGAAATCCACGGTAATTTGAGGCGAATATTTAGCCCATCTAGTTTAAAGGTGCTTGTTGTTCCTATTTCAGTTGTGCCTAGGGGCTCCTATCAGAGAAAAAGATACTGATACAAGGGTTGGGGTTGGCACAAGTTTATTTCAGCATTGACTTAAGCTGTCAGGGCTAAGTAGATCAAGAAGAATAGCACTCAAATGATGAGAGCTTCAAGGCTTTGTAGATAACAAAGAGAATCTAATTTTAATTATGATCTTCAGTGAATTTTGAAAAGGTCATATTCTTTCATCAGTGTGTAGAAGTACAAAGAGCGTCTACATGAACTCCTCTTCCACCTTAAAGGTAGCAGCACTCCTGGCTCTTAGCCCAAAGCCTGGGAAGGCAAACATGACTTTGTTTTTTCCTTAGAATTATCTGGTACAATATTAAAAATGTCATTGCTGCACTGCAAGGACAGTAAAGTAGGACCAGGAGAGAGCAGTTATGATCTAACTACAAGGTACCAGGGACAGGTGAAGACTTGAGTCTCTGTGCCTTCTTGTAAGAGCATGCTAGTATACCACAAAGTCATGGAGGCAGAAGAAACAAGAAGCCTGTGTACATTCTGAAGGGCCTATAATGACCATGTTAGTTTTGCTATTTATTTATCCTCTGGGAAGTTGACAGTGGAACAAGTAGTCCACACGAATATACATATATATATATATATATAAAATTGTCTCTCTGTGTGTGAATACATACACATAAATGGCAGGGTGAGTGGTATCTTGTGGGTGCAAAATCACGTGTACTGAATCATATTTTCTGATCTTTTTCTCCAAGTTTCTTACCCTTCCACCAATGCTTAGCATGTTGCTGTAGCTAAATCTTCCCTGAACTTTTTCCATGTTACATTAATTGTTCGCCAGTGAACAGGGTCTGATTAGCAAGTTCCTAAAATTGAACTTGTGAAATGCTGTACCTTTCATACTAAAACACAAAAATGCTTTGGTTGACTCAAGGCATAACTCCTCACCAGTTTGGAGGTACCTCCCATGCCCAACAAGATTTTAAAAATTTGAACAACTTTTAAAATATCAACCTCAGGCTTTGTCTTAACTTAGAAACTGTACTTTTGAACCAGAAGTTAATTAACTCTAGTGGTTATAATGCTAGTATTATATCCCTTCTGTGAGGAATTTACAGAGGAAGAGTTTGCAAGCAGGCATCCTGCTTATTTAAAAATAACCTTGTTTTGCAGGCATATATAACTTGTTTTAGACAGTTGCTGTGTCTACCTAAGATCCTTATCATTGTCAAGGAAATGAGAATTTCTCTGGGGCTGTTATCACTATAATTCCATGAAATATTGTCAAGTACTGTAAATGTAAACCCTTGTTGCCTGTTGCCAGCCTCTTCTAGGACCTCATCATTCTTAGATGTGAATGTTATGGATGGGAGACCTGTCTGCTGGGGTGCTTGATTTCAACAAAGGCTGAGAAACTCCAGATGAAATACAGGACTGTTGCTCAACCTTTAGACAAATGTACCTAGGTAAAGGTCACCTGTGAAGGAAAAGATGTACGGAAGATGCCTGGAAAGGTGTTCAGAAAGCAGATGGTTTGGTTTAATTTTTCCCCCCTTGCTTGTTTTTCACTTTTGAAATTGAAGTCCTACCGGGGCTGCAAAATTTTACAATGACAGAAGAAATAGTGAATTGCCACAGCCAAATGAGATGATGTTTAATAAGAGACAGGAAAAGGTTTTTTAAGTCAGACTACCTCACTCTCTGCTAGCATGTAATTTTTTTTCAGTGGCTAATTAACATCAGATAAAAGAGATCTGAAAAGTCTTTAATAACAATTTTGCTTCTTCAGAGAGATGCAAGAACTCAAAATAAACATCCTTGATGCATCCTTTATCAAGGCTTGGAAAGTTTGAAAGACTAAACTCAAGATCTTTCAGATAGGTCTAAAATAAAAATAAAAACAAGAAGATTTTAGCTTTATTCTCTTCATCTGTCCTTTACCCAGCAGCTGTAATTTAGCCACGAAATAGACAGGGAAGACAAGCTCCCTACAAAATATATGTGTTCTCTCATGTCAGCTACAATGGAAGGAATATTTGGTGTACAGGTTTTATCTGCTGCTTTAATTTCTTTCAATTCCCCAAAGTTTCAAGCTGATCTGTGATCCAGCTTTAAGTATCTGTATTAGGACTGGATTTACAAAACCTCAGGCAAAAGTCTGATTGAGATTTTATAAATCTGGCCTTAATAAGGAGACTTAGAGCTGGATTATTCAGATTGTTTTGGAAGTCAGGGGTATTAAAAACTTGTCTTAAAGAACAAGGCTCCTTTAGCATCTTCTTAATGAAGATCCTAAGTTTAGAAATGCCTGTTGAGGAAGAAGGTAAAAGACAGAAATCAAAGCATCTTTCTTTAAAATAATAAAAGCTATTCTTAATTTCAGAAGTGCAGGGCAGCCTAGGAGAGTGAAGCCAAGCCCAGGACCCCTTCTTGGTGTGCGTGCTTGCAGAGGTTGAGTGAGGGTCTATGGGGCTACTGCTACCAGCAGGGTAGGAATCGAGCAGATAGGAGCTGCTTTTTCTAGCTCCAGCTGGGACAAGGGCAAGGTGTGGCCTGGGCTCTCTCAGCCAGTGTGGTGGGTTGTCAACCTGGTTATCAGCAAGAGCTGGCACTGCTTCTGCCTCCATGCCCTGAATGGTCCCCACCATGCATGGGGCTGGTATGGTGCTCACCCGGATCACCCCCAAGTGTGGGGATGTTTGTGACAAATGTTTCTTCCCTTTTCACTTTGTTTTGTTTCTTCCTGCCAGTCACTGAAGGCAAGATTAGGTCCTCTGGATCGATAAAGAACAATGATAATCTGCAATACGGTCTAAGGGCTGGGGTGTGCTCCGGGGATACATGCAAATCCAAGCTCTGCAGAAAAGTCTGTCTTCCCCATTCATGCCAAACCCATAACAAGGGGAAGTGTGTTTGAAGAAAGAGTTGCATGCTTTGAGGTTGTTGTTTTCTAAATGCAATGTGTTAACTATACACCTTGTGCAGGTGGTTAGAGAGGCTCCAGCATTGTGAGAACAAAACCTAAAGATCTCCTCTAAAAGGCGTGCAGCTTGCTGATGTCCACTTTTCATGAGAGGATGCTTTTATATAATGTTTTCTAGGACTGTCTCCAGGGGAAATCTACATTTACTTGAGTGACTCGGATGAGGATTAAGGGCTCAGAGTATCTGAATTCTTGGCCACTCATTACAACTAAAGGTCTTGGTGTCAGGCATCATATCCTAACGGAATATGAACTACCCAGCTGGCCAGGAAAGTCTAGCTTTAGAAATATGTGACATACTGAAGGGCTTCCATTTTCCTCATCGTATTCAGCATAAAGATTAATTTGTGCACCTGCAAGCTCTTCAGAAGTAGCTGACGACAAGAATGGCTTGTTCACTCAGACTTCTGCGGCTTCTTACATGGTGTGTGACTCTCTGAGTTCACATTCCTCTCTTGTTTTTGCAGTTATCCTGGGAAAGAGGTTGGAGAAATAACAGAAAACCTTAAGAGGGACTAGCATAAAAAATACACTCTGTGACAGAATTGTAGGATTAAGATAGACTGTGTTTTATCTGGACCCCTAATGTACCCAGCTGTCTAAACTATTTTCTCTCACCTAAGATCTGTCAATGTTGGGAACATCTGCTGAGGTGTTCCACTGCTGGTTACAGCTGTGCCATTGAGCAAAGCAAGTACAAAACCTTATATAAAGGGGAATGCAGTACGCTCTTCCTGATCATCTCTATCTACCATAAAAAACCACTAAAGCTCACACAAGGATTTCTGGTTGGTTGGTTGGGTTTGAATTAAATTGTCAAAGATTTTACATTTCTCTAAGTCCTCAAGCACATTTGCACTTTCTCTCCCCTGTTAGTGTGCCTGTTACAAAAGTGTAAAGGTACTGTCTTTTCTTAGCTGAGAAAAAAAAAGGGGGGGGACGACCCAACAGACAAGCTCTTGCAAACTGCAGAAACTGCAAAAAACACTTGCTTGTTTGTTTTTCTCCCAGTTATGTCAGTTGGCCTACAAAAACATGTCAGCTCCTCCCACGTACCTTGCCAGGGGCCTTATATTATGACAGCTAAAACAATGCCGTTGCTGTTTAAATGAATGCAGTGTTTTCAACTTTTGAGAACAAATATTATTCATCATCCTCCTAATATTGATATCTGCAAAGGAGAACATTGGTTACTAATCAACTGCTTCTTTTAAGAGCCTGTCTCAAAGCATCCCCAACTCCACTGGCCGCTTTGCTAGATAATCTTGTTCTAGTCCAATGTCAATACTTAAGGCAAGGTTTTCTGTCAAAATGGAAAACTCACCGACTGGTAAAAGAGGGATTTCAAACAACCCAATTTTAAAGCTTTTCATTAAATGGTCAGAAAGAATTTTCCTATTATTAAGCACAGAAGTTTGCACAGATTTGCTCATCAGATCTTGCAATGCTGCAGATTTGGTCTGCAATTTGTATTACTGCAGAGCCACAGGCACCCCTGTCTCTACTGGGAGAGAAACAACCACACAGTGAGGCTTCCTTAGCATTTCTGTGCCACTGCACGATCCTGAGCACATTTCTCATGACCGCTTGCAAGGTTAATAGCAGAATTTCCAGTGAGGAACAAGAATACTCTTGTGCACAGAAGGCAGAGTATACTCGTGCATGGATGGATGTACAGGCTCACTCTAGAAAAGACTTGAACAAAGTGCTACGTTAATAGGACGTAATGAAAAGCGGCGACACAGTGTGACTAGTTGCATGGTTTCTAAAATCATTAAATATAAATAATCAGTTGATATATTTTTGCAGCTCATCAGACTTCATCTTAGCACTTTGCACCATCCTGTGAGCTTTACAGCAACAGATGATGACACATTTGTTGGAGGGCAAGGTAGTTGGTTCACAGGTCAGTATTTCAGGCAACAAGGAAATGATGAAAAAAATGTCTAGGACATTTCTAGGCAAAACCAACCAAGGGGAAAATATTAAGATAACAAGAAGGTTTATTATTACATTATCCTACTGCACTGTGTTTCATGATGTTGCAGCACAGGTTCCAAGTTGGTGCCAAGTCTTGCTTGGCTCTTAAAAGAGATTTCTAAGCATTTGAGGAGAGCTGGTTCAAATTGACAAGAAAAAAAATGACTTTTGTTCTGGAAAAGTTGTTGATGTTTTGCAAACAGCTCCAAGTAGTGTTGAAATTTTCCTGCCTTTTTTTTTTTTTTGTTCTTCTGTTGAAGAAAACTGTGTATGTCACTTTACTGCTCTGCTGAAAAATTATCTTGTAATGTTGAGGCATATGCAGTAGTTTTATTTCATTTTAGCCTATTCAGCTAGAGATCAAGCTGTTGGTCTAGCTGGTTTAAAATTTGTTGGCTTCCATTTAAAGCCAATAACCATAATGCTTCCATAACACTTTCTGGCTGTGCTAGTCCTCAAAGAAATAATACACTCATACAGCTTTCATTGATCTTTGGGAAGGCTGGAACTCTATTTTGTGAATCAACATATTTTCAAAGCTATTAAAAGTTTCAGTTAAACGGTGTGATTTTTGTACTACCAAATTATTCCTTAGCCTTATTGAAACAGAAAATAGAGCCCTTTCTAGCATTTATCATTACTCCGTTGTACTAAAGTACACCATTCTGAAATGGTTCATACACGGCTGCTCACCTGTGAATGTGCAAAATGGACACAGTGACCCAGCAATGCATCTGAGGAGCTGGCTCTGCCACTGGGCTTTGCATTTAGCCACTGTGGGAGAAAATGACTTCTGGATGCAATTATCCTGGTGCCACGTGAAGTCTCAGCACTCAAATGGTCCTGCTTAAATGGGAGTCACGGTCTCAGTCAGCTTAAATCTGCGCAGTACTGTGAAAGTTCACAGCCCTACCCTAATTTACAACAACAAAGGTGTTGTGCTCAGTCTTTATGACCGTGGCAATGGTAATGCTGAGCTTGGCTTCCTGACGCACAGCAGCATTGTAAGGAAAAGGTCCAGTCTCAGCTCTCCGGGAATGAAGTTGCTCCTTCAATGGATTGGAACAGTTAAGCTCAAGCGCACAAAACATATGTTGCTTGCATAAGATACATTTCGGGTGAAAACTCTGCTTTTAATTATAGACAGTTGCATAAAATGTCAGTGATTAAAGCACAGATTTAGCAGTATTCTTGGCCTGCACGATACCAGCCAGAAAGCATGTTTCTCCCCATTTACTCCTTTCAGAGCAGAATTTCTCCTACTTTAAGAAAGTTTTTTATTCAAGTGAAAAAAAATGCAACCAAAGAGAAAAGTAGCATTTCCTCATCTATTCTCTCTCCAGGTTTTTTAACAGTGAAATTGCTCAGGATGGGATATGGGTTTCAGAACAAGCTGAGCATGGCTGTTTTGAAACAGGGGAAAATGGAGATCTAACATCTCACTTCAAAGCAAGAAAGCTAAAATTCAGGTTTAGTTTGTCTGAGGGGATCTTTGCCTTTGGTGTTCTTTTGCCCATAGACTGATGGGGAATGCCCATCCTTTAAAATCACCAGTTGCCTCTGATAAATAAAAATCCTTCAGTAATTCTCCACAGCCTGAGATAATTATATCCAAGGCAAAACGGGCAAGGTTTGAAATCTGATCAGATATATACCCAGCTGAGCATGATCCATGATCCACTTAAGTATTTGTTCTGATTTAGCCATTGTCATTCCAAAAATACTGCCATGGAGGAAAATATAAACATGATCCCTTCTTTTTTTAGGATTGTTACCATCTGTATCATAGTTACCAAATGTTTATTGCTTAACTTGTATTTAAAATTAACCTAGTCTATGCATCGCCTGCCTTTACTGTAAGCATAATATAGTAATCACAGCTCTGTTCACAGAATGTGGTCTACTTTGATAAGCACTTTTTTTATATTTGAGTAATGTTTTCTGACAAGTGCTATTTTTGCCACTTCTTCTATAAATATGTAAGTTCTTATTATTCTGCTGTAGTGATTCATTTCTGTACTCATTGCTGTGGAAGTAACGTTGAATTACACCAGCTGAGGTTACAGCCTCTACTTTGCTTTGCAGAATGTTTTCTTTTAGTCTCCTCTATTTTTAGGTCAATTACTGAGTCCCCATCACGTTACATGGCTGAAGATAGCACCTGTCCTTTTATTTATATCCTCATATTTTCTGAGTTCCTGTTGCTGCTTTTTTTGACCTCCCTTCCCCATGTAATGGCTTCTTATTATACTATTTCCTGATTTAACCTAGATTACACAATATCTGTGTAGGTTCAATAAACCCTTTTAAAGAACTAATTGAGCAGAAAATGCTCATGGGAGACCTACGGGTTAAACCCAGCCAAGGCAAAATCCTCAAGCACATAAGGAGGGTACTTTCCATTTTAAATGAGATGATTAATGATAAGACCCTATCTTATTCTGAATGCTTTTCATGCAAGTATTACTTTGGCAACCTTTGGTGAGAGCAAAACCATGTTTAAAAGAGTGTTTACTGGAAAGCCAGGTTCTGCCTGATTCCAGGAGGGAATCTTAACACCAGGAGGGGACGCAAAAAGCTGCCTTCCCTTCCTAATCTCCAGCTTCTGCATTTCTTGAAAGGGCTGACAGAAGTCACTTGATTCACCAGGTGGCTGCCAGTTAAGCATGACCAGATGCTTGAAGAGCTGGGAAGAGCCACAGATGTGGCTCTGGTCTCTGTCTGCAGTAGGACCGGCTGCTTGTGACTGAAATGGGAAGGGAACCAAAACAGCAATCAGCTGACCCTCAAAAAACACTCAGTTTGAGTTACCAAGTTTGTACTGTCAAGTGTAATGGCCAAGAGCCAAGGCCATCCTGAATGAGGTACCCAGTTAATATCCAAATGGGTATTTGGAGGTTTTGGCATATATTCAGGATTTGTTACCATCTGACCTTTTCTAATCTAGTTTATTATATGTCATTTATGGCTTTATTGTGCAGTGTATTTTTTTTTCTTTAATTATTGTAGCTTATCCTTAAAAATAAGCATTATTGATGCATCTGTGTCAGTGTAAAACTAGAATCACTCACAAGCGTTGCTGGTTTTAAATATATTTCCAATATTATTTATAGGAGTAAATCCATATGCACAAAGAAACTTAAATTTCAAGAAACAGAAGCTCTTCGCAAAATATGCTATTGTACTACAATGGGCTACAGTATACTTTAGGTAATTTCAGGCTACTCAAGCATCCGAGTTCTCCAGATCAGTATTTAGTCTGTATTTTACTGTGATCAAAATAAGGATATCAGTTTCTTATGGTATGTCTTTGATTCTGCCTCACTTTACCTATAAAGTGTCATTCCTGTGGGGTTTGAGCTGGAATGTGAACTGTGCTAGACTTAGCAAAACTTCTTGGATCCCACAATGAAATGAACATCTAATACCCTGATAAAGACCAGCGAGGAAAATAGGAATAAAATAGCAAGTAATGGGTATAAAATTTTACCAATGATAACTGAAGTCTTCTTCCCAAATATGGCACTGGTTTTGGCATGTTAGGAAAGTTGTATCTAATTACCTATTTCTCAACAATGTTGCACAATCACAATTTCGATTGTGAAAGTGTTATTAGTATTTTTGTAGTTTTGGTTTTGTACCCTTTCTGCATCCATCTTCCAATATAACAAATGTCTAATTATAGGATTTTCCATACTTGCAGCAAAAAAAACCAAACCCTGCCTGGTTAAAAACTGAGAAGTCCTCTCCATATTTAATGGGGAAGCACACTAAAAATATGTGGTCCTGAAGAAATATATTTAAGTTTAAGTAGCCATCTCCCTCTGGAAACTTTTTGATGCAAAACTAAAGCCAAGCATCTCAACAAGCAAGAACACTTCTCTCCTCAAAATCTGTTCTGCAGGTTTCTGGACAGAAGGTCTAATTCAGAATACACTGATGTGAATGGAAAGACTTTATTCATTTCCACATGTCCGAAATTAAGACTTGAGTGTAAGGTTGGAGTGAGTTATATGTCAGGGGTAAATGGTTCACTCTGAGTTTCTGAAGAAAAAGTGCACTGCTCTCATTTTCCAGCCAGTCTGAACAAAGACAGCACCTGAAGAACATTTATGTTTCTGGTGTTTTGAGCTCCCATCTCTGGCGTTGCTGTTACTGCTGTTAATTACCCACTTGGGTTTCTTTTCACTTAGTGCTAATTCTTGGCCCTGGCAGACTGACTCACTGTAAATTGACTGCGAAAGAAATCTTCCTTTGTCCTCAGCAAATCTGTATAATTAAATTTTTTTATCATTATGCTTCTTAGCTGACATTCTCTTCGTGAAAGAAATAAAGGGGTATGTTTAATTAAAACAAGAAAGTGATGAAGTTAAACAACATTTCAGTCACACCGATAGCTGAATAGCATGCAGTTTTTTCAGGGTAACACGCCTGCCTTCTCAGCACTATTTGCTCTACCGCTAATGTAACGTAAGCCCGCTTTTGCAGTAACAATCTGACAAAAGCTAAATAATTTGGAAGTAGCAGAGAGGAAGCTTTATGTTTGCACCTCAAAAGTATCTACAATAACTCACTGAGGACTCAGGCCTGGGAAATGCCAGGCAACTTCTGCCCCACTGAGCTGCAGTCACAGCGCCGCACGAAAACCGGGGTCGGAGGGGCTGCCCAAAAGCAGTTGGCAGAGCCGTGCCCCGGTGCCCTGGGCAGCCACCTTCCCTCCACGCAGGTCTTCTCAGTGCAGGAGGACCTGAAATCTCACATTCAATGAGGTGGTGCTTTCTGAACATACATTATCGGCACCTCATTAGTTACCATGCTGCAGGGGACCTGCAGTAATTGTGTGGGTGTTATGACCAGTGGCAAACATGAGGTAGTTCGTAGTTGCTGCAGGCTGAGTGAACAAGGCGTGTGCGGGGGATTCATTGTGCCCATGTGAGTGTGTATTTTTTTTTTCCTTCCTACATGGAATTTCTTTGGTTTCTAACAGTTTGGCCTTTGTGGCTAAGATGCTCCAGAAAATTCTTACCTTTATTGAAGATACAACAAGCACCAATTTAATCTGTACTGGCTCTTCATGTTTAGTCTCAGATTTCTCTAAATCTCTTCAAAAAACACAAAGAAAGATCTTCCCAAGATGTCTGCTTCAAGGGCAAAACCTGAAGTGAATAAAGAAAGTATTGAAGTTAAGCATTAAGCTAAGTGGTTTAAAAGTTTCAATGTACATTTGGGTATTTCTGCGCTTTAAAAAAAAAAGAAAAAAACACCGCCCCACTTGTGCATAAAAGTGGTATTTAAGATGTATGTCCTGAAATAGCATGTTCCCAGGCCTGGCTTTATGTGAACAGAACATTCTGGCTTTCCTTTAAGCAAGTCAAGATCACTACATGTCTTTAAGGTCATCTAAACGCTCTTTTTCAATGCCTAGTATATGTGTGTTTATGTTTCCAGCATGGATAACTGCTATAAAGCTCATCACTGTCATCACAAAAATTACCAAACTGGAAGCTGATAATTTTGAGCAGGTCCCCCTGCTTATGAAGAAAAATGTGCATACCAGCATACTGTTTTCAGGATGGCACCCTTCCAACCACCAATGGTAGTTTAATGTGCTTTCTCCAGTTCCAGGGGAAAAAAATCATTTGTACAAAACTCACATTTGTGTCAACATTAGATCCTTCTCTGCTTATTGATGGGTGGTCAAAATACCTGCAGTATTCCTCTGTGCCAGGGATAACCAGATGGGGATGGAAGGGGAGCTTAAGGACTTGTCTAGGACAGAATTGCAGGGTGCATAATGATCTGTGCTGGTGGCTGGACAAGCTGTATTTGGGTATGGACATTAGCATGACTGATGGGTTGAAAGAATCTTGAAAACCTTCAGGACTCCAAATCAGGAAACCCAATTACTGCATGATATGGGTGAATTTAATGAAAAGATAATGATGGCAGTGAAACTGTAGCCATTCTTCATAGTGCTCCACCTGAACTGCAAAACCAGATCTTAAAAAGGACGGAGGGAAGGATCAATGCAGTAACCTCTAGTGCCCATTTCATTAGGCTTGAGCCAGAATAAACAGCAAAACATCCTGTAGTGGTGACTCCCGTTTAGAATGGCACCAATGGTGCTAAGAGCTGTATTTCCATCCCTTACCAGCAGAAGCACTCCTAGTCCACAAATATGACAATAAAAAAACCATTAGTCTCTTGTGCAGATCTCTCTTCTTACCCTAATCAGTCTTCTGAAACAACCAAGGAAAATCCTGTCTCTATATGACCAGCCCAGATTTTACATCAAATCCAAGTGAATGCAGAGGAGGAAGACTCTGAAGAGATCCTTTGACCAAATGGAGTGTGAGGAAAAGACACGTTTTAGAGTGCAATTCCTCCTCTTCTGAAGGTGATGCCTAAGTGACAGATAGGCCATGCCTATCTCTTTCCATTGACTGGAGGGAGGCTACAGTGAGATACTTATTGCAGATGCCTATGTTTTAAATGTCTAAAACTGTGTGAGATGAGCCGGGGATACATGACAAATACACTATCAGTGAAGCCTCCTCTCCAATACCAGGATGAAGAGCCTACTACATATGCCTTGGTATGTTTACACATAAACACACAGATTGGATGGATACTTCTGTGCACTAAAGTCAATGGAAAGAATCCTAATGAGTTCCTAAGAACTGGACCTGATGCTTTTAAAATTACGTCATATACTTCTTCCTGTTCAGCTTCAATACCTTAAATTTTTCAGTTATTTCACATAAACAGCAATTTACACTCCTAAAAATTCAGTGAAAAAATGATGCAGTCATAAGGTTCTTACCTACAACCAGGGGAAACTGAAGTAAATGGATTTGTGTTTCTTTGAATGTCTACCACTTTCCTATGAAGATAAAATCCGCAATAAATTTTCTGATATCCTATACACCAACATTTATTTTAAACTTAATTTTCAGTGAAAACGGTCTTTATCAGCCCCATTCATGCCTCTGACTTAATTTGTAATGATGTTTTCCTAGGCACCACAATCTGCATAAATTGATAGACTTCCCCTACTTACCTCAAAAGCAAATAATTTTATATTTCCACTGCAAATTCAGTACTCTAGAGCATTCCATCCACACCAAATTAAGGTCCTGGGTTGTAAATCTGACTTTACCATCTGGTTTGTGCATGGAGTTCAAAAAAAAGCCTTCAGGAGTGAAACCGCGTCCATCAAAGGGTAGAATCTGGCTGCTAGTACAGAAACTTGGCCTGCAGACTGGCGCATCAGATGAAAGCACAGGATTCAAAGCTAATTTGGGATCCAGACATGTTAACTGGAAGTAATAGATTGAAGCATACAAAAGTACATTTCTCTAAGGCTAACGCGTGCTCTGATTTGTATCTTGCACTTATTCTTGACCTTAGTGAGAATTCACAAGCAAGATATGTACAAGTACAGAATTTGTTGCTTTGTATTTAAAGCTTTACTTTCTGTCCAGTTGGTGAGAAAGTGAAAAAACAATTAAGGAAGCAGTTGTTTGGGCTGCTGAAAAAGAATGAAGAAAATGATGGTGACAAACTAAATGCTCACATATGAGCAAGGACAGATAGTCTCACCTGAGTGTTCTTAAAGAGCAGACAGAGATAATTACAGAGGCATTATCAATCATTTTTGACACCTCATTAAGAGCAGATGAATTTCCAGTGGACTGAAGGACAGGAGAGCCAAGGTACAGCCAATAGTTAAGTAGGTAATAAATAGGAGAGAAAGATGTGGATCTTTGAGGCAAGCTTCAATACCCAAAGAAATAATAAAAGGGTTTATTCCCAGAAATTGTTGCTATGGATTCTGAATGTGCAGGTTTTGGGGCCTGTGGGAAGGAATGCTCTCAGGTCCAAGGAGAAGCAATCAGACGGGCAGGAACATATTAAGCTGGTAGTTTCTGACTGAGAAGTATGACAACGCCTACTTACTCTCCACCCCTGATTCCTCATCTGTCCCCGCCTAACACAGCATTTTATATTTGGAATATATGATGATGTATGCAAGCTAAAGATCTCTCCTATTGAATATCCAGAGAAGACACTTGCCAACCATATTATCTATGCTCTATTGTCTTGTTTTCTGTATGCCCAAGGAAAGCCAAAGAAAATCAGTTCTTTCTTATACTGCTTATAGCCAGTAAAGGATTTGTCATCATCAGTCATGAAAACACTTGAAATATGGATACAGCATCTTCACTGGCCCGGTCTTCCATGTCTAGCTTGTTACCCTGCTTTAGAGGACAGAGGGTTTTTTTCCAGTGCATGTGTTTCTGACATTTATGTCAGCAGAGCTGGCTGGGGTGGTGGAGGGTAGTGTGTGTGTTACTGCCATCTCTGCTTTGATTTTGAATTTTATTTAATTTCACTTCATTTTTTAAGGTACTTTATTTTTCGGCATCTATGTCTCACTATTATGCATGGACCATTAATCTATTCTCCTGAGATCTCCAACTTTTAATATTTAGTCATTCATAACATTTTCAGACAGCTTTTTGTAGCTATTCTAGTGTTAAGCCTTATAGTACTAGAATTTCTTAGAAATGTTGGGATATGACATCACTTGGCACTTGCCAAGTGACCCTGGTACCCTTCTTCAGAAGCCAGCAGAAGACCAGATCTGGAATGGTATCTGACTTCTCACTCTTAGTTAGGACTGTTTTAAGGCTTTATTTTATTACAAATGTAGCTACTGTTTTCATTTTGTATCTAGAGTGGGCATTAAATTAAAAGGTGCAGCTGCTTTCAATTATACTCTAATATTGTATCAAGATAGCTTTCATTTTTCATGGCATTGCTCAGTTGCCCTGCCCCCTTCCCCGCTGGCTTCTGCACTCAGAGCTTCTAAGCACTTGGGAATTACGCAGCGATGGAAATTAACAGATGTCATTCATTTGCCACCTCTTCTGCTTTGGTAGTAAAACCAATTCATTAAGTGAAAAAATGATGTTTTTACAAACCAACTAAAAACTTCTGTCCATGAAGAAAGGCTGCAAGAAGCTGCTCAAAGGAATAGGATCTTGTTAGGGGAGTGCCACAGATAAACTCCTTGTAGGCCTAGTCTTCCCTTCTCCTTCTGTATCTCTCAGCCTGGGACTGGGGGTTGCTGAGAGAGGGGGGTATTTGCTGCTGAGCTGGAGGAAGGGCAGCAGGCACAGACGGCAGCTTCAAGGATAGAAGTTCTGTGTGAAGAGGAACGGTGTCCCAACCCCATGAAGTCAGTACTAGCAGGAGTCATGAAGACCCATGTTAGGTGGGAGAGATTAGGACCTCAGCAGCTCTGACAGTAACCTGGCAGACACTGAGGGATGCCCACGATGCCATTGCTAACACCATGGTTAGGCTGAGCTTGCCACTGGTGTGGGCAGGCTGGGTGGCCTTGGGGTGGGACACCACTACAGAGGCAGCAGGGGAGCAACACAGACTCTGGGAATGACTGCTGGAGCTATAGGTTAGCATCCTTTCACGGAAAGCAGGAGACAGGCTTTCCCATCCTCCCTCCAGTGAAGATAAACTCTGGCTGTGCTCGTTTGATGCCAGGGTTTTGTTAGCCCCCATCAAATTGAGTTGAGGGAAATAAAGAGCGATGTTGGTTCATCGGGTGATCATCCAGTATGTAGATGTGAAGTACCACTGGCAAGGACAGTGGGGGTGGACATGCTGCTCCTTAGCCTCATGCTGCTCATTCTTCACTGTTTCCTCAAATTAGTTAGGCATTTCTTATGGTTTTAATGAAGTCAACTCAGCAGGGACTTAGTGCTTGTAAGTAGGGAAGAATCTGATGTGGAAAAAAAAAAGGCAGGGAGTGTTTGAATTCTGCCTTTCTGCGTATGGGTTCAAAATGCTTTATTTTGGAGGTGTCCAGATACTGAACTAAGTCTTCGCTGTCTAGTAAAAGGCTAGGAAAGACAGGTAAAGTAAACTTCCTTTTAAGGCCTAGCTAGGGCCTCAGAGTGAACCACAAACCATCTGTCTTTCACACAGGTCACAAATATCAGAAAATGCAATTCCTTCTAAGTCCACCTTGACCTGTGTCCTCCATGCTGTGGTACATGTGGCACATTTACTGACACCAGAAATTCAAAGCTAATTTTCTAGGCTGGGGTAGAAGAACGTGGCTCCTACTAAAGAAAAGGGGGTATAATTTCTCCCCAGTCCCCATGCACACACATGAGGGAATGAGATGCTTGTGATTTTAAGGTGTAACTGTCTCTTCTGTATGTAAAGGAGGAAAAAAATACTGGAAAATCGTTCCTCTTTGTTAACAGGATTTTTAGAGAAAGCAGCCTGCCCCTGTGCTAAGCAGCCACATGAGCAAACAGGCATACTTCTGGCAGATGAGGAGGTTTCCCTCTTCCTTAGCAGCTGAAAAATGGGATCTGATGTATAAAACACCTCTTGTAATTAATCAACTGGCTTGTTCATGCCTTCTAATCTCAAATTTGAAAGCTGTCTGGAAACCTGAAGTACCTTGAGGATAAAGTAATGGGCATTAGGCTTATTTTCTAGCAAACCAAGCTTTGGGAATCTGCCAGCATTAGTCAGGCTTATTGGACCATACCTAATCGAAGCAGGGAAAGGCATGAGCTGAAGTCTTTGACTACCTGAAAGTTCAGAGAGTGACGAGCAAGAGTGACCTCTCCCAAGCTGTGAGATAAATAATAAATGGCCAAAAAAAGAGGAGAGAGCTAAAAATACAGTCCAGCTACACTGTGAACCCTAGTTGGAGCCGCAAGGATCATTTCACATTTCAGCATCTTCGCAGGGAAAAATTGATTCACAGAGCACCTCACTAAGCAGGTTTTTTTGCCCATTGCTACTCAACTCCCAGCTCCCTGAAAGTGTAATGAATGATTCAGCACGCGAGTGGAGCTGGGAGAGGAATTTGCACACTTTGGCTGGGAGCTGTGTGACCCTGAGGAGCGTGGTTGTCCCCTCACATCCATACCGGGAAATGCCACTGGCTCTGAGGAAGCAGCTGCCAGGAAGGATATTTGTGGCATCTCCTTTTTAGAGGGGAAAAAAGAGGTCTTTTCAATGAGAAATATTCTGAAGAAAGTGTTGAAGGGGTTTATTTGACTCGTGCTAACAAACCCTTCAATGAAACGGACAGGTTTTAAATGGAGGAGCTGGAGACTCAGCCCAGTTGACCTGAGAGGAACCCCAGACTAGGGGTAGGTTTGCGGTAAAACATGGGACTTCCTGGAGTCTCGTGATGGAAAAAGAGAGATGTGGGGGCCGGTTGGTGAATCCTCTGAACCTTGCCTCCAAGCTGGGAATGGGCACGCACTTACAGTCATGCTAAAGGTATTCACTAGATGTGACTAAGAAAGAGAACATAAATTTTCCAGACCAAGGCACAGATTACTTTGGTGGCTATGGGAAAGGTGACAGCAATGTCAGTTCTCTCCAAGCCCCAGGGTCCAAAGCTCGGCTGAGAAATGAGGAGCCCCCCTCAAACTGCAAAGGAAAGAGTGATTTAAAAGGGAAGAAAACTTTATACACAAAACTACTGCTTTTAAAAGAGGGTAATAAGATGGAGCTGTCTCCCTTGCTATATGCTGAGCAACATCTTTGAAGGTACCTTCAGTCAAGGAGCAGGAGGAAGACATAGATTAGATTCAGCAGACAACTGAGATTGAGCAGCAAAGAGCTGTGGCAGGAACTGAAAAACAGGAACAAGTCAGAGGCAACACCCAGAGATGACGGTCTTTTCACAAATCCTCCTTCATGTGAGAATTTCCTGTGACTGGCAGTCAAGAAGATAAAACAGGCAGGATAATGTCGGGTATGATCACGCTGAGGATCTCACAGCAATGATACTGCAAAACTTGGGGGAGATAGAAGAATATATTGCGGGCAAATGGCAGAGGAGGAAATCATACAGAGCAGGGCTTTGGGAACATGAACCAAAAGTAAACCAACTCCCAGGGAAAAAGGTTTTCCCTTTGCACTGCAGATGTGTAAGCAGCATCTTGGCTCCAGCAGATGTGTTTAGGAACAAACTCATACTGTAAAAGGCACGCACCTGAGTTGCATGAGCAATTTCCACAGTTCACAGCTGTCCAGTTGTGATTAATCAGTTGTGCTTGTACGTAACAAGGCCCAGTCCAATATGCGCTTCCACTGGAACAGATCCTGCACGTCACTGCTCTTTTGCCTGTGTGTAACCTCCATCGCCTGCCAGCTGGGTCTCGCTTTACAGAGTGTGGGACAAAGGGGCCCGCTTCGCGTTTCTGTTAGACATACTGTACTTGCCATATGTAGCCATCCCCTTTTATTCGATAGCATCAACAGGATGCTTCCCTCTAGCAGGACTACTGCAGGTTATACCCTTATTTCACTACAGGAATAATGCATGCGCTTGTGTTCTTTCCATCATGCATCTTTTGTGTTTAGTCTCAGAAGATGAAGACATTTTTAAGCGTAGCCCTCACTTAGCATCTCCTTGCCTACATGATATGTGACAACAGAAAAAGGGTATTTATAACTGACCCTCAATTTGATCTTAGCGAAGAGGAGAAAGCAAGAATCACAACGGAAGACAGAAGAGGTAGGTCGGAAAGAGAAAAATATTTATTTTAGGTCTTTTGTTACTTCTGTATTAGGAAGCTAAGGTCCTCTTTCATGTAAAAATTCATTGGTGTTCCATTTGTGTTTGAAGTTTCTCAGAGGGCTACTTCTGATGTCACCTACAGCACCATTATTTACATGGCAACTCATTTGTTAGCCCATTTCAAGCGCGGAACAACATGATTGACCACCAAAGTTTGCAGATCAACATGATAAAGAATTCATTTGTAAGGCATTCATGTGAATATTTTATAGCTGTTGTCATTTTAAAAGGCTTACTGGGCAGCTTATCATTTATTTGAACTGTGTAAATTTGCAAGTCCCAGGCCTTGCTTTGGCATCAGATTATGCTCTGTTAGTCAAGTGCAAATTCCCCTCCTCTTTTCCATCACATCGTAACTACAGTCTTCCATTTGAAAGGGAACAGGCTCATAGAAATAAAATATTATCCAACTCCTACAAATGCCAGGAATCTTGAACTAATCTTGGCTTCTGTTATACTGCTTCATAGTCCATCTCTGGTGGAGAGGATATTTTTCCCAATGAATGAAATAATGAGATTCTTTCAAGACACTTAACTACTTTTATAGCTTTCAAAAATAGCACTGCATCTCACAGAGCATGGATAGTCCCAGAGCTCTGGGCAAATTTTCCAGTGATGCTGTTATCACCTCCTGCACTGAGCTGCAACAGGACCCAGCCCATCGCTCCTCCTTCAGCCACCTGATAATGCCACTGGTGACACTTAGGTTCTGGTAATGTGGCAGCCCTACCTTAACTTTATGATGCAATCTATAATCAGAAAGCACAGAAAAACTGTACCACCATGTTATCGATGTGTCTCTGGTGCAAAGTTCAAACTGATTTTCTTGGTTTGCTCTCAGTTAATAAGTGGAATGAGCCTGTCGCCTTTTGGTATCAATGCTGGATCATTCCTCACTTGTAATGAGCAGGAAAGAATTCAGAAATTACTTTCACTCACTTGTAAGTGGTGTCCAAAGATCACTAACAAAGGCTGGATGATCACGGCCTGGACTGCCTCCCTGCACTGCTTGCAGTAAGTGCTCATCAGCCAGTGTGAACGTGCATTTTGTGCATGTGGAAGACAATGAAATCACATCTGCTCCTTTTCATGGTACACGACAAGCGTGACTGTGGCCCATCAGGGCCTTTTCCCAGCACTGACAGATGGCAGAAATTGAGTTGGTTGTAAGACCCCAAAAGCTAATGAAGGCAGACATCTGCAGCACAGTAGTCTGTAGCTGAGCTACTTAGCAAACTCCCTACACAGACAACAGAGAGGTAAGGCACTTTTAGGGCACACACATTTGTCATTTTAGATGCCTGTTTTAGGGTGGGCTGAATCACATTTTGGACTCTATTCACTGTTGACTAGGGACCTCCCCTGGTCACCAGGCAACCCAGGTGATGTACATTTAGGTAGATGACTCCCATCCCCATTTTATTCAAGCAGATGAAGTGCCATTCTAAAAGTGCACTTCAGCTGGGTAATGTCAGTAGTGGTACCGGCACTGCCTGCCCTCTTGCAACCATAGCCCCTTGGGAGGATATTTTGGGGCACCTGGGAACAGTTTCAGTTTGCTCTCCCCAATGTGAGGCAGCCTCTCCTGACTGGCCCAGAGGTCCATCAGCTGCTGCTATTGGAAATGCAGTTTGCATCCCACTGCATCAATAAAGGTGAGTCAAGCACAGTAAGGGTAACTCTAAAGGCTCGTTTCATTGATGTTTGCTGTTATTGAGTACATACATAACTTTTCTGCCAGCTGGAGATGGCTGTAATAAGGCCAGCCTCAGTAATATGGAGAGGGATCCTTCCAGGGAGAAAACACAGTGGCTCATACTTCTTTCTCAATTTGTTTTTTACTTCCAGCTTACAGAAAACAAATTTCTGTTTGCAGGATAGTTTTCTGGTGGTTCTTCCCTGTGCAGAGGAGACCTTGGGAACAGAAACCCACAGCTCTTCTCATTTCAGAAAAAGAAGACTCCAATAACCATACAGCTTGCAACAAAAAGGATGAGTATGACCAGTGTCACTAGAGCATAGCCAGCCCCGCAACGGGGGGTAAACCCTATAGGCAGTTAAACCCAAACCATAATTACAAGCATCAAGTTACCCTCACAAGCCCATCCATTGGACACCTCCAAGAGACTTAAGTGATAATAGGAGGGAAGATCTCAGAGTGGCTCTTGTCTGTTTAATCAACTCAATACTTAAGGAGTTTTTCCTCTATCACACCAAGTGACATCTGGCTGACTAAAACCTATTTTTCAAAATATTTTCTTCTTGCCAGAGATGAAGATCCAGAAACAAATTCACCATCCCTTTTTTGTAATTTCTTTCAAAGATTTGTACCCCACTGTTAAAAAAAATGCATATCCCTGTACTACAACTTTTTCTGGCTTCCAACATTTCAGCTTGCTAAGCCCCTGTTCTTGTTTCTTGTTGAACTCTTCTCACTAGATTAAGGATTCACTGTGTCCTATCTTCCCTTTTTCCCTACTTCAGCTGTTATCAAGCCACTTCATAATAAATAGATCAAGCCCTCTCAGAATAAAACAGTTTCTCAAACTCTTCAGGCCTCAAATCATCTCTGCACCTTTTTAATTTTCCAACATCTTTTTCAAGATGCCAGCATCAGAACTTCACGCAGTATTTCAGTTCCACTGAAATGACTTCCTTGCTCCTACTCGTTTATCTCACGTTTATGTAGCTAGGCATTACATTTGCTTGTATTGCCAGAACATCACAGTGGGATTCTGTTTGCATTGTGGCAACCTTGCGACTCTTCTCAGCGTTGCTGCTTTCCCAACTCTGCAGATAGAGCCTACAGTCTATGCTGGTGTAACTCAGCCATATTAAAAAACTTGATTTGATTAGATGCCATACACCCAAACACCATTTCATATCATCGTCCTGTCCTCATCACTATTTCTATTCCACCAGCGTAGGTGATATTCAAAGATTTGTTTTTAAATCAACAGCAATGTTGCATTCATTTGCAGCATGCTATTGGTTGGTCAACATTGTTTCTAGTACGTACCACCATGGGACGCCACTAGAAACAGACTCATTCAGAGAAAAATTCATGTTAGCAACAGCTTTGCAATCTGCCATTTAGCAAGTTCTAAATTCATCGTATCCAAGCTTTATTGACACTAATTGCTCATTTTTGCAACCTTGCCATGCAGTTGCTCATTTTTTAAAAACTCAGATTATCCTATGGCAGCAAACAGAACACATGAAACCACAGAAATCTTTTATGTCTACACAACAATGTTTATCAGCCAAATATGTAATTCCCAATAAAATCAGGCTGTTCTGACAAGATTTATTTTTTTAATAGCATCATATTGACTGTCATGAAATTATATTCACACCTTTTATCTCTATTTACATCTTTAATAATTAAATCTTGTTTCAATTTTTCTGTTATTTTGCAAGGGACATATGTCAGGTTAGCAAGGTGATTAACCCATTTTTCCTTTTTACTGTACATTCACCAGATGATTGAAGCAATTTGCTATATCTCTTGATGTAAGTTACTCAGGTTTGATGCTTTATAAACTTTCATCTTAAAGAAATGGTAGCACCTTCCTTGCTTTCCAGTGGACTGGAAAACCTTTACGGTGGCATAGGCGTATCACCTGCTTTTCTCTGAGTACAGAACAGACGACTTCTTTCTTTTCTCTGTCACAGTTATGAATGGTTTTGTTTTCAGTTTGCAAAAGTGATCTTTTATTATTTCTTTCTTTCACTTGTACTGTGGCTCAAAAAGTCCTTCTTGTCCTAAACCTGGCAGACATTTTTCTATACTTTCTTCAGGTGTTTTCTACAGTGCTTAAATTCTAACTGACAGATGTTGTTTTCCCCTCTTTAACACTATTACATAGCACTAACTCTGTGGCTTACATTTACTTCTGTATTACATTAGGAGGTTTAGAGCAGGTAACCATTATAACTGTATAAGAACAGCAAGCTAGATGGGGTGAAAACATTAACAGCACTTCCTCTGCCACCATCTGAGAGAAAAGAGCATCTCGAACCACTCCTGGCACCCCAGTCTTTGGCTTTTCTGGCCCACCCAAGCCATGTAGAGCTTCCGACACTAGCCTACCTTTAAGGCAACGGATGCCCTCAGAGCAGGAGGTTTCAGGTTTAATATACCACAAGAAGGGAGAACTTCTGGGTTGAAACCATTGTTTCAGGTTCTCTACAACCCTAGACTACTGTGACTCTACTGAGGACATTGAGGCCAACATTTCAAGGTTTCTCTCTTAAGAAAATTAAAATATTGCAAGGATCCTAGAGCCTGGAGGCCTGAGCGTTTGCCTGTTGAGGTTAGGAGTTAGACTAGTGGCAGCAAGTTTTGGGTGATGACTGAGGTGCAGTGAGCTGTGCAGAGCTGCCATTTCATCTAGCATGATGGAGTAGCTGGTAATCAGGATCATGCAGTAACTCAGGTGGGAAGGGTCTGGAGGTCTCTAGTCCAAGCCCCTGCTCAAAGCAAGGTCAGCTCTGAACTCAGACCAGGTTGCTCAGGGATTTATCCAGCTGGGTCTGGAAAAGCCTCCCAGGATGGAGACTGACTTCACAACTTTTTTGGGTAGCCTGCTCTGCTGCTTGACTGTCGTTGCAGTGAAAAACTTTTTCCTTGTATCTAGCTGGAAACTGACTGTCTGTCATCCACCTGCTATGTTCTAATATGAACAACCTGGCTCCATCTTTTCAATTACCTCCTTGTAGGCATCGGACATCTGCTGTTAAGTTCCTCCAAAGCCATCACATCTCCTGTTGGAAGAATTCCCCGCCTCCGCCAGCCTCTCCTCACATGGCGAGTGCTCCTGCCCTCGTCATCTTGGAGGCCCTCTGCTGAATTTGCTCTGGGTCATCCTTTCTTGTATTGCAGGGAGGGCCAAAGCTGGACAGTGTACTCTAGATGGGGTCTAGCAAGTGCTGAGTAAATACTTTCTTCAGCTAACTGCTCTCTTTCAGCCACAACTCTTTTTCTCCACAGCTTCTCCAGGTCCCTTAAGTGGGTTACTTGTACCCTGCCTCCATTTTCTGTGTCATTGCCACTTCAGTACAATGATTTGTTGCCCTGCTTTTGAAACTCACACAGGTCTGCCCAGCAGTCTGCCTGAGCAATCAGCATTCAGAAATAATAGTGATATTTTGAACAGATGAGAACGGGTCTGGTTTTCCTAATGACGACTGCTGTGGCAGACTATACAGCAGAAACCAAAGAATATCAAAATGCTTTTCCGTCCCTTCCCAGAACAGACAGTAACAACAATGGATCAGTTTCCTACAGCAGCAGCCGTGGGGGCCTTTTCTGTGCTAAGAAAATATGCCCTCTCTTCCCAACCTACAGCAATTTGTATCAAGGAAAGCCTCTCAGCACTGCCTTGTTATTTATTCTGCCTGCATGGTCCCTCAGTGCAGTGGCTGCCGCCAAAGGCAGACTCAGCACGAGGCATTGCCAGAGAATGTTAAAAGCAGAAAAAGTCCCAAGAGCCACACAAACAGATGCAAAAATGTACGTTCTCTTCCCAGTCCAGAAAAAGGCAGCAACTATTAGTTGCTCACAGACTTCACAGAGCATTTAGGCTAAAGAGCCCTGAAAAGTCAGGGGAATAATTCTAGATGTTGTCAAAATGGGTATGATTACACACACAGAATATTGAACACTTCATTTTACGGGGTTTGCTTGCATCACTGGCTACAACAGCCAAATAGCCCTCCACTCTCAAGACCAGACTTGCCTATTAGGCAAGGGGCAAACCTCCCATCACGGCTTTCAGTTTGGTGAGCTCTGAAGCACATATGCACAAGTAAGTGTGCCCAGTATGCCATAAAAACAGTAATTGATACAGGAATTGTGTACCCCTGCAAGCTCATGGAGAGAATCGGATGTATAATGTCAGCAACTAAAACCAGGCAAACATCTAACGGCATTTCAAACTTCTGTTTGTTATCCTTATAATTTCAAATTTCTATAACTTCCTTCTTCCACATGTTCTGTCATACTCCTTTCTCAGCCCTGCACAAGCCTTCTCTGTCCTTACCAATGGCTGATCCTGGATGTCATTTTGCGTCACCACGGCCTCTCAGATTCTTCCTGGTTGGGTCCATCTTGGACCTCTCCACCTGCTTGGTCTGAATCAAGAGCCACAGAACAGACAAGGTTGAAATTCAGCAAGCCTGTGGGAAATTGTGGAAAGGCAGAGGTTTTTGTGTTCTTTGGCAATGCAATTTTGAATAGGGAAAAGGAAAGGTTTCCAGGAGGGTATTGGTGACCAATTACGACACTTAACAGTGAGAGGTAAATCTTGACCATGTTGGGGTACTTGTGGGATAGGTGTGATAAACACAGGAAAATGAACCCTTGTGATCAGAATCTGCAAAATAGTCTGATGTGCAACTGGAAGGACAAGCAAAAGCTTAGGGATCTTATTTCTCCTGAGCATGTTTTTCCCATCCTGCAGCTGAACCTGTCATAGTTGCTCTCCCAGACATTTCATAAATCTGTAAAACCCTTAGGCCACCAGGCCCAAACATCCAAATAAGTAACTCATTCAATTATTTTGCAAAACCAACACCGTACAGTCTGTGATCTATAATACTCAGTGAAATAAAAAGAGAAGCTGGTGACACTGTGACTGGGGTGCTTCATTTTAAAACAAGGCTGTTGTGCACTTTTAATACCACAATTAAGGACAAGAGCCCTTTTTTACATACTGGTTTGTTGAGATAAATCTGAAATCTCCTCCTCTGAAGGAAGAAAAACCGGGAAGAATCAGCACTGGAAAGAGTATGTAAATCTAGTCAGCATACTGCCAGCCTAGGAATGTATTTTGTTTTAATCACAGAAACACAAATACTGACAGTTATAGGAACAGACTAAAAGTTCGTCAAGTCCTCTTCTGAACTGGGAACATGAAGAGGAATTTAGACCTGATTCTCACTTGCTTATGCTAGTAATGACGTATTTCAAGGAAATACATTGTCATGGAAACAGTGAGGTGAGAAAGTCCGCTCAAATGAAATGGCCTTTTTACATTATACGAGCTCATAGGTCTATTCCATATAATCCAGTACATGTGACAGGTCATTCTAGCTCAGGGAGATATTGGTCCCATCGCACTATTGCTCCTCAGATGTTACTGATTTCTGGATTACAGAAGTGTGCAGTGTTTGTGCCAACTGCGGGAAAAAATGTCTGTCCCAAACATGCATGGTTTGAATACATGAGACAGGTGATAAACAGTGGGAGACTGTGACCTTCGTGTTACAGCTGCTGGTCCAGAGACGTTGAGTGAATGCACTTGCCAAAAGTGACGATGGGAATCAGCAGCAGAACCAGGAGCTGACTTACTGAGATGGTTTATTTTTCTTGAAACAATCAGTCACTGAAAGGACATCTTTCTCTCTGGTGACTTTTTCTGAGCATGCTTTGCTTTTTAAAAGGTGGTGAAAGATAATCAAAGAACATGTTCATTAGTGATGTTTGTCCAGGACATTTCTACTAACATCAGTCTCTTTTTATGTGTACAATGCCAGTTTCAACGATCCATTTGCATCACATTGGGGAAGTCCTATTCATGCATCATTTGCAATATGAACCATCTGTTTTACTCAAAACAGAGATAACAGACAATGTGATCTCAACACTGAAGGGATTCATTTTTTAATCTTTGTGCACATTTGTTAAAATAATTTACCTTTGAGTTTCAAGCTTTAAAAAACTGTCAGACCAAACTCTGGCCTGCAAAGATCACAATGATTTAATTAAAAATGTATATAATGTCAAAGTTAGCTTAACGCTCATGTGGGAAGGAAATATTGCCAAGTTTCCACCCTTGTCCTGAGAATGTATTGGTTTATATGAATTACACTGGAATGAAAACAGTCTTTTCAATCAAAAGGAATTATAAATAAAAATGAATTCAATTATATTTACCTCTGATGGCAACATTGGCACATACAAAAACATATACAATCTCTAGTGTAATACTTACGGAAACTGTTTTATGGCCCATTCTCAAGATTTCACGTCAGAGGGACCAATAGCTTTCTTTTCAGCTTCAGTAGTGTATTTATATATTCACATCTACAATAGTTATTCCATCTCAGCAGAGAAGTAGCCAGTTTTACCCTAATTAAAGCTTCATTATGCCATCTTAATAGTAACACATAGCTCTCTTCCGCCTCAAAACACTTGCTAAGTTTTAACAGTGCCCAAGGCCACCCTGTAAATCATTAGTAGCAGTACAATTAGCACTGGCGATTTCTTGGCTTTTTGGTCTATATTAACTGCTAAGCCAGCTCTCCTCTCTCTCCCCCGCCCACTCTTTTTGGTCTATATCAAGCTGTGTAGGTCATAAATACATGTAATGTCAAATCAGGCACCCTGTATCACAGCCTGTCCACTCACTCAACCAAAAAAATATGCAGAAAAAAAATGAATGAATATTCCTTCTCAAGGAATAAACCACTGTATATTCACCAAGAGGGATAATATGATTCACTTATCCCTTGAGGGTTCATGAGCTCTTTTCTTCCTCTTTCTGGCAATATATTCCTTATGCTACTCTGTCAATATGAAACAGTCAAAAGAGCTAGTTATTTTTCTATAAAGGAACCGTATTGCTATTTGATATCCAAGCAGCAGCTTCATACATAGGGTTGAAATGTAAAGCAATCTGTTTCCTAACACCAGTGAAGAGAGCCCTCAGTGATGCTGAAGTGAGATCTTCATGAACATAAGCTTGTCCCTGGTTATCCTGGCTCCCAGTATAGCAGGGTGGCTGCATCCCTCTCACTGTATTGGTACCAGACAGTAAGTCAAGGGATGAGAAGAACCACTTGTGTCTTCTCTCTCTGTGCCGAACAGGCACAACCAGACGTATATTCAGCAGTATTAACTCCCAAGGTGTTCTCTCTTTAGATTTCTTTGTAACATCTGTTTCCACATTTTGTAAGGAACTATTGCACAAGTCAGTGTCATATACCAGGTTTGGTACTTCTCTTCTTTAGGTCTAACCTAAAACTTTCCCTTTTTTATTTCCAGCCATGACTGGGTTTCTTCATGTTAAGCCCTCCCTCCTCCAATCCTATAGCAAAAATAAACCTTCCTTAGGTATTGATATGCTCTCCTTCACAATAAATATCTTTACATAACAATAAGTCTCTTTATTCTAAATTAGAATCATAGAATCGCCTAGGTTGGAAGGGACCTCAAAAGATCATCTGGTCCAACATTTCATGGGAAAGGGAGCCTAGATGAGATTACCCAGCACCCTGTCCAATCACATTTTGAAAACCTCCAGCGATGAGGACTTTACCACATTGCTGGGGAAGTTATTCCATTGAATGATTGTTCTTACTGTAAATAATTTCTTTTGTATGTTGAGATGAAAACTCTCCCAGTGCAATTTGCATCCATTGCCCCTTGTCTTCTCCATGTGGCTCCTTGTGAAGAGAGAGCCTCCTTTCTCTTTGTAGCCACTCTTTAAGTACTGGAATACTGTGATGGTGATGAGGTTGAGCCTTCTCTTCTCCAGGGAGACAAGACCAAACTCCTTTAGTCTTTCCTCACAGGTCAGGTTCTCCAGTCCTTTGATCATTTTCATGGCTCTCCTTTGGACCCTCTTCAGTCTGTCCACAACTTTCTTGAACTGGAGGGACCAGAACTGGATACAGTACCCCAGGAGCAGCCTGACAGCACTGAATGGAGCGGGATAAGCACGTCTCTACCTCTGCTAGTAATGTCCCTGCAGATGTAACCCAGGATCCGGTTTGCTTTTATGGCTGCAGTGGCACAATGATGACTCATGTTCAGCTTGTTGTCCACGAGGATTCCCACAGGAGAATCTCTACTGCTGTGCTAGTCAACATTTCCTAGCATTTCGTTCCAGGTTCAGCTACCTGACCTGACTCTAATAATGTGCAAATCTTCTTGTAGTCCCATTTTCAAATAATTTTAGGTGCTTTCCCTCATCCTCACTTTCAAATCTTGACACTAGGCAAATGCTTATTTTTCAGTCCACTTCATATTAAATAAAACAATATCAGCATCTCACTTCTGCCATTTTAGCCAAAGCTGTGGTTTGTTTCACTACTACATGTTTCATCTTGTTCAGTAGTGTCCTTTGCGGTATTTTTTTTTTGCCAAAAGTCTTGGTGAATTCCAGGGGAGGAAATGCTCTCGTAGTCTGCACTGGGATTTTGTACGGCATCAAAACAACTCTTCTCTTGTGTGTAGTGAGACATTAATGCCAAGTTTCTCTGCTTCATCTCCACAGATCTCCTTGGTTCTCGAATGGCCCGTAATCTGTGAAGCAGGAAGAAAGGAGCTGAATGCCCTGGTACAGCAAACCTTTTCCGAACCCTACAGATTGCAGTATCCTGCTTGTGTCAACTGAAGCTGTCACTGGTGCAGGGATAAAAGAAGCTTAGTTTAGAAGTTAGCACGTAGAAATGTTCAACTCATCAGGTTTAGCAGGCATTCAACCGCCTTCCGGATGTGGTTCAAAGTGTTGGCTTGAATCAGGGTGTGTTGATGACTGATCCAATATCCAAAATTTTTACTGAACTAGATATTATTTTAAATAAAAAATTATTTTTTTTTCCCCAGAGACACAGAAGAGAGGCAGAAACTCATCTACCTTCTGGCCCTTTTCCTTTTTTGTTTGTTTGTTTGTTTGTTTGTTTGTTTGTTTGTTGTTGTTGTTGTTGTTGTTTGTTGTTTGGGTTTTGGGTTTTTTTTATTTTTTTGGGAGGGAATTGGTGGGGTTTTTTCTTCTTTATCCATTTAGGTGGCTCTAAGAAAGATTTTTTTTCAAACAGAGAAACTGTTCTTCCTCCTCCAGTTTACAACTGAAGAAGTGCTCTACCTTCTATGTTGTTTTCTTTCAGTTCAACAAAAAGAATTTCCTAAAATATGACATACAAAGCTTATGATTATCTCATATGGAAAGCAGTCTGATAGTTTTTTAGACTGAGCTAAATGACCCGGAACAGGTAGAAGGGAATGGGGATAGAGCTCACCAACCTGGAAAAAGTTTACTCTTTTGACTAAAGTTAAATCTGCATTTTTCTACAGGGCAGCCTTAAGCATAACCATCATAAAGAGCTTAAATCATGTTGTGGCTTATGGGTATTTCTGTACTGTTGTCAGAATAAAGGTAACCCTGATATCATGAAATGCCAGTAACACTACGCCCAACATAATGTAGATAAGCTAAAAGCAATGTAACCTTTAAAAAAAAATAAGGCTGCTATTTAGCTACTGCACATATTAGCTACCCAGCACTCCAGGCTAGAAAGTGGATGATATAAGTGTCTAACCTTTAGTGCAAATGTATTTGTATGTGAAGTATCCAAGCTTTGGGACCAGCGGCTTCCTAACCAAACTCACCTTCCAGGGCAGAACAATGGCAGAACAAATCACAGGGAGGAAAAAGAAGGGGCTTTGGCCAGAGAATGGGAGACAGAGACCTGCCATGTAGCAGGGGACAGGGAGAGTGATTCAGCCACTGCCAAATGAGTATGGGAGACATGCAAGGGACTGATACAAAGCATGACCAATTCAGACCTAGTCAGCCACCATGGGTCTTTTAAACAGCCTGCGACTCCACATCCTACTTTCTAATGCCCAGTCAGCTGTAAGTGTAAGATTGTAGGTTAAATAAATACAATTGTAAATGACAGCATTTAGCTCTCTAATTACCTGCTGGTCCCTGTAATTTATTGGACCTGCAAATCTATCTCCGGGAAGGTGGGAACAATTCAATTACTCCTCAAACAAAGGCAAACTTGGCAGGCACAGATCTGTAGCTACAGGTGCTGAAAGTGTTCTCAAGCATACTGTATGAGGTGTTTCATTGAGGTAATGTTCTGACTGGGGCTTCTTGGTTGGATTCTCAGCTGGAATGATGATGCACTGCTCTGCTCCATATTCACACAGAGAATGCATGCTTCCTTGAGCTTTTAAAAACAGCCTTTTAACCACAGAAGCATGCAAGATGTTGCATACTTGTTTCACTTGAATATTTATGCACACTACTTTTTCTAAGTTTGAGCAGAAGGCAATGACCTATAGTTAGTACAGCCTGATGAGAGATCCATAAATTATGTTAAGTATTCTTTTTGTTTTCCAGGCGATTGTGTGACTTCAGATTTTCTTTAGCAGGAGAACAGCACGTGATTCTAGTAAACAATATTAATGATGGACTCAGCCCTGCTCTTCACTAGCAAGAGATACTCTCCCTAAGACAATGTAAGATAAACAGGAAAGACATGCAGCTATGCCCAAGTGAGGCTGTGATTGTCTACGGCAAGTCAATGGTCTTTGGGCTTTAATGTGTTTGTTTAAAGGAGTGAAAAGCTGAAAATATGAAAATAGAAAGTCTCTGCAGCCCAGTGGGATGTAGGCGATGGCTGTTGGGCAACTCATTTAGTGCCTGGAGCTGCTTTCCAGATCCTCTCTTGCCAGCACAGTGAGGAGTTTATAGGGGAAAGGAAGCTAATTCCCACAGTGGCACGTAGAGGTGTGGAGCAGCATTATGCATGCTTAACTGCATTATATAGTACTTTCCTGAGGTGGTAATCCTCACACTATGCATGTACATAAATAGGTATTTGTTTTTAGCACAGCCTCCTTCTTGGAAAACTATTTGGAACCTGCTTTCAAGTAATTTTCTTACCAGCAATTTCTTTTCTTTTGATATAACGATGAATGTTCATGCAAATACAATGCAAACCAAATGGGAAAATCTCTTCAGAATTAGAGTTGCTCAGTGCCCAGCCTAGGGGACCAGTTACAGTAACATCAACACATCCCTGAGAAGAAGGATAGCACCCAGCAATGCACATAACATACAATAACCATAAACTGCGGATTACCACCTTGTATACACTCTTTGTTGACTACACATTGGTGGCTCCCCCAAAATAGCCTGAAACAACCTGACATACAGATTAGGAACCCACTGTCTTCATTACAAACCTCCATTTCAGATGCACTCAATCTACAAGGTTTGTCTTTCTGTTTGCCACTGCAGTAAAATGCTGTATTGATTTGAAAAACGGGAGTTTTCTAAGACCTTCCATCTTAAGTGTTCACAGTACTTGGGACAATAGTTTGGGAAAAACTTCATGGCCACCAGTCTTGTGCCTTTGTTATTAACTGTTTCTTATATATCATTCACCTCACATAACTTCAGCTACTTTTGGCAGGTGACCAGCTGATAGTGGTTCAAGACTTTCTCTATAATTCATGGAGAGAAATAAAGATTTCATCGTGCACACACAGACCCCTGTGGAGGTGCTAAGGCAGAGACAGGTGAAGATGTCACATCCATGTTGCTGCAAGGCATGAGGGCCAGAAACCCCAAGGTCGAGGTGCCTGCAGACACCCCCTCCTTCCCTGCTCGTGCTTTCAAAGCCTGCCCAGGACAGGCGCCAGCTGCGCTCCCTGGCACTGGGGATGGGACAGTGTCACCAGAGCAGCCAGGATGGAGCACCCATTTCCAGCTTGTGGCAGGGTGATGCTGGCTGCCCCTAGATGCAGCTCTCTCCTTCCAGCCTTCCCAATGTCTGGCTTTAACTGGTTAGAGTGTATTTCCCAGCTTGGGTCCCAGCAGGAGACATACTTTGCCCTTGTGCATTCCCAAAACAGACAAACTCCAAGTGGGTTTGGTTTTTTTCTAGCTCTTCCAAAACACTGTGTAGAGTTACTGTGTGCTGTAGAGGTCTGTTGTGGTGCCTGAATTGCACCGTAGATCCCGTGCAGTGCCAGTATTGGAGTGGGCCATGAAGCATCAGTGGAGTCAGTGGAAGCAGGATGTGTGTTTGCTTGAGAAAAGGTCAGCAAAGACAACTATAGCTCAATTAGGATGACTGTCTACCATTACCGTGACAAGGGACCTTTTGTCACTTGATCCCAGTGGTAAGCACCTGCCAGTATCATTGGAAATGTGGTACTGTCATGGAAGTGGGAACAATGCACCAAAACCCACCATCTGAAGGAATTTAAAGCAGAAGAGGAACACAGCCGTACCTCTGCATAAACACACGCAGCACATGGCACTGGCCGTTTGCACGCAGAGCAACTTACCTCACCGCTCCAGCTGCTCCCCGACCCAGTGCAGGTCCGACTGCTGGTGGTGAAGCAAGAGTCCTTCTCCCACTGGTACTGGCTGCCAGCACCTGCGATGCAGCTACAACAAACAGCAAACTGGTGAATCTGACATCAGGAAACGGCAGTGACCGATCAGTGTTTGTGCTTGGTATGCTTACAGCTGTGCCAAGCCAGCTGTTTTCTGCCCATCTCTGCTATCTGCTCTCTCCAGCTCATTAGCTGATGGTCAACATGGACCGCAGTGGTGCAGGGCATGGCTCCGTGTGATGGCTGCGCTGGTCTCATGTCTCACCTGCTGCGGGTGTGAAAGGGGCTGTTACTGCCCCCTCTGCCCTGCTGCCACCACTGCCCACCACGGAGCCATCCTGCCCCTCCTTGGATCCCGGGGGACAGGGAGGGACTGGGAGTGCAGAGCCCAGGGAGCCAGGGTAGAGGCATTCCCCTCCCCCTCCGCTGGAGGCTGGATAAGCTTAGCCATAACCTGCGACTTTACTCTAGGGACACCAGGAGCTGCAGAGCAAGCTTTAGTTATATGCAGATAAGCCAGAAGTCACATTAAATTGTGCATTAAATAAAAACTGACCCCGAGGTGGAGGTGGCAGGGTCGGATGACTGACCCAGCCTTACTGGGGCTCTTTAGCTGCATCCTAATGCCCCCTCAATTTCCACAGTCTCCAGCTCCACAATCCCTCCTTTGATGTGACTCAGTGATCTTTTCAGGCAGTTTATTCCACAACCTGATCTGCTTTAGCACTGGGAAAAGTTTATACCTGACCTGAATCCCTGCTTCTTTACACAGAGCTGATGAGCCTTCATTTTATCCCTCACAGTTTTGGGTAAGCGAAACTGTTTTTCTCTTGCTTCTTTTCACATTTCAAATGTTTGTACAGCATTATTATCTTCCTCTGGATTTTGGCTTTTTATTGAAGTGATATGAGAAAGGGAAAGAGAAGGTATACCAAAAGAGGGATAGATAGAGATCTCCATAGTAAGTTATGGGAGAAACTGAGTATGTTGCACTATGTATATTATGTGTATAGGTCTATGTCGAGGTAAATACGTGTAAGAGGATGCTTATGTTTATATTTACAACAAAATATACAAACATACATAAGCACAAATTACTTTTCATCATAAAAATGCTTAATTAATTAGTTGCTCTTTTATTGCAACACAAAAATTCTTTCCCCTGCAAAAAAAAAAAAATCTGAATAGTGTCTAAATGCAGCCAAGCTTCAAGCAGAGCAGAGTCTCTATGAAAGAGGAGCTATGAAGGCTTTTATTCCCACTTACTTAGTTTTGTGAACCTTTTTTCAGAGCAGCTGGTCCTAGAGCAGAATACTGGCACAGTTGCCTCAGCAGCCTGATACTCTATGGCAGGCTTTACCTCTCCACTTTTAATCTAATGTACACATCCTCAAGAATACAAGTATTATCTGAATGCACAGTAAAGGAGTCACAGAGCACTGCAGTATGGGCTAGTGCATGAGCAGAAACCCCATAATCTCCGTTGCCCATTTGTCATAATTTCTTTAGCCCATCTATGTGCTTCCACAGCCTGTAATGCTGGGTGTCTCTAGAGAAAGCACCCTACCAGACACCAGCTACTCAGTGCTTCCCACAAGCGTGGGATAAATGATAAGAGCTTTAGCTGCTGCTCACGTCCTGATGAAAGAGAGGTAGGGGACGGTGCAGTCCTTGGCTTCATTCACCCTGACCCTGCATCTCTGCACAACACAGAGGACTTGCACCCAAATGCTTCATAACTGGTGAATAGAGCTCAGATCCACACTTAAAATACGGCTCAAGCATGCACCGGACACTCGCTACGCTGCTGTGTTGGGCTTGTGCAGGCTACAAGCTGTGTGTGACCAGGCAGGGCTTTGGCTTGCAGATACCCAAAAATTCCTACACCTCCCTTTGGGGCCAACTGCTGACCACCGATCACTTTCCCTCCCCTTTGCAGAGCTTACCACCAGAGCCCCTCTCCCAGGCAATTCGTGTCTATGTTCTTAGCTGAACTTCTCAGGTTTTGCACTGAAAAAAGGTCACCGTCATGCCATTCTCTATGTATGAAGAAAGGCTCAGTGGTTTTCTTTCTATGAAGCCTGAAATGCATTTCAGACCTTGAAAACTGCTGCAAAACCAGCAGCCCTCCCCGTGACTTAATCTTCAAAGGCACTGAATTAATTCCCAGAAGGCGGTGCTAATGTTGGCTGTAATCAAGAGGGTTGTGCCTAAGAATAATAACAATTCCCCTCCAACTAATTTTTACTGCCCGGATACATGAGAGCAGAAAACCCTGCTGAGAGCGAGTGGATAGAAATGCCCCCTGGTATGAGTGGATCTGCCCTAGTGGAACAGATCCACGACTGCTTCCCACCAGCTTTACTTCAGTGTAAATGTACTGATGGAAAGAGCTGGTCTCTTCAGTCTCAATAAGCTTAATTTACCTGTATCTCCAGCAGCTAGTTACTGTTCTAATGCTATGAGGCTAACTAGTTTTCTTTAAGCCTAAATGGCAAAATGATCAGAGGGGAAACCTAGGGGAAAAGTAATGATTTCCAGCTATTGAGAGTCCCCATTCTGGGGGAATCATTTGCCATGTTTGGAGCTGTGGTAGGGAAACAGGTGAGAGATGGCATTTCCAATCATCGGCTTCTGAAAGGCAAACTGAGTGCAGCCTGCCTGTTAAAACCTGGTGAGGACTGAATATGCAGAGAAAAAAGGAGGACCATATCATTTGCACAGCATGTCATGTATATTTTCTCTCTCTCTCTCTGTTCTCTTTCTGCCTCAGCAGCCTTCTCTAGCAAAATACTGAAATACAATCCTACCTTCTGAGAACACAGTGAATAATTGTTTTCTAGACAAATTCAATCCCGGGAAAGCCACTGATCTTAATGACATAGTAGCTGGTTGAACAAAGTCCCAATTAACTTTCTGGCCCAATAATCTGAAGTCTGCTATTAAAATTTTCATTAAAAGATGCTGGCAGAGAAAGGCAGACCTTTTATAGTCATCATTGTGTGAGACCGTTCCCTTAAAAACATGCTTTTCAGTAACCAGGGTGCTTCTCTGGCTGGTCGGAGCTTGCACATCGCTGCAAGTGCCCTTCGTGTTTGCATTTTGGCAAGATAAAGCTGCTGCCAGAGCGTGGGCCGGCCAGCAGTGTGGTGTGCAGGGCAGACGGCCGGTGTTGTCAGCCATCTCCATCCCCTCTCCCATGGCAAATGTCAAGTAAGGGAGAACTGGGAAACGGATTTCACTGACGAAACTATTCCTGGTTGCCTTCTGTGGAGCCTGGTACCTCTGCCTCCCTTCTGTTAGTGGCTTGTCTGTATTTATTTACTTTTTGTGCCTTCTGTTCCCTCCCCACATCAAGAAGAAAGGATAACTTTCAGGCCTGAACTGACACTGCACCTAATTTATTACCTGTTTTCTCCATTGACAAGTGTATCCGCATTAGTGCTTTTTAAACAATGGTTCTCCATTATATATTAATGGTAATTATTATTTTCCTTTAAATTTTAGATCTATCTATATTAAATATTTTCTTTAGAGAAAAAAACCCTGCTTTTCCTAAGGTTGATAGATTCCTCTGCGATTTTAACATCTTACCTGCCTTTCTATTCCTGTTGTTTGTTCAGTAATAAAAATTGTCAGGACTGAAGGAAGAGTTTGGCCACTTAAGGAATGGTTTCAGCATCACTGAGAGAGCTGCTGAGAAACAAGCAAGTTTATATTTGATATGATTCCATATTAACAGAGGTTGACCTTATCTGAGGGCAGCCTTAAAAGGAAAGTCTGTTCAGTCCCAGGCTTGAGAGTAAACAGACAAGTGGTCCTTATGTAAGTAGTAATAAGTGTTTACAACATTGCTCGGATATCTTCATTGTTCTTAGCTGCACTTTTGCAATACTTTTGTTTGTTTAATTTCCTTTCTCTACTGTAATCTTAATGTAGTCACAATGGATTTGATTATATGTTGTTGCTCTTTCTTGGCTTATTGCAAACTGCTGGCAAACACGCCAGAGCTCGAATGTGCTCCTGCAAAATCAGCTGTTTAATAATGCCAAATAACAAACACGTTTTTGGTGAAAAATCTCTAAACCAAACAAAAGGACACATCTCTGCAGTGCTGCCTGCACTTAGCAGCACAGCTGACAGATGAAGAAAAAGGGCAGCAGCAGAGAAAACTGCTTTCTGAAACTTCCACAAAATATGTTTTTCTACAAAGCATGCACCACAAATGTAGCAGAAATGCTGTGCAGCGGTATATAGGATGTATGAAAACTTGTTTGGGATGACCTGGATGTCTGATTTAAACCCCTCTTATGAATAACAACCTTGTCCCAAACTTACAGCAATACAAAACCTCACAGTCTGTCTCTGCTCTTCTGCTCCTGGGAGGCAATAGGTTCAACAGAAGACCTTCAGTCAGGTCTTTGAATCCTTCTATTGGTTCCTACTTCAGTATCACATCAAACAAGCTGCTTTTTTTCAATACAAAGGAGCTCAGAGCCTTGCCTCACGAGTAAGGAGTCTCTCTGTGTATGTATGTGTATATGTACGTATGTATTATTTTTGTCTCCATCTCAGGGTCAGTCTACTTTAGGAGGCTCCATCACTCAGTTATTAAGCGAGAGTCTTGATGTTTTTTCTGCTATCAGAAGCATCCACAAAATGTTGTGGTGTCCTACTGCAGATCTGGCCTGATATGCTCAAATGCCAAAAGTGGACACACTGCCCAGGTGCTGAGCATGGGGAAACCCCTTCCCACACTCCTGGTGAGTGGTTTCATCACAAGATGAGAGCCCAGCCTGCAACTGGGCTTAGAGAATCCCTCCGTTTAGATAGTTAATTTTATATAAAATACTTAAAAGGAAAGAGTAAGCCACAGAACATCTCTGTAGTCTTCTTGTCCAAAGACCTCTGTAGGACCAGGGTCTCAGGGGTTGTTTAACTGTCAGTACCAAGTACAGCAGAGTCAAAGGGAAAGCTGAGAGCCTTCGACTCTTGCCAGAGACAAGCCAGGAAATAGATGTCTATTTGTGAGCCAGGGGGTAAGAAGATGCCAGCACTGGGATCTGTAGAAGCTTTGTGAAAAATCCAGCTCTTCATTTCCTTTGCATCTTTTCCAGACACCCATAACAAGCTCTCATTTGGGGCCAGATGCAATACGGTGTTCCATACTGAGATTTTTTATTTAATAACAAAAGAAAAATAATGCATTTATGCATTAATCTCACTGCTGAAACAACTTTGACACCTCCATCACATTCATCTGCTATCGCTTGTCTTATGCTTGGCTTGTGAGCTCTTTGGGCCACAGACAGTTTCTTCTCTGCAGTATTCCTGATTGCCACAGTAATAAGAAAAGAAAATAGTAATTATAATCTGCTGGGGTTTGTTCATAATAATAAATAGACGCTGAATGTTTCCTCAAGTGAACAAAACTAAAATGTCTCGCTTTTAAAATTCTTCGATTTGAACTAATGACTCACGGAGTCATTTTATGTGTATATACGTGATTTAGACTTGCATCCCTGTGGAGGACATCTTGAAAGCACAGACTGAAGTTTATTTGGTAAAACACAAGCTCATGTACTCCTAGTGCTGAACTGGGCCTTCAGGGAGCAAGTGATGGCTGCCCAGTCACAGTGGGGTGACTCTGTGCTGATTAAATTGAGGAGTATTAATGCTACCCATTTTCCTAATCTGCTCTCATTCATACTGAGTCTGAGCAATGGTCTGAACTACATGGCTGCACTCCCTGGAGCAGAGTCCCCTGCTAACGGGATTTGGATTATAGATCCAAAGAAGGGTTTCTTCAGCCCTACCTGCCTGACCCAGCCAACGCAAAATTGTGCATGAGAAAACCTCAGCACATTGATTTTACAGACATTGACAAGTTTTCCAAACAAATCCATGCAACCATTTCAGTTTTTCCCAACACTAGTCTTGACCTGAGTTGCATTGTGGTGGGTGTGAGCAGCACACCATGTAAATACCAAAAAGTCACCTCACAGCAGAAAGAACTGTGTGAGACACAACTGGCCATCAGTAAGACAGACATATAGAAGGCCAAAACACCCAGAAGGTTTCTTACTATTTAAAATACTTTTGGAATAGAGGTCAGGCATACAGTCATTCTGAAAAGAAAATCATCCAGATCCCAGGATCTGAGCACACCAGCCACTTTTCTGTATAATACTGGCACAATCAAATATCAGCGTGTCTCTATAAATCCTAGAAAATCTTTAACACCTAGAAATGGCAAATGTACCATGACCAACTTTACTCTGCAGCATTTGCAATACCTGATGCCTTTGTCACCACCACCCAGTATTTTCTTATCAAGGCTGACTCTGGATTCTGCAGAAGCTGTGTTGACCTGCTCATTCGGGAGACCTGGCTGCATGCTATGAGGCAATGCCTGCTCTGCAAAATGCTGCATTAGGTTCCAGTTTTCTCCTTGGTGAAGTTCAGACTTGGTTTTGACCTGCTATGGCAGATGGGACACCAGCTCTTGTTCGTGGCCAGAGGAGCTGAAAACAGTAGAGAACTTTTCTTAACTGGGTTCTTGCAAGAATGAGCATTGGAAAAGAACAAAAGAGCTCCTTCTTCTTACAGAGATGCTGGAGGCCCACTTGAAAAAGAGGGCTTACCTTTGGAGGTGTGACTATCCAAACAGCGTGCTCCATCCTCTCTATGCATCTTGTTCTTCACATGATCAAATGTGGATAAAGATCAGATGACCCACTTGGCTGATCTTGGCCCAGGTGAGACCAGAGCAGCTTATGGTCCTTCAGCCTACATGGGGTAAAATTCTACTCACTGACACTCAGTGGAAAAATTGAAGCTTGTTTCAATGAGGTTGGTACTCCTTCACTGTATTTTCCTAGAATCACAACCAAGAAATTGTACATGGAGCTCTATGAATATACAGCAATGCCCACAAAAATACAGTACTGCAAAACTGAAGAACTTCTGTCTCAGAAAATTTTGTGCAAATCTTGCCTATTCTATTGTTTTCAGTAACTGTCGTCTGATCAAAAGTACAGCTTTACAGACTAAAATGTATAGAATTGAAGGAAGACAGCATATGCTATTTTAGTGAGTGTATTATCTAAAGTAGGCCTTCCATCTGTTTCAGACCTAATTATTACATCATCTTTATGTAGCTCGATTTACAATGAGTGAATTAAATACTTATGCGAGTGCTTCATACAATGTGAAACACAGCTGTGACATTTTTAGAGCTAGAACAGGGTAAAATGTTCTAGACACACTGAATTTCATTTTTCTATTGTGTTTACAAAAATATTCCTTTGTAGCAAATATTTTTCCCACTCCCTTAGTAAAACACAATTGTATTTTGAAGAACCATAGAGCATCCACTTGGATTGCAGTAAAATACTGAATATTTTTATCTGTCAAAGAAAAGACTGAGTTTTGTGATCAAAACAGCAGTCTCTATTAAAAGCATTCAGCTGGTTCTTCCTAACCTAGCTGTTGCCAAACAAAGGCAGATTAAGATTAATTGCAGTAATTAAACAAAGGGACAGGCTACAGCATTAGTAGCAGCAATGTATCACATTCATTGTTCCCAGATACTTGATTCAACAGGAAAACAGAAAATCACATGAACTCCAGTCTGTTATGCACATTTTCTATAAGGATTAACTCTTTAGCTGATACTAAGGTACAAGGTATGTGCACATATAGTTTGCCATAGCATATCTTTCTTTAAAAATCCCTTTAGCTGGTACAAGCAAGCCAGATTTAGAACATATTTCTTGATTAGATTATAACCCTCTAAAATAGCTTAATGGGACCAACTTTTTAAACTATCAATTTTTGTCTTGGGTTTCAAAATTCATCTGACAAGTTGTAGCGAAAGGAGAGGTAGAACATAGATTAAGGTCTAGCAAAAGCTCCTGTTTCAAACAGAATAAGGAATAATCACAATTTTCTTCTCACTTTTCCCCTGTGCAATTTTTTTGCTTGCATTTGGGTTGGGTTTGGGTTTCGGTTTTGCTTATTCTTTGTGTGTTTGCTTTAAAAGACATGCAGTCTGCCTGAAGCCAGTTTTGGTCACATTATGGGTTCAGGTTACAATGTCACTAGGCTCACAGCAGGACACTGCAAATTAACTGTATTGCATTTACAAGACTTGACTGTATACCCATCCTGAAAGCCAAGATATTTGCTGTTGTTTCCTCAGGATGGAAGATAAAAGAAGGCTAGATTTAAAGATCATGCTTATATTTAGGATAGTCCAAGGCACATAAATTGTCTTTGGATAATAGTGTATGGGCTCAGCATAAGTCTTATGCGCCTCCAAACCTCCTGCTCTCACAGGACACTTCTTCCCATCCCTCTTGTCCCCACACAGCTGGTTACAAGAGCAGTCTCTGCTTCACAAGTCATGACCAGAGGTTGTTTCAATTGAAAAAAAAAAACCCAAACCACATAATTCTTCTTATGCCCACTTCAGTGTGGCGTAGACACACCCTGGTTTTGCCAGCATTGGCTTAGTAATTTGTCATTAGAAGAGAAATAAACAGGTTAAGAAATCAATAGGCAGTTTTGCAGGCAGAAAGGTAGCAGAAAATAAACAGACCTGTATTCTAGGAAGCAAACGTGTATTTTCTTCAGTTAAGCATTGAACTGGAGAGTGAACCTGATGCTGAGAGGAAAACGTTAAACGTAACTGGGGAGGGGGAATGTGTCCCTTGCAAATAATTTCCCATGAATAGCTGCCTGCTCTGACATCTTTTGATTGAGCTATTTCTAGAGCTAACCCTCTGCTTGTAAATGCTGGTGCTAATCTTGTTTCAGAAATGTTTCATCTTGGCAAAGCATTAATAAACAGTGTACCAGAAAATGCCTGGAGTCCAGCCATGCACAAGGCCTTGCTATAATAGATCAATCAACAGCCGAGGTAGGTGAAGAGCAGGAAAGGGATGTTCAGATGCCTTGGTGGCTCTTCAGACACATTTTGAGTCAGTCAAGCCTTAGTTTGGCTTTCCATGAACATTAGCACATGAAAAATTTAGCTTGTGTTAGTGTTCCCAGGAAGCAAATGCTAGTTTGCAGGCTGAAGTTTGCCTGACAAGAAAATGAAAACCTGATTTTTGCGGAGAGAGCAGCCCCCCTGTAATGGCAGAGGCATCCAGCTGGCCAGCACAAGCAAAGCATGGGGATACACGGTCACACTCCTGGGCTACAAACCACAGCAATATCCATTACAAACTGTTCACTAATCACTTACAGAAAGGGAGTCAACTGTATAGGCTAAAAGTAGTTGGTGATTACAGACTTTACGTCTCCTTAAAGGAGTCTGATTATCAGGAACCAAGGCCTTTAAGGTTTCTCATTCTTCAGTTGCTTTTGAAAGCCATAACCTATATGTCATTGTCTGTTAAATAATGAGCAAATTCCAGGAAGTCATCACGTATTGCAATGAACTGTTATTATTAGCTGTGCTGCTGTTGTAAGACAAAGATTGCCAGCCTGGGCTAAACAACCGGAGACAGGTTCCCTGTTGTAGGAAGTTTTTTACAAATGCAAAATTTGTTGTACAAAAAAGACAAATTCAGCTCTAAATAGCTCCCAATCTCAATAATGCATTGAGAGAGAGAGAGAGAGAGAAATGTTACTTTTCCTTATTCAGTGCATAGTAATCAATGAACTCTCACCATTTATCCGAGGCTAAAGGCTTTCTTGCCCTTTATGCCAGATGAAGAGTATTAATAGCAACAAGTGTCACTGGAGGGAAGTGGCGAGCGGGTCTTCGGTACAGCCTGTTGCTGGTAAGAGACTGATCCCTCGTCCTGCTGAAAGGCGAGACTACAGCTGCCAAACAAAGCGCTTTCGTTTGATCTTGTTGCTGCAGCCACGTAGGGAAAGGTGCCAAGTATGATTTTGAAGTAGCCTTTTAATAGCAGATAGCTAAAATGAGAGGTTGCTCTGAGTGGAAACACAACACACACTGGGGGAGAGAGTTTTGCCTGATGTGGGAAGGCGTGCTGTTTGTACAAGATGATGCACATGGCATTACATAATTGAAGAAAACCTTGGATGCTTTTTTGGCTCAGGAGGCATCTGAATTGTAGCTTAATCATTTGTACATGACATCCTGCAGCCCCTATTAACAAAACAAAACAAAAAAACTTTTGAATTGGACAAAGATATTAAAAATCCCAAACAGAATCTGGCAGGGACCATGTTCACCTTATTTTTCCATAGCTTTTCCTTAGACTACTACAACCAGCAGGATGTTTATGGCAATATATTTAGAGGCAAATTATTAACAATGCAGACAGTAATATCATGATTCTGCTTCATTCCAGTAAAAAAGAGAAATGTACTTTAGGATACAACTCAACAACTCATTACACAAGTCACCATCTAGTGGTACCTAAGAACATGTACTGCTGATCTTTAAGTTTAGAGGTTAAATAAACCTGTGGTTTTAGGAACTGAAAATAACATCGGCAGTGCTGCTCAGAATGACTTGTGAATATATACATGGTACATATATGTTCTGTATTTTTTATGCATGTATTAATATATTAGTATAGAGAGATATTTTAGGCAAATTTGGTGTTACTCTATGCAAAGTTTAGTTCAAATAAAGTTTTACCTCACGTATTTAAAATCATGGAGCACAACAGTTTGTAGGCTACCCATAGGCTACTCCTCTCTGTATGCATTTATATGTGTTGCCTGTCTTTATGTGCATCTATAGCTATATATATGTCTGTAGCTGATGCTCCAGAGCATACCATCAAAGGTGTCTGTATTTCTAAGTAGCCAGCTGAGTTGCAGAGAGAAACTTGTGGTTAACTAGCACTACTCTGTAACTGCTGGAACAAGTGACATCTCCCCCACTGCAGCTATCTGTTCAGAGGGAAAGCTATTAGGACTGACAGAGCAGCTCGTTCTTGCTCATTATATTCCAGGCCCTTACAGATGAGGCAATTTTTCACTCTTCTCAGTTGTGATAAAAACTGAGGACAAATACAGCATTGTACTCTATTCAGCCTGTATCTAAAAATGTTCTGAATTTATTTAGCCCTGAAGAAAAGCTGTATGCAAGCCAGCATTTCCCCCCTCTCGAAGTCTATCTTTGCTATTTGCATTTATATTTAGCATCTTCACTTGGGGCCAAATCTTTGAGACCTTATTTGTCTTTTACCCAATCTTTCTTCCTGCATTAGTCACCATATGAGATTTGTCTGACAAAGAACTAAATTAAAACTTCACCGAAAGGACGTGCACTAGAATTTCCTGATGAAAAACACCCACGTGGCAAACAAGGCATGACGTAAGAGTACAAAGGTGGACTGATGGCAAGCTGTGACATTTCTGCTCCTGGGCTTCCAAAACACCAGAGGATATGTGGGGTGGAGCTGGAGGCAGAGAAACAAGGTAGGCATGGTGAGAGGAAGGCTGGTCTGCAAATAAGCAACTATGATTAGCACTTGGCCACGTGCGGCGTGTGTTGCTGGGACTCCCATGGAAAGAGCAGTATCATCTGTCACAGAGGCTAATACAAGGTGCTAATAAAGGCTGACTTAGCCTTTTCACCACAAGGTCACTAACAGCAAGAACTTGACCCCTTCACACCACTCTAACTATCATCTACTTTTGGGAGACATTTATTGTGGAGACCTCTAAAGTCAAGGTATTGCGGTGGAGGATCTTTCCACGAGTGAGCACTACAGTGATTGAGCCAGACTTCATTAAAGGCAAGAGCACAAAGGAATGCAGTGAAACTATCTAGTAAAACACCTGGCAAGCTCTGGGGATGAATCTTTGGAAAAGCCAGTCTGCAAAGCAGAGACTTTTAAACACTGTCACCAGCTTTCTGTTCCTGCCTCCTTGGACTGAACCTGCAAGAACGGGACGAGAGAGTACTCTCTATGTGGGCTCACATACTGGATTTGGTTCCCCCAGTGGCAAGATACACATCAGCTTAGGCACAGGACCTGCCCATACTGTTTATACTGTTTTAAATGCAAATAAAATATTCTACCTTAAACTCCTCTATGTAGCTACTGCATTTTAGTTCACATTTATTTTAGCTTAAGATCAGGCATACGGCTCATTACTGCAGTTCAGCTCAAAAGAGCTAACTTCTTAGATCTTACTTGTCTGCTTGAATCTTTAAAGTCTGCCTGTGTGGTCCTCTGTGGTGTCTGGGAAGGGGAAGAAAGCTGAAAGAATAGTGTCTCGAACTCACTAATATCCCTGCCTCAGATATCCTGAGAACCCTGACACCAATGGGAGGAATGCAGATACATACTTCCCTAGATTATGTATGACCCTTAAAAATTCAATTCAGTTCTCTCCTGAATTAATTTCCTGGCTTCCTGTATTATTTTCTTTTTTAAAGGCATGCAACAAGTGGCCAAAGGCACCTCTTGCCTGACCTCTCTTTTCTACCTGTGCTCTTAAAAAATTGCTTTTCGCAGATGGGGTCTAAAAGGCAAGATAGAGCACTTAAAGTTGGGGCTCCATAGCACAAGCACACAAGAAATAGAAACAGAAACACTTTAGATGTAAAAAAAAAGCACCAAGAAAGAATCTAAAAGAATAAAATGGATTTAAAAAACACTGCGGCTACACTGCGGTTACTGGAAGAACTGGAAAGATGAGTAGCAAGAACAAGCAGTCGGATCTGCAGGTGGTGCAAATTAGCATTGCTGGGGTAAAGTCAGGGGCACTACACTGATTTGCACCAACAGGGACCGAGGACTGTTACTAGGGAGGAACATGCAACGGTCCTATGATGCACAGATTTTACTTTCTGTGCAGAATATTGTTTCAGTCCCTCCCACGGTTTCTCAGTGACTGCTCCCTGGTGAGAACACGAAGAAGTTGTCAGGTCTATTAACCTTAACAAATGTAAATATGAACCCGAAATGTGGAAAAACACTCGGATCTGAAATGAATTTCATTCTAACAGACTGCTGAGTTAAACAGTCACTTACGTAGCCAACACAGCAACAGCAGCCGCTGAGAAAGAAAATTGTTCACCTCACTCTTTTCAGGTTGTCCTTCTTGTCTGTTTCTTGGTTCGGTGGCACCTCATGTAAACAGCTGCATTGAAGGAGGTTGGGGTCACGCGTGTGATTTATCCCAAGTAATTTACCTTGTGAATGCGGCCTTTCTTCTCCAGTCAAGACTGTTGTTCACAATTTTTCAATACATCTGCAAACAAATCTTACCCACCGACTCGCTCACAAAGCTGCTGCTAGGAACAAGCCATATGCTCAGTTCTTGTAGCATCTGACTGGAGCCAGGAGCCATATTTCCTTATTTCTGTTCCCTAAAGGAATGGCTTGTCCCATGTCCCCTGTCCCACAGGGAAAGAGGAGTTCTTTTGCCTGTAACAAGTTGTTCTTGAACATGGTGAAATGTATGGTATTAGACTAAGACCAATACTGAAAGACAGTCTGGAGCGTGACTTAGTTTGTGATGGAGTCCATGTTTACATTTCCCATGAACACTCTTGCAATAAAAACATGTAATTAGAAAGAGGCTTAGCCCACATTTCCATGGCTGGACCCATATAAGAGGGCCTGCGGGATCCTACTGCACTGGGGTTGGGATGCCAGGAGCTATGTGAAGTGGCATATTTCTCCTTGTGAAAAAGCTTTTCCAAAATTGCTCCCTGCAAGGACCATTACCCTGGAAGGGACTAGGGAATTCTTCACTTGGCAGATCTTTTGCATTTCCTGCCAACATACACAAACATGCCTGCAAGAAACGCTGGAGAAGGTCCCACTAAGATTCAGTCAGTGCTTTGGGCTGGTCAGTACTTGCAAAGCAACTCCGCAGCCCTTCTGCAGCTTAAAGAAGAGAGAAGCCAGTGTTTGGCTGATGCTTTCAGGTTCAGTTCTCTGACGTCCAGGTTCATACAGAGACTGAAAGCTGCGCACTGCAATGTTTAAGAAGTCAGAGGCTGAGCTCTGCTTGGTGTTCCCAAGGCTGAGTTACGTGCTGAATGGGAGGACTGTCAGGTTCAGGCCCATGGGCGGCGGAAGGTGAAGGTGTTACAGCCCAGGACTGTCCACCTTGCATCTCCACCTGTGCCTCTGCTGCCCTCCTCCTCGTCAGCCACATGGCGCACAACTCCTGCATCTCAGTAGCTTCAGTGCCAACTTGGTGTCCTGGGTTAAACTGCTGAGGGAAGGGGGATTGAGTTAAACTGAAGGATTGGCCACTTGTGCTGCTGCGGTGTGCCCACCTGTCAGTTCTGTTAAAGTCACAATGCCTTGCAGCCAGCAGCCACCAAACTTTCTCTGTCAAGACCTGTAAGTGCTGGGGCTGCGTCTGAGAACTGGGAATCCAAACCTGGAGACAGGAGATGCTGAGAGCAGAGAAGGGGAGAGAGACTCAAATTTTATTCTTCCCTTGGCTTGATCATCAGTTAGCCGTGAAGGTGGGTTTCAGCCTCAAAGGTCTCATTGAGAGCTCAGGCATCGGTACTGTGCATTCAGGCACTGGCAAGTACCCCGATTTCTCATACTGCAGGCCAGCAAGAGAAGATGGACGATTCCCTTTGCTTAAGAACAAAGAGTACTAGCGTACTGGCCCAGACACCAGGCTTTGAACTTCTGAGTAAGCAAAAAAAAAGAAAAAAAAAAAAGGGAATTCAGAAGCAATAGGAGAGTTGACTTTATACGCAAGAATATTTATGAATCATTTCCCTGCTACAGTGACACAAATCTGCATAATGGGACAAAGAAAAAAAACAGGACTAGATTTGACAGAATAACTTTAAAAGATACATGGACACTAGGTTCCTCTAGCTCCCTTTGCGTTTGGATGCAAAAAACTATTTGTTTTTATTGTTCTTCCATTAAAAAGAAGCCATTTAAATGGCTATGGAGATTTGCTTCCATTTTTGAGCTTTCCTTTGTTTTTTGGTTTCCAAGTCAGAGGTAAAATGGATAGCCCTTCATTTTATTTAGCATGAAATGAATTACAAGAAAGTGGGACCTCTAGGAATAAAAAGTCTTCAGTCTGTATGTTCATGTAAGTGTAAAATGTACTGCAAGGCAGAGTGCTTCTCCAATTTCGCTACAGATTTGTAATAATAAAAAAAATGGACTCTGAGGAGAAGTGAGCCGTGAGCTGTGTGATTTGAACAGTTACATTAACACACAATAAAAAGGTGCAAAGGTTCAAGACAGTTCTCTCAATAGAAAAAAATGCAGAACCCAGAAATGCATAAAAAAGCAGTAAATGAAAGATTGGGTGACATACCTGATAAATGCAAATCTAGACTGATTTCCATTTGAAAACAAATAACAGCTCTTGGTCACAACTAGAGCAGGGGAAGGGAGGCAAGAACAAATGAGCAGGCAAAGGAAGGAAGATCATATACATTGCAACATACAGTTATCGGTGCTTGGCTAAAATACAGTGTGGAAATGAATGGGAACTGATACCAGGATGATAATTTACAATACGGAGATATGCAGAACATTCTGTCGGTGTTTGGTAGGAGGGAAAACTAATGCCTGAGTCATTCAGAAAGCGCTAACAGTTTGTTTATAATACCCACATCTGTCACACCACACTCCCTTGTAATCACACTCCCCTTGATGGGAAAGGAGAAGATTATGTACATCCCCAAGGAAGGATGTACTCACACGAATCTGCAGGCAACATTCAAAGAACAATCCACTCAGAACTTACCTAATTCAGGAAGCAATAGAGCATACAGTGCCAGTGAGCCGCATCCCATATATAATAAAGCTTAAAAAAAGAAGGAGGGACATACTCATCACTGAACAGACCTTTGATAACAAAGTAAAGGAAAAGAGCTGGAAACTGGGGGGAAATACCTAAATAACTCCTCCTGGGCTGCATACAGGTAACAAAGGTTGGGTCTTAAGGATCTTGATTTTTGGCTTTGGGTGCAATTTTGAACAAATGTAAAGCACAGGACTGTTGACAGTGCAAGGCTTTATTTGGGGGTAGGATGGTAAGAAACGGTGTTTCATTTGGTTTACACTTGAATCTATAATTTAGTCTAGGTTTGCTCAGAACTTGGCCATATTTTGAACTCGGCCCAAATCGGCAGCACAAGGCTTTGAACCTTCTGCCTAGGCAGAGGTTCCCAACTCCAATCTCACAGAATGATGTAGTTTTGCTTTTAAAATGAACATTTCACATAATTTTCATCTTATTTTCCCTTCATAAAGCAAGCTGTTTGCACAGATAGCTCAAAGGGCGTAACTGGGGACAGAATAGAATAAAAGCCCTTAAAAAGAAGTCTTGTTTAATACCTAGCAGAAAAAAACCCCAAACACAACAATATGTCTCTAACTTCCATTTGAAAAGAACCTATCAGAATGCCTATCCACCAGGGAGCAAAAAGTAATTTTTAACACTCAAACACACTGAATCTTAAAACTCAAATGTATTTGTGAATATTTCCTGCTATTCATTCTACTTTCAGGCAAACTGCACTGAAAACAAGCTACAGTACCTTCAATTTAAACTCAGTACTAAGTGATTATATTCTAGACTGTCCATGAAGCTCAGTCTTTGAAAAAAAGATAAGTAGAATCAATAAGATTCTATGCTAATGATGAATCCATAGCATCTCGGAGTAGTTTGTGCTCTTCCACTGATAGCATCAGTGTAATGGTAGTGCCAAGAAAATGACAAAGATTTGAACTTTCACAAGATAATGATCACACTGACTTCATTTTAGTAAAAAAGGATTAAAGCCACATGATTTGAGCAGTATCAAGCAAAATAGCTCATTACAAAGGTTCTATTAAAAAAAAGAATAAAATCGGAAACTAACATTATTGCTGGATTAAAACCTTTGCATAGATTTTTGGGATTTGTGAATCCGTCATTTGAGTCCTGCCACCCCCTACTATTTATTCTGTAGCAACATTTCCATAAAACAGCGTAGAGGTGCAGCCACGTGACGTTCACTTTCTCCTATTTCAAGTAGACAACCAGTCACTGCTGCTTTCTGCCTGTGAGGGCATAAAAACCACTACATGCCAGAAACTCTGCCAACGTAGCTTCCCACACCAGACAGGGGAGCTGTGTGGGTGCAAGGGTGGGGCTGGAAATGGCTGTTTTCCCCTGCATGAAGGTGGTGTTACCAACTCTGCAGGTTGTGGTTAGTTCATGAGTTGAGCCCTTGAGATGAGGCACACTTTGTTCCCTGTGGCAAAGCACCAAGCCGTTTCCTACACATCAGCTACACATGTAGCGTGCTTGTCAGAGCCTTACACCCTGAAAAATTAGGTAACTGGCCAGGAGAATGGGTATATGCAGATAGGCACTTGCCACATGTGCCTTCTGTAGTGTAGCTGCACAAATGCCAGTACAACATTTTACAGCATTGTTTTTAATCTTCATCTCAAATCCCCAGCACCCCATATGGAAAGGGTTTCTTGTAATTAGATAGTACTCCAGCTGTTTTCATGCTGCAGCTTTGTGTATTTACTCTGGTTTACGCATATTGCATCTGAATTAGTGTACACTTAAGCTAATAGGGGATTTCATGTGTAAAGCATCATAGAGAAGCTCATATGTCTTCCTTACGTCCTGGGACTACAGTCTATGGTTCCAGGAGGTGTTTATTTACATCCCACAGCCTATTTGTTTTAGACATACCTGCATGGGAGCTTTACTTCTCTCAGGCTTCAGTTTTCACTGTGGTCCTTACTGTTCCTCTTCCCTCCTTTAGCTTGCAAAAGAAAGCTGTGGCGTCTTTCATATTTTGTGTCTTGCCTGTAAGATCTGTGGCAGTGCACCACTTTTAGAGAGTTTGAGCCCAGAGGGGATCTACAGCTCATCAGCTACTGCTCTTCAAACTGTCCTTTGAGTAACTTGCAGTTGGCAAAAAAGACACATCTTCAGAGAACATGCCTGTTCTGGAGGACACTGAAAGATGGAGAATCTGTCACTTCACCTGATAGTTTGTTTCAATCACTCCTACCAGAACAATGTATGTCTTGTTTTTAGTTTCAATTCGCTGTTCTTTAGCTTCACGTCCATGGTTCTTTCTGTGCCCTTGCTTCCTAGATTAGATAGATGATTCACTCCCAGTATTTTCTCCCTGGGATGTGAGTATACTGTAACCAAGGAGTTCCTTTTCTTATGGATTCATTCTGTAGTGCCCAGCACCAAATGTATGTTCAGCCTTTATACAGTGTTATATGGGACATTGTTCCTTGGAGAGAAACAAGTTAGATCACTTCTAACCTCTTTTATTTATACAATTAAATACGTTTATCACCCAGAAAATTTGGTAGATCGCTCCCTGGTTAACTATCCTTCTGTCTGCTTATTAGGGTTTCACTAACCTGTCATAGTGTGCTGCTACCTGGAAAAATGCGGCAATACTGTTATCTCTCTACAAGTATTAACTAAAAGGGACTAATGTTGAATAATGTAAAACTATTCATAATTCCAGCCACTATCAAAGAGAAGTCTGGACCGCTGTTACTCACACTGGTGCACAGCCCTTCTTTCAGAAAAGTTTAAATAGAAGGTTACACCCTGCAGGGCATTTTCAGTACTTGCGCTGAGTGACACGCTCACTGTGATGGCTTAGTCTAAAAATTATCATGTCTAAGGCACAATTTTTCACTTTGGGCATATAAGCATATCAGAGCTAGGAAACGGGTGGAAACATGCTTTCCCTGAAACCACCTGCGTGACCCTCTTAGATTTCCCTGTAAAAGCCATCAGACAGATAGAGCTTCAGAGCAATTCTCATCTACTTGTCAAAGCCCTAGGGTGTAGCAGTCTGCGTGGCCAGGGCAAAGTTGAGATTGCTGGGAATGCCGGCTGTTTTCTCTGTCACCAGAGCTCCTGGGACACTGGTCTATGCTGAAATTTCTCTCTCAAATCAGCCCTCAGCCTTGCCAAGTGCCTGCAGGCAGGTCTGACTCTGGAGGGCAGGGTTGTCCTTCCCCCAGAGGTCAGGTTTGCAGGTTGTTTTTTAACCAGCTTCATTTCATTGATCCTGCTTACAGGGCAGGTCACTACCCACAGTTCCATCAAGAAAACGGAGAGGGCAGAGAACTGAAAGTGAGAATGTGGGAGCTGGTGGGGATGTCTTTAAAAAACAATAAAAAGTTACGTTAGACAATACGCAGTTGTCTAAAGTAAGTGCTTCGGTTTATCAGCTGTACCATGAGTCACTTTTAACATCAGAAGGGCTTAAATGCAAAAACACTACAAGTTTATTCTAGCCAGACAAAAGGTTTCATTCCTGATTATAATGTTGAAATCAAGAGTGTATAAACAAAGACAACACAAAGTCATCGTGAGTAGCACTTAACATTTGCTATCTCAACAGCTGCTTGGGCTCTTTGAAGGCTATTACACTGTCATCCTTAATGCTAGTTCTTAGATTTAAATGCTAGTTTAGAGACTTACAAAGTTAGTCCTAGTCCCAAGGACAACCACTTGAAAAATAAAGAACAATAAAACACATTTATGACAACGCTGTTTTTCATAGCATGTGTATAGTTTTCTTCAAATGTACATTCTATGCCCTCATCTAAACAATTTTGTTGTCAAAAAATTTAATTTATTTAAAATGGTATTTATTATTTTTAATCCTTTTCTTTTTCAATCAATCCTTTAAAATCTTTATGCCTGCAACTGAAACTGAATTTTATTTGAAGTGTTACCTTAGGAGAATCAAAATTTAGCACTTTTTTTGTAAAATGTCCAAGTTTGTCCACAAATATGTTGTTTTTAGTGCTGCATTTGAAGTTGGATTGCAAAAATTAAATTTCACAGATAGGGAAGAACTGTGACGGGAAGGCAGAATCTTAGTCTGTTCCAGAATGCAGGTTGCATACAGGCCACTGAAGCACTCACACATTGTTTCCTATGCCAGCAATTTGCATGCAGATTTTTGTTAAGCTTCGGTCTTTCAGAAATTCTTGGCATTTCCTGAACATTATTTTTAGAAAAAAAGTTTCTGTATTTCACCAACTAAAGCATTACAGGCTTTCATTATTCTTATTTTAAGATATCATAAAAGTTATCATTGTGAAAGAAGAGTAGAGAATGAAGTACCAGTTGTTCAAAATGTCTTTTCATCATCCCTATCTTAGCCAAATAAGTAATTGTAGCCTAAGATACAAAAATAGCTTCTAATGTAAGATCAACATTTTCCGACTCCTTCATTTGCAGGGTTTTGGAGATAACCACCTTGCAGTGAAATTCCTCAACATTTCCATGTATTCAAGGATAACAAAATGAAAACTGCCTTGTAATTCAAAAAAAAATTTGGCAAAAGTGGAAAAAGAATTTAAATTTTCATTGTACACATGCAAGGCCATATCACCATATCATGAGCCACATACAGCTTCCCATTTTGTATTATGCCATGTGTGGACTAGGACATTATTTGGAATAATATTAATTTTCATACTATATTAATATGTTTTATCTCCATAAATTAGTATTTGCATGTTCTATTGCAAATATTAATTTCTGTCAAAATTTGCAATACTTTATGGTTAAACATTTTCAATACCTTCCAATGAGATTTCATGTTGCCGTCAATGTAAGCAAGTAGGCAACAAACTAACGGACTATCCACCTACCCACAGAGTTAGGAACAACTACTGGAACATTTTAATATCTCTGTGTATTGGGCTATCAGTGGCCTTTTTAATTAAAAAAATAATAATAATAAAGAAAAAGCTTTTGCACTTTACTAATGACAACCTAGTTCTAGGTGGACCTTGGAAAGCATTATTCACATTGCTGTCTTGATGAAGTGACCTGACATTCTGCACTTCACTGATTCTGAAGCAGTCACTTCATCACTTTCTGCAGTCTTATATTTTTTTTGCAACAAAAGAGTTGTTCTTTTAAACCATGCTACACTTATATTTATTATGGACTGCACTTTCATGCTGTTTTACTTCTGATAGTCTATCATAAGCAACTGAGGTTCTTCGCATAAACTGCTATAAGCCCTGTAACAATTATTTACTGATCCTGGAAAATTATTTTTCCATTTGTTTGGGAAATTGCAAAGCTCTTTCTAATTAGGGAGTGTATTGTGATTTACTAAAGAAATTACTACTGCCATCACTGCCAAAATTATGATCCCTATAAGGACGTACCTCAGCCAATGAAAAATGCTATGGTAGTTAAACTCAGACTTAATCTGCCCACTTTGTACTGAGCAAGACATTAGATATTGTATTCTACACAAACATTTTTTAGTTATAATAAATGTATGTGATAAAATGTTCTTTATTTACTGAGAGCTTGAATACATAGGCTAATCCTAGCAGTAATTATTCTAGGTAGACATCGACTATATTGAAAATACATCTCACATTTTCTTTTTTTGCATGTCAGTGAGGGTTGGAATTCTCTTCATATAAAATGTATAAAGAAATAGAGAATTCTGCAGTTTGGAAAGCTCTACACAGACGTAAAAATGATATTTTGATGGAGATCACACGTCAGAACTATCTGGGGAGAAATGAAATTTCATCAAAGGCAAGTTTGACTCAGTAATTCAGAAGTATCCCCCCCGTCAGAGTCTTGTGCCGTGCCTGGAGGAGAGTTTGCAGTGAGCCCTGCTATGATACCTGCCTAGAAACTTCCAAGGTCTGTCTGAAGAATCTGTGTTTCATAGCTCTGTTATGCACACAGTAGCTACTAAAATTTAGAAATAGAATACACTAATGTGTCTTTGTGTCAAGTATTTCATTTTTACATTGCTATTAATGGTACTTCCCAAAAGACAGCTTTTTTTTTCTTCTTGTGAACTGATCCTCATTGGGGTTACAAGTGGAAGAAACAGCAAAAGTTATCACACTGTGCCATAGCTGTGATTTTACTTCAGGGCAGTCTTGGGAGAACAAAGAAAAAGAAAAGTAATATCTCTGTTTTATAAGCTTTGTGAATAGTTTTTGTTAAAAGACCAGATTTTTTCAGGCTGAATTCTACAATGCAAACAGGGCTTTACTGACAAGTTACTGACTCTAATAATGAACATCCTACCCCTACTCCCTTGCTTTCTGGAATTCCACTCAAATGCAAAATACCTCCTTCCCCTCCCTGGGAACATCCTGAATTCATAGGCACATTCTTTCTGCTTAAACAGCCTTCCTGGAGGTCAGAACCATTCTAAGATAATTTCAAGATACAACATTTCCACGATGTTTCATAAAGTATGTATCATAAATTGTATTCACTGTATGCATGCCTTATCAAATGCGTAACACTTTGTTCTCCCTGGGCCGTCTCTAGAGATGCTGTGCATTAGTAAAGCAGATGACAGAGCACTTTGTCAAAACTACCTTCCCTCTCTCTTTCAACTTTTTAAGAAGTCCATGGCATCACGGTGACCAAAACTGGCACTGTAAGATTCAGAATTTTTTTTCCACATAGGAAACATGAAATTCTGTGGGTCTTGGCTAAATAAGTCTGTTACTCTGCTTTCATTGCCTTTTCTTTCTTTTGGGAGAAGAAATGTTTTTCTACCATACACAAGGAATTTATATTGGATATGTTTGCTTCTCAGAGCTGAGATCTGCTTCCCTCAAGAGGATTTCCTCTGAATAATTGCCTAACTAGTGGTCACTGAGCTGTAATTACTCCAGATGAAACCAATTGTCATCATTCCTTACAGTGCAAACAGCACACACACTCCAAAAAGCATTCCCATTAGTCATATCTCCAGCACAACCTGCACATTTTTTCTGCTGAAAACAGATATTGATTTGACACAGTGCTGAGATGATATGATGTATAACTGATTGTACAATTCGGTGCAGTATTGGATTAGACTAATGTAGCCAAGTTTTCAATCTAATTACCTCTGCTCAGCTGATGGAGAGAGTTGTACCCTGTGCAATTGCCTTGGCAATTGCCAATATCACTTTATGATAATCTACTTAAACTGAAAGAATCCTAGTGAAACAGGAACAGGCTGAGTTTCTTCCAGAACTTTTCTAATATTTCTTGTACTTTTAAAGGAGCATCAGGTTTTTCTGAATTGGTAAATAAACACCTGAATCCTACAAATCCTACTCATGCAAAAATCGCAGAAGAAAACAGTCAACGTTTCCATAATTTTTTTAAAGAGTGTTTGTATCACATTGGCTGTCTAACATTGTGCCATGAATGCACTCTGGCATGGCTTAGTATTGGCAATATATGATGATAAATACTTGAATTGTGCAGCTGGCCCTGGATCTAGACCCAAGACTTCCTCCAGCATAAGATAAGCTAATGCACCTCGCCTTACTGAACAGTACCTGTTTGATAAGCCATGTAGTCACAGATAGTCATCTGAAGTTCAGCAGGAAAATTAGGTGGGAAACATTTCATTAATAACCATCTGGACAAAGAGAGGAACTAAAGCTCACAAAATGAACAAGAGACAGAAAGCAAAGGTAGCCTTTGGTCATGAGTAGCTCCAGTTTTAAGAAGCAAAAAATTGTCAAAACCCCACAGAATAATTTTTTTTATGTTTTCTGTTATCCATTACTCTCCTGGACATCTAAGTCCCATTTCTTTGCTTTCCTAGTTCTGGGCAAAAGGATAATAATACATCCTGAAGCACGTCAGGAAGAACAGGCTCACTTAAGAATCTTTTGGGTCCATGAATGATCAGGATATAAAAAGAGTGCTCAGAGACAATGAGATGATTGCCAAGAAGCTGAACAGCACCTTTGTATCAATACACGAAACAGAAAAAAATGAGCACAATTCACCTACTCAGACTCTTCTTTGTGGGAGAACTCATTACAGAATCTGTTTGAAACTGAAGTGACTGTAAAATAGATGAGGTTATTTTTGTCCTTAAGAAAATGGACAAAAGTAGCAAATTGTCAGGATTAAGATGGTGTTCACCCAATAGCTCTGGAAGAGCTCCACAATGAAGTAGTGGCGCATAATGTGCTTGAAACTGCCCCACACATCTGAGGACTTGAAGGTGTCAGATATGACACTAACTAAAAAAACAGTTTCGGAGAGAACCTTGGAAGTCCAGATATGGAATCCTGATGCCTGCTGTTGTGGTTTCAGTTGGGATAGAGTTTTTTTGTTAGCAGCTGGTATAGTGCTATCTTTTGGATTTGGGATGAGAAATACTTTTGGTAGCACACACTGGTGTTTTTAGTTGTTGTTAGGCAGTCAAGGCCTTTTCAGCAAGCAGGCTGGGAGGGCACAATAAGCTGGGAGGGGACACAGCTGGGACAGCTGAGCCCAACCAACCAAAGGAATATTCCATACCATGTGACGTCATGGTCAGTATATAAAGCTAGGGGAAGAAGGAAGGGGGAGACATTTGGAGTGATGGCATTTTTCTTCCCAAGTAACCATTACACATGATGGAGCCCTGCTTTCCTGGAGATGGCTGAACCCCTGCCTGCTGATGGGAAGTAGTGAATGAATTCCTTGTTTTGCTTTGCTTGCGTGCACTGCTTTTGCTTTACTTATTAAACTGTCTTTACCTCAACCCACAAGTTTTCCTCACTTTTACTTTTCTGATTCTCTCCCTCATCCAACTGGGGGGAGCGAGCAAGTGGCTGTGTTGTTCTAGCTGCCATCTGGGGTTAAACCACAGCACCCACCCTTGGCATTGATAGTGTATTAATATCAAAGAACAGACACCTGGATAAGTATGATCACTTAGGGAAGAGTCCACATGTGAGGTTTTTTTAAGAGGATGACTTACCTTGAAGGCTCAGTGGAGTTATTTGAAGATGTCAACAAGGAGTTGAATAAGGGTGATCCAGCTGATGTAGTGTATCTGTACTTCTAAACAGCCTTCAGCAAATTTCCTCACATTTAACTTCCTTAGCACTGCTAAAAAGTGTAAAAAAACTAGGGAGTAGGAGTGAGCAACCAGTTGATATGATGGCGGGCAAAAACCAGTGAAGGTCTACAGTGATGCATGCAGAAGCCTGTTCTGGTTAGTAGATTCATAAATGAACTGACTGTGAAGCACTGCACGACTTACAAGACTGAGTGCCTGGGTAGATCACAGCAGCTGAGAGCTTTCAGTACAGACAGATAAATGTAAAGTGATGAGCACTGGACAAAAGTAGTTCTAATGCCTCATTTTAAATGATGGGCTCTGAGCCCAGCACTAATACTCAGAAGTGAGATCATTCCATGAATACATCAGTATATTGCTCAGTAGCAGTCAGGAAAAAACAAGTTATGCATTAGTAAGAAAAACAGAGAGCGGAATAGACAACATTACTGTACCACTGTATGAATCCATGGTTTGCCTACAACTTGAAAAATATGCGGTTTTAATCCCCCTGTGTCAGAAAAGTTGTATTAGAATTAGAAAAGGACCCAAGAAAAGCAAGAAGGATAATCTGAAATGCGAAACATCTTCTATATAAGAAGTAATTGAGCAGGCTATGATTTCTGAGTTTAGAAAAATGATCATTTTGATGTGACAATGATCTTTAAAAATCATGATTGGCATGGGAATGGTAAAGAGGAAGTAACTGAGAGCTGTGTTTCCCACTAGAAGAACTGTGGAGCTTCAAACAAAGCTGGAGGGAGCCAGATTCAGAATAAACAACAAAGGAAATGGTTCTTTGTGCATCAGGTACCTGACAAGTTGAAATCTTTGCCAAAGGATGCCATGGAACTACGGAGCATTTATATGCTCTCCTTTCGTTCAGCAAGCATCTAGTAAGTAAGCATGTGATCTTGCGTCAGGACAGTCATATGAATCCATATGTCCAGATCTGCTTTTTGATGATTATGGATTTAGTGGGTTGGTTAGGACCTGGAAAAAGGAAACACAAAGCAATAGCAAAACGACTAGTGAGAAAGAAATGATGCTGCAGATAAATCATGTACAGTACTTTTTTTTTTTTTCTTTAATGCCATGAGTGTTTTCTGAAGAGGCAGAAGTTCTATTGTCACACCTGGCTCTCACAGGCAATCAGCAACATAGGGCCACGTATCAGGGCAGGAATCTGCTGGCTGGAAGCCAGTGAATCACTGATGTCATGTTCCAGGTGTTTTTAAGTGGTAGAGTAAGAAGTTCAGGGCCCTGGAGAATTGATACAACTGGTTGCCCTGCTGTACACTGTAAATCAGGGAAAATAACTTGCAATTAACCAGGACTGTTGCAGGGCTTGTCAACATACTCTATTTTACTGTGTATCAGAAATGCCCAAGACCTCTGGGTCAGATTCTTAGTGGATGTAAATCATAATCAATTTAAGTTAGAGTTTTAAAATTTCAGAATCAGGGAGAAAATAAGTCCTATTACAAAGGGAAAAGCAATCACAAAACCTCACCAAAAGGGACAATTCCCCCTCTTCCTCTCCCGACTATTATGTATGACTGCTCCAGCTTCACAGCCAGAAAACCTCCATCCAGTGAAGCAGTCATTGGCTAGATAATAATCTGCTCTACTGTCTTGGATCCATCATTTTCACACACACACACAAAAAATCTTTTATCTTTATGTCACCACATCCAAGAATTGGGACCTCATCTAAAACCCCTTGGAGTCAGTGCAGACTGTCATTGACTTCAGCTGGCATGGGAACAGAGTTTAAGAATGTAAATCTACAGCCTGCTAGCAAACTAAATAAAGATCTGGGTTCAGTTCAAGTTGGACATAGATAAGTTTAATAGTACTGACATAAGTGAAGTTATACAGGTCTGCAAGAAGACTGACCTTCATTCTGTTCATTGCTGTTCTGTTGACTTCAGTAATTCACTGCATGAGGTAACACATCAAAATGGCACTTGATAATGATTTTCAGTATCAGTGGAGGCATGAGGCAGAAGATTAAATAGAAATAAAAGTTTCCAAGGGCTCATAATAATATTTTACAAACAGGAAAGACTGCTTTGCACTGTTTGTGCCATGTGCAAGTTTCAAAAATTGAAGTCAATCGCTCTTTCGAGACAGCATGAAATCAAACCATATCTAAAAAATGACGCATTTATTAGGATTTCAAGAAAAAGTGTTCTTGCTATTATCTCTGGGATGAAATAGACAGTGCAAGAATGACATAAAAATATTCTTGCCTCCAGAGTTTCATTGGCATAATCTGTCTGCAACACCTACAGCATATGATATTGTGTTGCAGGAATGTGGAATCAGTCTTTTTTAGCAGGAAATCTTTGGAACATCTTTAAATATGTCATTGTCATATATGTGTCTGTGTGTATAATAAAAAATAAATTCTGCTGTTGGTCTCTTGATATATATCATGTTGCATATAGAAACACTAATTGCAGTCTTCATCATTGCATAAAGACATAGCCTACTGTGGTATCTGGACTATAGAGAAGACAAGGAAAAGTAAAACAGAAAGCAAAAAAAATATTGTAAGTATTTCTGTCATCTGAATAATTGTCTGTGAAGAGAAGAAACCAGGACCTGCTGACAAGTTTCTATTCACGTCTTTTCCATTGCTGTAGAACAAGTGCCAGAAATTCACACAATTTACCAATACATTATGCCAAGTCACTCCCCTTCTGGCTAAATGTTCCTCTTGGCTAGACACAATTGCAAGGGGAGATTATATTGCTGACACAAGTGTTATCAGGTAAAGAATCCTCCATGGATTCTTAATGTGGAGCTGAGGTCAGCTAGATGAAGGGAGAGGAGAGCTATAAAAATAGAAGAACTGGGACATGGAGCCAGGTGAGAGAAAGAACAAAGGCAGGTTAGGGTGAGGGCATGGAGAGTGGGATGGGAAGACACAGGACTTTTTTGGGCCTGAGGGAGGCCCAGAGACTGAGGGATGGTGGGATTGGATGGAGGGGGGGTGGAGAGGCACCAGGGCTTGTCACAGGGTCTGTGGCCAGCAGCACCAACAGGTTGCAGTCAGAAGAAAATCAACACCACAGCAGAACAGACCCTACAGGGCTACCACATCCACTCACAGCCTTTTACGAGTGGTACCATATCCCTTTGCCCGCACACATACAGACCCACCACCATCATGTCACAGCACCGTATGAGCTTTGGTTCTCATAAACAGTGGCCCAAAAAGTATGAAAAAGGTTTTGTTATGTCAAAGACTTTCTTCAGAGTTTAGAAAGCAAACTGAATTTTTGTTTTTTTGGTTTTGACTAACAATGTAATTTTTTTCCCTGTATCTCTTTTTCTTAAAGAAAATCCACCAATATCCTTCTTTGCAAAGATTACAGCAAACAAGCCATATTGGTGAGAAAGAAGACAACCCACAAGAAAACCACTTGGAACTGACTAGTTCTTGCCCAACACCTTCAGTCCTAATGACACAATAAGAAACCTGAATGAGTTCTGCTTCGTAATAGGAGAGAAGCACACCCATTGCCCACAGAGACCAGCTGGGGACTTCCTGGATCACACAGGGAGCTGAAGACAAAATGCATCGAGTATGTGAACAGATACAGGGCCGGTACCCACCTACATCACAAACCTTGTTTTAATCATTTTATCACAGTTATAGTTTGAAATAAAGCTTGCCACAAGTGTTTCGTTCCTGGATTTAACCTGGCCTAGCACTTCACTGAATGTAATACTAACACACACATAATTATGGGGTAAGAGAAATTTTTCCCACTTCAGCACTTCCATGTATTCAACCATGTGATACTGTCACATTTATGAAGCATGATTCTATTTATATGTTCAAGTACCTGTCATAGCAGCCTCAGCATCAAATACCTGCTCTGCTGGTGTGAGCAGTTTGTTGCTAATGGGAAATGTTACAGAGCTCTTGTGAATGGAAATGGCCAAACTTCGTGCTAAGCAATATTGCTGCTTACTGTAGCAGTAAATTTAGAACAATTTTGCATCTCTAAAACATTGTCCCTACAGAAACAGGTGTTTTTAGCACTGGGTGGTGCCACCAGGGAATTATCTGGCTACATGTGTTTCAGCGATCCATTTTAGAGAAATCATTAGGAATTGATGTCCGTCTTGGACATACGGCTACCTTACAGTTTTAACTCTGGGTTAAACTAACTAACTAACTAACATACATAACAGTTCTGACAGAGCACCAGTGTCGTCTTTTGGTTTACCCAAGACATACTGGTAACTACTTCATTAACAAAGAAAATGAAATATGAGACTGCTAAATCACATAAACTAATCTAGAATGGGTGTACCCCCTATTTCCATGTACATGTAAACCTCATATACTAACACAGTAATTGTTCATACTCCAAAAATCCCATCATCTTTTCCACCAGCTTTTTGCTACTAAGCAGAATACAGTGATAAGAAACTGTGGTTAAGCATTCCTCCTACACGCTTCAGAGGAGGGACCATTTTATGGATTTCACAGGGGTGTTTTTACTTATTGCTTTCTCAAACATGCTGACTTTTCAAAAGAGTATAGTTTCATTCCTGCCAGTGATATTTTATTGAAAAATATTGCCTGCTGCAGTCTTATAATTGACCTTGATTTGGGACAGAAGGGTGTTTGCAACACTTATTCTTTTGAATGGGAAAGGTTTGCCATCTTAATGCAAGAGATGCAATTACACATGACCTTGGATTAGAGGGTCAGACCTGGCTTGTCCTATGCATATTCCAGACTTACAATAATAATAAAACAATCCTTTTATAGCCAAAGGTATTAACAACATTCAGACCAAACACGTTCACCTGCAATAGAAATTCCAGTGTTTCCCTTGACTGAGGGTGGGGTTTCTGCAGCTGCCCAGGCAGGGCAGCCCAGTGAGAAGAGAGCTGAGCATTGCAACAATTCAAGTGGAAAAGCACCACTAACAGCTTAGACTAGTGTGCTATTTTCCTAGGGGATCAGGACACACAGAAAACTGAGGTATGTTCCATACACACATACCTGCCTCAGATCTGGTCTCTGCTCCTTACAGATCTTGTCATCCAGTTTCCTCCTCTGTGCCCACAGCAATATGTATATATTGTCCAGAAGCGACCATGTCATTTGTAGCACTGCCAAGCTTAATCTGCCTGTGGCGGTTCCTGAAAGCATATTTGATATAGACACAAAAGTACCTGCTATTACCTGTGGAGTTCGGACACACTGCATATCTTAGCACTTCCTACTTCAGCTGAGAGAAGCAAAATCAGCAACTACAGGTCTGGTAAAGTAAATGCATTGTTAGTCAAAGTTATCAGGAAAGTCCAGTCAAGTAAATTTGAGTTTTCAGATAGCCATGAACCCACATCCTGAACTTTATCTAGAGTTCCTTGCTGAGAGTGAAGCACTAGTTGGTTGTGCCATGGAAGCCTCGGCACTGAAGATGTGCCAAGTAGTGGTCTATATTACTAGGATTTGCTTGCCAAAGTGTCAGTGCTCCAGGATGTCACATTGCCATTGGAGAAATTTTTATCTACAGCTAGGTCATCATTCATCAGGAAAGGATGAAGACTTTAGGGCAAATGGAGATGTTAGAAAACGTTATTCATGAATGATGACACATGAGATCTTAACTCCAACAAAGGATTGCTATGCTGGCCAGCTTAGTGCAGATACTCACCAGTGTTATTCCTATGTGTTCTAGGGTCCTTTTGGCTCCTTGGTCCTTCTTCACAGGCTGATCTTATGCAGGCTTTGGGACACCATCATGATCCTGTACCAGCTCTGCTTATTGCTGGCTTATGGTCTATTTTGTCTCATCAATTCAAAGTGTGGCCCATTGCTATCTTTGAAGAAAATCAGAGAAATAGTTGGATCTTCTAAAAGAAGTCTAAGGATGGAGGGGTAATTTCCTGTTGCAGTTCATTGGGTAGCTCCCATGGAAACAGCTGTCATGACTATAGCACATTCTAGTACCCCTGAGTGAGACAGCAGCATCTCATGGTGGCAAAGATAAGATATAAACAGGGGCTGTAGGGAAAAAGATTACTCTGTACCCATTAATCCCAGGATATCATCTACCAGTGCTGCAACACAGCTTTATATCCTGGTTGGAGTCCAGGCTTTGCTACAATTACCATATTAGCTTCAATTATGTGAGCCTGCAGCTAGCATTTAGCTAGTTTCTCTGCAATTTATCTCGGAAAGAAGAAGTTTGATCTTGGCTGTCTTGTTCCTGATATAGCTTGATTCAGAGTGAATTTTATGCAGAATATTCCTTCTCTGGCTGACACATTGCCTATTTCTAGCAGCTCTGGAGTCAAGATTCTGTTTCACGTCTCAGGAAATCTGTGTTGGGTTCCCCTGTGTGCAGAGCTTGGGTGCCGGTTCTTTGAAGATGTCCAAAAAACACTGAAAAAGCCCTGAGTTTATACCTTGCTCCAAGATGAGTTTTATAAGGGACCCAGTATAAAAGGGTCAACCCCTAGCCTTTCAGTGTGCATACCCTCCTTAGGAAAAAGCAGAGACCCACCAGGAAGACACTGGGAGAGCTAGGAGAAAGGTTTCATGTTAAAATACTGGCTGGTGACTCAGACTTGACCCAACTTCTCTGTTTCATCGTAAAATTTTTGGGGGTGATCTGGGCAAATGTAATTAACAACGATGACTTATGAAGCTGACTGTAGCACAGTAAGAGTAAATTCACAGATAGTTGTGAGGCAGTGAAAGAGGCCATGGAAGTGCCTGGCCAAAACTGTTCGTTCTTTGCTTTATGTTAAAGTATTAACCTTCCCTCAGCAGGATAGAGGCCTAAAGGGCATCTTTTATTCTCAGACAAATTCCTTTTCTCCCCTCAAAACAGCCTAGATGTAGCTGAAGCAACAGGAACAAAAGCTGAGGAACAAAAGGCTAAAGACTGCTGGAAAGCTGAGAGCTGCCTGAGCTAAAAAGGAAATGGTTATGAAGGATTAGAAGGAAATGTAGTAGCCCTCCTGGGCCTTCAGCTTAGCAGAGCAAACCATGACCAGCTCTTGTGGTGACCCTGAAAGAGAGGTTTGGAGGAAAGCAACAGCTCTAGGATTTTTGTTCTTATATCCAGCAAGATAAAGAACATTACATTAACTCATGACAATGTGAGAAAATGGAAGAACAAATATTGATTGGCTGTTTCTTTAAAGTGAGATATGAAATGAAACACATATCTCCAGAACAATCTCTGATAGATGAGATCAGAGAAAAGAAGAGGTGCCCCAGCTATACAATATTCATGGGAGTTAACTATCTGTGGATAATCCACATTACTCTTTTCATAGAGCTATGATCTGATGTTTCATTTTTCCACCACATTGTGTTTTTGGCAGGATCTTTTTATTAGCTTGTGTAAAAACCAAATTGTTTTGTAGCTTTAGGATGACACACTCAAACTCTTCTTTGGGATAATACTAAAAAATGAAGAGATAGAAAGAGACTTCAGTGAAGCACAGCCCTTATGTGTTGTTTTATTACAAGACATGTATCATAATCTTCCCACACATTTTTTATGCAAGAGATCTACGAGATGCTCAGCTTGGCGCTCCACAGTATGCCACCACCATCAAATAAATGACAGGAAATTGGCAGCATGCTGTGGATTTGCTTTCTGCAACTGAATGGAAAACACTGTTCGGTATGGACCTCCTGCCCTTCCCTCTCCACCCACTCCTGCCATGCCTTCATGTTTCCAAAGCAGCTCTCAGATTGAAGAAAGCCTCACTCCTTTATAGGTTCAGTATAATGTTTGCCAACGTACAACAAAAACTAGCCACTCTTGAGGTGTCACTTGGGACCCATACAGCCCCTCCTCCTCTCCCCAAGAATACTCCACAGAATATTTTATTTTTCTTATAAAGGGGAAAGCTGGAAGAGAAAATACTTCATTAGGAATTTCAAGAAGAATTACGGTGGGTGGGATGTGATCACTCCATCTGTGTTTTTGTTACAATTTCATCTGGAAACTAAGCAGTCCATTGCACATGCCACTATAAATGACAGTCTGTGCCCCAGGCTGTTAACCCCATAGAAAATTAATAATTACAGTTAACCATGCCAGTGCTCTCAAGTGGTCAACTCTGAGCCACACCTAATGCTTCTAGTGTAACTCCAGCCATACACCTTATACTCCTAAATATTCCACAGGCTACTAACAAGACATTTGCAGATGTAGTTCAGGAAGGCCTTGAATTGTGCACCTTTCTTGCTTTAAATGGAGACAAATACAAAGTGTGTTGCTAGTGCTATATCCTCCTATGCCTTCATCTCCAGGGTCAACCCTGCCTGCAAGCTGGAGGCAGCTGGCTGACGAACTGCTTCAGGCCATAGTCTGCATCCCATTAAAGTCAAAGGCAGCCAGCACATAGTCCTTTTGCACCTAAGGACCTTGAGGAACTCCAAAGTCAAAAGTCTGTCATAGTGCTCATACTGACCCTAGGCTGGACTGATTTCCTTGTGGATCAAGCTTACAAATGCACAGCGTGACTATAGATGTAAGCACCAACTCTGTACTTTTGCTGTCTTGTATTATTTGCTGGACTATATCTACACAGCCACAGAGAGTGGCCCTAGGCACACTCCAAGTTGCACAAGCATCTTGTCCACATTATTTACCTGATGAAGCAAAACATCCCCAAAGGGGTGTGGGTATTTCTCAAGAGAGAACTTAGTCTTTTCTTCTGCTCCCAGGGACCTTCCAGGATGATTCTACCTGCTGTTAGGTTGCAGTGCTGCATCACTCTCACAGTAAAAAAGTGATTCCTGGTGTTCAGACAGAACCTCCTGTGTTTTCATCTGTACCCATTGCCTCTTGTCCTGCCACAGGGTACCACTGAAAAGAACCTGTCTCCCTCTTCTTTACACCCTCCCTTCAGGTATTTATACACGTTGATGAGATGCCCCCTTGACCGTGCCCTGAGCTTTCTTTTATCCAGGCTGAACAGTCCCAGCTCTCTCAACCTTTCCTCACAGTAGAGATGCTCCAGTTCCTTAACCATCTTTGTGACCCTTTGTTGGACTCTCTCCAGTATGTCCACATCTGTCTTGTACTGAGGAGCCCAGAACTGGACACAGGACTCCAGGTGAGGCCTCACCAGTTCTGAGCAGAGGGGAAGGATCACTTCCCTCAGCCTACTGGCAACACTCCCCATAATGCAGCCCAGGATACTGTTCACCTTCATGGCCACAAGGGCACATTGCTGGCTTATGTTTAACTTGGTCTCCACCAGAACCCCAAGGTCCTTTTCTGAAAAACTGCTTTCCAGGCAGTCAGCCCCCAGCATATATCAGTGCATGAGGTTGCTCCTCCCCAGGAGGTGCAGGACTTTGCATTTCCCCTTGTTGAATTTCATGAGGTTCCTGTCAGCCCATTTCTCCAACCTGTCGAGGTCCCTCTGGATAGGAGCACAATCCTCCAGTGTATCAGCCACTCTTCCAGTCTTGTGTCATTAGCAAACTTGCTGAGGGTACACTCTTGTCCTATTGTCCAGATCATGAATTAAGATGTTAAACAGGATTAGACCCAGTATTGACCCCTGAACTAGTTGCTGGCTTCCGACTAGACTTCATGCCACTGGTCTCCATGCTCTGAAGCAGCTGGCATTCAGCCAGCTTTCAGTCCTCACAGTTTGTTCATCCAGTCTATACTCTATCAGCTTATCCATGAGGATGTTACGGGAGACAATGTTGAAAGTCTTACTGATATCAAGGTAGACAGTATCCACTGCTCTCCCTTCATCTACCAAGCCACTTGTTTCATCATAGAAGGTTATCAGGTTGGTGAAGTATGACTTCTCTTTTGTGCTGAATACTCCTGATGACTTTCCTGTTCTTCATGTGCCTGCAAATAGTTTCCAGGATTAGCTGCTCCATCACCTTCCCAGGGATCAAGATGAGGCTGACTGGTCTGTAGTTCCCTGGGTCCTCCTTGCCCTTTTTGAAGACAGGAGTGACGGTTCCTTTCTTCCAGTCCTCAGGCACCTCTCCCAGTCTCCATAATCATTCAAAGACTAGTGACAGTGACCCCGCAATGACATCAACAATCTTCCTCAGCACTCGGTGCATCTCATCAGGGCCCATGGACTTAAGTATGTCCAATTTGCTTAAGTATTCTCTAACCTGATCCTCTTCCACCAAGGGTAAGTCTTCCTTGCGCAGCTGGTCTCCAAGCCCTTAGATTTCTGAAGGTTGATCTTCCTAGTAAAGACCGAGCTGAAGAAAATATTCAGTACCTCATCCCATTTCCCAGTCCTGGGTTGCAAGGGCTCCTGACTCATTCAGCAGCAGAACCACGTTTTCCTTAGTCTTCCTTTTGCCTCTTATGTATTTATAGATGACCTTCTTTTTGCCGTTGACATACTTCACCACATTCAGCTCCAGTATCTGGGATGTACTGGGGATCCAATACTTAGGATGCCCAATCCTTGGGATTCCAAAGCTGGAAACAAGAGGCAGCATAGACTATATAGACCCCTGTTCAGGGGTACAGCATGGGCATGGGCTTTGCAGATTCTACTTGAAATGCATTGCAGAAGCATAAATAAGTGCTTCACACACATTGGCCTTCAACTTGGATAAAAGATCCCTAAACAAAATGAGGTGGATTTCAAATAAGGTCTTAAAGTAAAAATGTCATTTCAAACCTGAGCCCAATTCAGCAATGTCTTCCTGGGGGGTTATCCAATCTGGGACTGGATTTAGACCCAAACATTTGTGTATGTGCACTGTTTTCCCTCACAAGTAGTTCTTGGCAGCAAGGCATATAATTTCCAGCAGAGCTAACTGGGAAAGGAAGTACAATTAAGCCTGCAAAAGCTAGGCAAAAATCTAACCCTTATAGCAAAGAGCTGCTCAAAACAATCATAGTTTTTACAGTGGATAGAACTCATCAACATGTGCAAGGAGAAGCTTGAGGAAGGACAGATGTGAAGCCTGGATCTTAAGGCAAACGCAGGGGGCAAATTTTATCCCTACCAGATGGCCCTATGATTACACAACATTTCAGTACAGTGCTGGAGTTTGAGATTTTCTGTCTATGGTCTTGCAAGAAGTAGCATCAGATGAGTTTCAACAGAGTAAGTATGCACCATTGACTTTTATTCAGTTTTATTTAATAGACTCTTCCAATGCACTTTTTAAAATGTACTTCTGTTTTATGACTGTTACTTTCTCATAGTCTCCTCCTTAATCTCTTTCCTCCTAGATCTTTAATTGTGTAGAAGAACCACTGTGATGTATTTAACTTTCATATAATTTCCCTGTTTGGCAATAATACCTCCAATTAACTACTGTTCTCATTAACCAATTTAGTCATTTATAATCAAGGGCAATGGCTTTAACAGTTCTAATAATATGCCTTGTTAATAATGTCTTAATGAGGATTATCCTTATACTGCTCTCAGAAGGTTCTCTTTTTCCCTAAAATGAGAAAAGGCATATTAATGCAAAATAACCTTCTACCTCCTGGCTAAGTGTTTTGTTGGAATGAAAAGAAAATATGGAAAAGTACTGTAGATTTTTAACCTCCATAGGCTACCATTTAGAAATTCAGTGATTTGCAGTAGGAGTACGTGATGCACTACTCCATAAATCAGTTCTGGCCTCAGCCCTCTTTCTTACTTGCTATAATTAGACACCAAGAAGCTCCTTCTTTATAACCTCAGCTGCATTGGGGTGTAGGCATGCTGATCAGTTTCATTGGATGTAGCAAAGAGTTAATTGACTTAGGAAAAGAAGTAAAATCGAAATGAAAATATTTAGTCAAGTTTTTACCAAATTAAACTGAAGGACCAAATCTAAGAGAATCTTCTCCTGTAAAATTATCTAAGGAAACACAATAAAACTGCAATGACTGAATATATGTTCTGCTAGCAGTAGCATTGAAAATTTAACGTCTAGACCAGGCAGCTAATGAGACAGGTCTACTAATGATCAACAAAAAGAATCTGGCATCGTCATGTTAAAAATAGAAGCTTACACATATACAGGTAAAACAGAGATGCTGCAAAAGAAAGCTTGCATTCAAAATAAAAGGAAACAGAAGTATAAATCAATGCACGGTCAGGCAACCCCTGGAAGTTTAAATGTTAGAGGAAGAAGCATTTGGTGAAAGACAGCTCCATAATGCATCTGAACTGATACGGAACTGAATGCATCTCTCACTTTATATTTTTGCCAAAACAGAAGGCACCCACAGACTGGTCTGATAGTCTCTGGGGGATATAAATCTTTTCACTATCATCACCTGTGCAATGCACATTTTGCTATGCTGCACTCTGTTCACATAAAGATGCACTGACTTCTGATGAGCACTATATCTTAAAACGAAATTATAAATGCTTTAATTCCTCCATCTTCCAGCATGTTATTCAGATGTCTCTGTATTCCCCATTTCAGCACTGATAAGGTTTGAATCTTGCTTTCAGTGATCAGTTAGGATTTTAAGGCATACTTAGGTGAGGAAAATAGTTGAAACTCAGTTCTAAGCACTGGAGACAAGGCGCTTGATATGATAAGCACCTGTGAAGAGATGGGGAGAAATTTGTATTCAGAAGTCAGCATTATTTACCAGCATCTGGAAATGTTGGTTTGCCATATTCACTTCTTTTCTGCCCAATACTTTATTTTTAATGAGTGGAAATTGGGAAGGTAAAAAGAGCAATATCCCAGCAATGCTTCTGTTTCAGATAAGCCATTGCAGCTACAGCTATGAAGTGTTCAAATAATTCAGTTTGGGATTTAGCATGCTGTAAGAGTGGTAAATGTCACACCGATTTTCAATATTTTGCAGAGATGTCAGATCAAGGCCTGTTCAGCCTACACATCTGACCACACCCTTAATCTATGTTCTTGATCAAGCACAAGAGTTGGAAGTAGCCTTAGCATTAATGTGTATAAGAAGAGAATTCTCTAACACACAAATAAATTTCATTAGTTTCCATTATTCCCTGGAAGGTTGAACAAATGAACAAATGAACATGGATGAAACAAATGAACATGAACAAATACACATGGATGAAAACTTGGCTGCACTAAACCAACCAGGCATTTTCCTATTGACTTCATTGGAGGCACTATTTAACCTGATGGCTTACAAGAAGGTAGATTTTACTCTCCCTTGAGGAGTCACTGTCTTTATGGTGGGGCAGATGGCATACTTTAGATAGCAATTCTGAGGAAGCTCATGCAAGTGGTGAGAACTCACTTAACAAATTTTGATGGACTCTGAGGCCGTATGAGAAGGTAGTTAAATAAATTCACAGAATAGTTTCAAAAAAAATGCAATGTTTCTGCTCTCTTCCTGGGGCTTTGAAACAATGTAAAACATCTGATTTGCTACTGAATTTAACAATGAGGGCCTTGCCCTTGACTGGGTACAAACTACTTCTAAATCAGTGGCATGCCAGTTCAATTCCATCAGTTATTTATTTTTTTTTGCCTGGAAGAATTTAAAGCTAAACTTAATTAAGCTACTGACATTGTGCGAGGGCATACAGCAAACTGTTTAAAATATGAGCCTTATGTGACTTGGCTCTCGATATCAATCCTATTTTGAATTCCTAAGTTATCGTTTTTTAAAAGCATGTCTTATAGACTGTAGTTTTTCCTGTGGTTCGTGTTTGTCATATTTTGCACAGATCTATGCTGTCTTTGACACTGAAAGACATGAATTTTCCTATGGAATGTTATATGCACTCAGCTGGCTCTTGATTACAATTTGTTTCGCCCCAGTTGAAAGTACTTGGGGTGTATATCCTTCAGAGACAGACAACTTCACTTTTTCTTTTTATTGAGAAAAGCAAGCTGAAGATAGAGCGGAAGAACTGGGGATGGAGCCATGCAGCACCTGGTCTAACATTTTTCAGTGCTTACGTCACTGTTAATGGACACTGATATTTTTCTTCCTGTGTTTGCAGGACTGGCTTGACTATGACATAAATAGAGATAAGAGAAGCCACAGAGAAACACAAATGGAAAGAAGCACAGCTGAAGGATGGGGATTAATATACCAGGTTCATGACATGTTGGTAATAATATGCACAAAACAGTCATAAACCAGGACACTGGCCAAGTAGAAACCATGACTTCCTCATTCCAAACTCTTCCTGTTAACCAATACATAGTTTTATGTCACCAGCAGACTTGGCCAGCTTTGGAAAATGGAACTAGTAGTACATTTTTTCATATCTTCTAGCCAAAATCTTGGCCCTGTTAAACTTCAGTGGATGCAAACCACTGGGGTTTCAGTGCTACTGAACTATTCCACTCCAATCATTTAACTTCTTTGAAAGCCTACAATTCACCCAAAATTGGAATTGGTTTTCTCATTGATATAGTGATATCTTAGAGGTGCAGAGTAGATTTGCCATTCGATTATCCCCTGGACAGTAAACCACATTGAACTAATAAATAAAAATAAATGCAACTGGCAGAGGAGGCTGAAAGTTTTAAAACTGGTCATACTGTCACATTAAATCCCTAGCTGGAAATTAAAAATAACCATATTCTGTTCAAAGCATATGAACAGCATATGAATGAGGAAAATGTTCATTTACACAACTCAGACTGGTTTGATTCAAGAAACAGCCAACCAGCTGGCCAACTTGCAAGATGGATTACTTCTTCACACACTACAGTCAAAGTCTAGACAGATCTCCGCCATTTCATGGTACATAGTTATTTCAGACTTCAGTTTATAATCATTAGCTTTTTAGACACAGTTATGGTAACCCATTTAGCATCAGCCTGGACGTAGTACCTGAATACCTTCATCTACTTCTTCTGAAGGGCAATGGCACTAGAAAAGATCTTACCATCTCTACACTAAAAATACTCCTTAGCCTAGGTCTGTGCTAAACATTGGCACTCTTCGCCTCGAGATCCATCTTCATCTGTTGAGGTAGTATCACAGTTCTTGTCTCCTGGGCCAGTTATTACTTCTTCCAACTTGTAATGGAAAACTGGCAAACCATAGCAGAAGCTAAAAGGCTTCAGAGCCCTCTAGAAAAAAGGCAAAGACCTGAGGAACAGATTTAGGAAATGTTACACAAATTAAAGATTAAAAGAAAAGGCTGGCCTGTTGACATTGCCATGGATACTCAATATCTGTTGGGATCTGGCTCTGTGCTTTTGCTTATGAACGATAAGCCCAGGACCACCCTCCCCTTGAGTCAGCAATAATGTAAAAGTAACTGAACATCCTGCAAGGAAATGTCTGTCATGTTCTTGTATTTCACTGGTTCAATATCCTGATGTTATTAAAATTTCTTCCAACCTTCTTGCTATTAGGCGGTGCACTATTTGATCAGTTATGAAACATGGAGCGGGCTCTTAGGTTATAGAGTTTCCTTCTGATACAGAATTACACGGTAGGCTGATTCAACCTGCATATGAAAGCAAAAATAAGACTTTCTTTGGCTCCTTTCTCATTTTCCTATTTTGATTTCTTCATATTCTTTACCCAAAACTGTCATAGACTAGTAACATTCCGTGACTTTATTTCACACATACTTAGCAATGGCATCTATGACTTACCTCTGGTAGCAGTCTGCCTATGTGAAGGTATGCAATATATCTTGGGCTCAGACAAAACGTCCTTTTCCTCCTTTTACGGGTTATCCTTGTACATTTTTGGCTAACTGCATTACCAATTTTTCCACTACTCTTCTTCTGTAGCTTTTTCCACCATGACTTCTAGAGATAGGAGACTAGCAAGATGAATGACTGCTTTTACAATACATTACCTGGAAAAATAAGCATAAGAATTTGCTTTGACATGCACATACTTATAATTGTCTTCAGTACTCTCAAGGCGCATCAGTGTATCATCTTTTCTAATTTCCTTTTAATCCTCCACAGCAATAACCTCCCTCTTTACAGAACTCTATAAAGAGCTGGTGCTGAGTGTCTCCCTGGTATCCCTGGATATCAGGACGCTTGATGCATACTCCCCAGCAGAAACAAAATCATGCCCAGACTCAGTCCTAGAATGTATAATTTTTAGACCAATACATTAATACATTTGAATAATAGACACCTCACGTCTGTTTTTAATGATGGTTGTGATGTCTCCCCCAGCTGATGGCATGAAAATGGGCTGGACACTACAAGAAGAAAAAGAAAGCCAACCACTCTGTTAGAATCTCGATTTACATCACACCAGACATGTTCATTACATTTTATACTATGCCATGAACATAGAATTACGTGTTTCTTTCTGTTCTGCGTAAAATCCTGTGAGAAGCCAGTGTGGGCCAGAGAATGGTCTCAATAAACAAGCGTGCATAGCAAAGAATAGCCAACTCATTTGCAGAAAAAGAGGCTTCAGGAGGTATAGCTACATGACAGAGATGACATGCCTTATTGCTCTTGACTCTATTGTCCTTAGCTTTCTTAAGTGGAGTCCCTTTTTACCTCTCTTTGCCCCTGTTTTTGCAGAACTTGCTTGTTATGGCAAACAAATCAATTCTGATAACAACCAGAATCAAGCAACCAATTTAGAGGCTTATTTACCAGGAAGATTTCTCTCAGTAAAAACAATTAGAGCTGTTGCCATAAATCCATTGCTGGCAGATACTACTGCTTTGATGACATCTATCAGCCACTGCAGTCCCATTCATTCTTTGCTGGACAAGGTCCTCAGCAGACCCTCTGTCACACATGAATAAACTCTTTCTGTTATGCCAGCAAGCAGGATTGATCAGCAATGCAAGGGCTGAGATGCACTAGCTGTATCCTGAGCTTGCCACTGGGTCTGGCAAGTCCTCCTTCCTGGTGCTTGCTCAGGGCTGCATGTTTCATTTCACATCTTTGGTGGGTAGCATTCATCTTACCAAAAGTAACTGTAGCTGCCTAAAAATTAGGTTTAGACTAAACTAATCAACTACGTTGACTCTGTAGGTCATGGAGAGAAACAGGTCTCTACCAAACACTGATGCTCTCCACCTGCCTCAGGACTGAAAGAATCCTTTCTTCACAGGCTTCAGTCTCTCTTCAGTTGAACAGAGAAGTGTCATGAACTGATTGGGCAAGAATTTTAAAATACTGATGCAGGCTGTGCTAGGCAATATAATACCACTATATTTATTGGTTTTTAGTTTTCTATGCAAAAAAACAGGAATTGGAACCACCCTATGTGTTACAGTGATGTCCAATATATATAACAACATAGTGACAGAGCTGTATCATTATGTGACACAGTGACAGAGTGTTATAGCTACTATATGGAAAACCAATATGTATGGCTGAGGTATCACAAATATGCATCCATGTCCATCCATATGACATGGCCATAGCTGATTTTGCTTACGTTATGATTTAGCTGATTATCTAGCAACAACTCTGCTAGCCTTTACAGAGGACTTCTTTCCCCTTTTCCAAATATGGCTGCTTAAACTGTGACTAGGAAACTGTTAAAGGCTCCCTGTACCAGAGAATACACTGAAATTATGAGCCTTGGACCTACATTTTCCTGGCTTTTATATTCTTCCACTAATTCAACCTTTTCCCAGTTCCCCTCTTCTGCACTGTTTTTCTGAGTCTTTATGTTCTTCTCTTCCCCTTATTCCCTTTAGATTACCTGTCAGTGTAAAAATGTAACAGCACGGTAACCATCTCTCATGTTTTTAATGACAGCTCATAATTGCTGACAAGAAAGGGAAGCAAACCATGTGAAAATGTGTATGCATAAAATTGTCATAATGTCATACACAATGCTGAGATCAGTAATGAGGAGGTTGGGCCTTAGTTAAGATGCGTAGATAGCAAGTATACACCAGGAAGAAGAGGCAGAATAGAAAAGTGAAACAAAATAGTGGCTGTGGAAAGCTAAATGAGTATAATAAGGAAAGCTATGTTAGAGTCAGATGGTATATCTATATCACCCTTTGGGTGCCAGTCTTTGGATGACAGAGAGAGCAAGGCAAATAACTTTGGGAACAACAGGCAATAAATGACATTTGTGGCACTTAGGTGGTGCCACTGCACTATTATTCTGCAGGAGAGGTGGGGACTCCCCAGAGAGACACTGCCTTCCTTGCTGTAATCACTGCTTCCTGAAAAGAGAAAATGTTGGGCTGCTTCTATGAACACAACCACAAAACTCTTTCACAAACCAGGTTCCTGGGACCACGGGTCGCACAAGCTTATGAACCTGTTGGTTCACCAATGATAATTTCTTAATTTATTTTTGCACATGTTTCTCAGCCCATGCTATTTAACTGAGGCAACAGACCAAACATTTCAGAGGCCTCTCCTTACCTGGAGGAGGAAAAGGTGCCAAATTCTGCCAAGGATCATGGTGAATGCAGCAAGAGAGGGATTTTATGAGAGAGAGTTGGAGGTGTTTTATGGTTTGTTTATTTCTGGAGCAATGTCTACAGCTCCTGCCTCCATTGGTACCTTCTAGCAACACAGCAGTGTTCACTGTTTAGACAGAAACATCATGAAATCAGTGCTGTAATACAGTTCATTACTGGGTTCATGGATGAACGGGTGCAACCGCAGTCCATCTCAGCTATAAAATGTGGCTTCAAAAAAGGCCGGCTTTGCTAAGGACTTGGCAGTCAGTTCATTTAGACAGTACCTTTCCTTATCCACCACTCCTAATAAGGGGCTTTTAGACTAAAGAAGGCGAAAGCTGAAGCAGTGAAGTTGAGAAGAATTCACCTTTTTATATTCCTATGAGAAAAAAATTGGTTGCACTAACAGTATATTCAGGTTTAAGCCATGACAGTCAAACCCAAAAGAAGCCCAGTGTGCAATGCTGAGTATCCAGTACTTACTTATCCCAAATTATATGCAGTAGAAAACCTGGTCATGTCTCCTGAGGTTTGCAGCTAAGTGGTTCCAATAATTGGAGTTGCACTTGGCCAGCTGCCGTTTAAGTCTGGCTCCCCCAATTACAGAGACCTGCCTGTGTTCCCCAAGGCAATTGCCTCATTAGGATGTCCATGTTCATTTCGGCAGAACCCATCAGACTTTTTGCATTCAAGGTTACCTAGCACACGTACTCCTCAGAAACACCAAGTGATTCCTATGTCAACATAGATATTAGTTAGAATGTATTAACTTTGATTGGATAACTGGGGCAGGGGGAGTGGGAGGTGTGGGCAAAGGGAGATGACAAGAAACTGATAAACTGCTCATGGTCTATTCTACAAACATCAAAGACGGTGAGGTTTTGGGGTTTTTTGTGTTAGATGTCTCTTTTTTTCCTTTCTAAGGAAGGATGAGCATTGTGAGAAGGGAGAGAGATGAACTGCCCAGGTGTGTTTTGGAGTTCAGAGGAGACAAGGAAGTGCCACATCTGAATTCTAATATGCCTTTTGCACAGTAGAGGAGCTGTCGTGCAAATCTTCTTCAGTGGTCTGTTTGTGGGCATGTGCAGGGCAGAGTCCAGCTTTCCACAGTCCCTTTCAGTCTACCTTTTAAAACGGCTTGCAGACAGCAGTGAGGCTTCACAGGCAAATGACCTCCTTTCACAGGCAGATGTGTGTCCTGGCTGATTTGCTTTTATAGTAATTCTATAATGTGAAAACATATAAAATACCAATCTTAAACACAGCTTGCATTTCCCTTCTTTCTGACCTGATTCTGATCTCAGTAAATCATGTCAGTGGCTGATTAATCCTGGGCTTCACTTCTGGAACACAAACCAGTACTTATGCAATATTTTCCTTATTATAGTATAGTTTGAGGTACTGGGGTAGGAGAAAGCCATTTTCTTTCTGGGATCTGAATGAGATGGCCAATAGCCGTAGGGCTGCATTACAGATAGGTTGATGGCACAGCTGAGACAATAAGCTGAACTGAATAAGCTAAGGAATAAGTGCTTCTTGTGCTGGGAATGGAAGCTAATACTAAGTGTTCAGGATGAGGAAATGACTGAGTTTCATAGCTCCTTCTGCAGAACTGTGCATCTCACCAGCTTCCTACTACCGAATACTCTGGCTGGTGCATAAGGTACTGAGATGACTTTCAAACATGCATTTCTTTGCTCCAGTGTTTTCCATACTTAGTGCCTATTCTCAGAAATATCCCATTTACATTCTCTTTGCTGTAAGTGCCCCTAGTGACTTGACATTTGGGAATAAGCAGCTTATGCGGCCTAAGATGTCAGTTAATTTTAGCAGTGGCAAGGTTAGCGATGGCAGTCCTCCCCACACAAAAATATGGGTGGCATGCTCATAAATCCAAATGTTAGTGGTTTGAAAAGGCCGACAGCTTCTCCCCGTCTTTTATCAAAAAGAAAAAGAGGTAATTTCAATATGAAAAAAGGCATCTGCATACATTTACTATGTGAGCTTACTGGCATGTATCCCTGCCAACACTGCCAGTTTTATTAGTATCTTGGTCAAATACTCAAATCTGGCATATTTTACTGTTTCATGCCCTTTGTCTTCTAATACTGTTGCTATGTCTAGAGTTCACTCCCAAGGCAAAAATAACCTATTGCACATTTCAGAGCACTGCCTTCAGCGTAGCCTGGTTTGTGTCAAGCAGAATTTCACCTGGGGGAGAAAAGGAGGAAAAAAGTAACCCCTTGTAGTCCTGAGGTTTTAGCTCACTGGCGCTGGATTGATCTTGTGGTGTAGTGTTTATGGGCATCATCCCCACACAGAGCTGGGGGTCTAGAGAAAGTAGCCACAGTGAGGCTCTGCCCTCAGGGAGAGCTGTACCCACATCCACCTCTCACACCAGAATCACAGCTGCAGAAGGTAAATCATAAGCCGTCATCATGATAGTCTTGGTGGCCTGCAGCATGGACAGCCTGCCTCTCACCCCCATGACAGGACAGGCACAGTACACCTTGCTGGAGGGTGCTACTGCAAAGGGAGAAAGAGAAGAGGACACCCTTTACCTACCTTGAGTTATTCTGTGTTTGACTATCTGCAGAAAAGATGTAGTTTACTGAATCCTGGGACTGAAGAAGCCTGGTTTCTACAGGTTGATGTCTTGAGGCTGCTTGATATTACTTTATAGAAAGGTACAAGTTTTGGCTGAAATTCTGTGTGGAGCTGGGACAGGTGTAAGGCCAGGAGGCTTTGCTCTGTGGGGTTCCCACTGCACTCACCATCAGGGTGTTTGCAGCAAGGTTCCCGGTCTTCCTCCCTTGTTGTCTTCCAGACCCTCATCTTTCTTTCAAGTTTGGGTGATATCACACACCTGGTTCAAAAATTACTGTGGGGAGAGATAAACAAGCGTGTATGCACAGAAGCACAATTTTTATAGGCCGCTGTGTGTCTGCATCAGCTGGATAGTTATTCCAATAGAAAATCTATAAACTTCAAATACAGAAGTCTGAACAAAATAAAAAACCTCCTGCCTGGAAGTGACCTTTTTGTTATTCTGAATCTCTCTGGCAAATCTGGCAGCAGGTCACACTTGTATCATTGCTCAGTGCAGCCCTGTCCTTCTTGTCCCTGCACCAGACAAGTATTCCCAGAGCTGGCTGAACCATTCAGTCCTCCTTACCAGATTCCAAATTGTGAGCGGCACCCTTTTCCGCTCTTATTAACATAAACCTTGTTTCAGCTCTCCACGTGCCCCAAAGTAGAGGTCAGGCCTGGAAAGAAAAATCATCTAGACCCACCTTGTTGGTGTTGTTATTTATGATGCTTTGAGTTCAAACACCATTTGAATACACTTTAGGGTGCTTTACTTTACCTCATAACACAGAGAACTGTGCAAATCTGGGCACGTGGGGAGAAGATTTACTATTCTTGCAAAGTCTGTCGCAGCTACTTTGCTAGCCCATTACTGCATTTGCAGAGTGGGCTGCTCCCACTGACTTCACTGGTGCAGTGGCTGAAACAGGTTAGCTCTTGTCACTGTTTCAGGGTTCAACGGAAACCAGTAATTCTCAGTAAGCCTAGGTATTTCAGAGCTAGAAAAATAAAAGGCTGACAGTATGTTTTACACTGTTGGAGCAAGAGAGAAGGAGTGAGACACTGGTTTCATAAGTTTAGAACATAGTAAGTGGCAATATTAAAATATAAATTTTCTTGAGTCTCCTTTAAGATCACCCATTGTTGAGCAAAGCTCTCATTAAAGCTAGGTACAAAAGTGCAAACTCTGGCCAGAGTGATAGCTTTAAAAGTGGATTTTGCAGCTTCTGTTAAATTTCACTGCATTTTTAAGCTGTCTATACTGCTGATAACCAGGGCTTACTTTGTGCTGCGGGTGGAGGATAGAATAAGCTAAGGTGTACTTTTTTTGTAGAATTCTCTACATTTCAAACATTACATTCGTCATTAAAATGAAAAAGGCTTATTTTCCTAAATAACTGCAATTGCAACAGAAATATAGGAGATTTTTATTCCCCCTTCCCCCTAATGTTTCTGCTCTCTTTTTTGAGATACCAGAGGTTATTTCTGGTGACTAGAAGAACCTAGGACACTGCCAGCTTTGAGATAAATCAAGCTTTGATGTATTACAGCCATGTCCTCCAAGTACTGGAGCACAGACTGAAAGGATCAGCCTTTGGAGGAAAAACAGTTCTATAATCCTAGGTACTGGGTGCCCAAATTTGGCTCTGATTTACATTTCTGTTGGGGAGCCACAATTGACCTCCTCTCTTTTCACTTATATAGCCAAGCGGAGCTCTGATAGTTAATCTAAAACTCCCAAATATTACATCAGATTTGGAAGTGATGAGCCAAATCAGCTCTCCTTATGGTTTCTGGTTTTAGCTTAACCTCAAAGTGATAGGATAGGGTTGCAGGTGACAGAGTTTCCCTTTATTCTGGGTATGGCCCAGGCTGTAGACCAGACTTCCCTGTGTGCTTCAAATAGAGGGGAAATCAACATGATTATTTGACCCCTGAGACTTGGTATAAAGTTACCAGAGCAGAATATCAGGTTTCTGAGGGATTGCCATTATGGCGCACTATTGCCAACTGCAGTAGAATGGAGGGACATGCACAGACTCGAAAGTCTGGCAGGCTTTACTGCTAGATTTTATTTTGAAAATTTCTCAAAGTCTCTCCTTATAAACAAGAGACATACTGTATGATTTGAAATAAAATGTCTCAGTCAGAAAGGCAATGACATCCCAAGTACTCCTCTCACCTGTTCACCTTACTAGATTGGTAGTCTGTTCTTGTGGTACTAGGAATCATTTCACTGACACTATTGTTATTCCTGGGCACAGTTCCTACAGTGACATCTGTGACTTTGCAAAACCAACGGATGAAACAACCAATGAGTTTCTTCATTCCTCCAACAAGATGAATAGCTGAACATAAGGTACTTCTCCTCATGCTACATTTGAATGTTTTTTAAATTCCACTGCAGTCTGAAAATAATAATGAAAACAAAAATCTTCATTTCATAAATGATTTGCCTACCCAATCCCACTGGTTTACGTACAACTTTAACTGGGTACATGAAAATTCATTGGCATGTTGCTTTCTTTTTCTAAGATTTATACTGGCAAGAAAATTCATATTGGACAGGGAAAGCAACACCATTTACAATCAGCTTTAAATTGTTGCTGCTTGGTGCTGAATTTGGGTTCATTCTCATTATAACCTATTGGAGGGGAAGCAAGAGAATAAATACCAAGGGCCAATTTTTTCCACTAGAACTCCAAAAAGTCACAAATAGCCACACAGTCCTCTGCAAACATGGAGTGTCCCATTGCCTGCACAAACACTCGCAGATACCCTGAACATATTTTTGCAAAATGACTCGTGGTTGCCTTGAAAAGATAAATGCAATTGGCAAGATTGTGCTGATATTTCTAACCAATGAAATTTTTCCAAACACAGAACAATCACCTGTGCTCCTTAGGTATGAAACCCAGCAAGTCTGAAGTTGTAATTGTTAGTTATTTCTTAATGAACAAAGAATCACTTTTTGTAACAAAGTCATTTCTTTTCTTTTTTTTTTTTTTTAATGTATTTCTCTCACCACCACCAAAGAGCGCTGTAATACTTTTAAAAAACAAATTACTTCTGGGAGGAGAACAAGCGTAAGTAATTTCAGCCCAAAGGGTAATTTTGCCAGAAAGTTTTATGCAGCTGAATAGAAGGTTTTAGCATGAGAGTGTTTTCTCAGTCATAACTATAATGCCATGTTATAATGAATGTTAGAAGTCAATCCTTCATTACCTAGCAAACAACAGAAGCAAAATAGAAACCCAGTAGGTGATTTGGATTTAAGACACAGTGACAATATGTTTCCATCAGTCCAATTTAGTTTTCTTTTACTATCAGGTCATTATCTTCTGAATGCAAATCTGGAGAATGCCTCCACAACCACTCTTTGGGAATATTTGGAAGTGCATTAGGAGACATCTAGATGTTTCTATCTGTTGCAGTAAAGAGCATTAATCACTAATCCCTATACGAAAGTATCTGACGATGGCGTACTTAGATTCTTCTTCCTAAGAGACAAAAGGAGGAAAATGGCTGTTCTGTTCTTAGGAATGTGCAGAGAGCCACAAAGGTCTTTTTATAATTCATAACTACATAATGGAAGGCAGCAAGTGAAGAAAAACAAAGTGTTTTATTTATCACGTAGAAAGAGCATTACTTTCCAGAAAACCATTTTAATTTTCTTCATTACCCCAGAGAAGCTTATGTTCCTCTGCTTTTTATTTCCTACAGGCTAGTCTGTGCTGTTTAGTCTGTTTTTGTGGACCACTTTATAGACGCAACGGACACAATCAAATACTGCTTTTTAGATTTGATCCCGTGAGGAGAAACACTCTCCTTTAGGAAGTGATGTGAGAGTGGGAATAAGGTAGCCATTACCTCCTCATTAACATTGTCCCATGTTGCACATACTGCCAGGGCAATGGCCCAGGCAACGAGAGACCCTCCATTGCTATCACAGTAACGCTGAGCTCTGAGTTCCCACTGGCCTTCTGGGAATGGAAAGTGTCCACAAATTGCAAGAGAACTGCCCTGGCAGGTCTCGTGTCCAAAGATCATCCCTACAAAGGACTGCCTGTGTGTTTGCTGATTGCTACTCCCTTACAGACCTCAAGAAGCTCTAAGCCTGGAAGAAACCAACAAATTTTACCACCACTGAGAAAGACTTGTGTTGTAATATAGATATTGAAAGTAGAGATAAAACTGTAAAATACCACTTTTCATGACAAAGATGATCAGGACAAATGTCAGGGGATCTAATAGATTACAACATTGAAACCTCAAAGTTACCTTTCTTTTTTTAAGCAGAATTGCAGGCTTCTTTTGCTAAAATATACAGCAACTCTATGTCTTTATGGACTGACTTAATAAAAGAGATAAGCAAATCTGGAAGACAAACAGGAATTTTTGCACAATGGTATGTGTAATATTAGCTATGCAATCGTATGTGACTGTAGGCATGTATCTCTCTAGCCTGCATAGTTAAAATGATTCTCTGATCTGCTGAGCGAGCCTTTTCAGTCACTAAATAGCCCTTTTTTTCCAAACCATTTTCCATCTGAGTCACTTCAGAAATTCAGATCAATGTTCTGTAGTAAAGACTGGCATTTCTTAACAGTTTTAAGTGCACTTGATAGTAATCCAAAACATGATCCAATACTAAAGCTATATTTAGTGGACAGTGTTGAACTATGGCAAAGACACTGGAGGTAAAAGCAGATTCCGACTAAGTGTTTACAGATCGGCTTCTAAACTGACCTTTACTTAGCTGAACTGTAGCCTGAGACACAGATTTTAGCAACATTTAAGTATCATTTACAAGCACAGACAAGTCAGTTACCTTTCAACAGGGACTGGCCAACATACAGTTTATAGCAAAACCTATTCTTCAGGCCATGGTCTCATACGTTTTCAATGGGTTTACAATAGAGCACTTGGGATTTACAATGCACCATTCAGAGTAAGCCTTGAAGAAAAGTGGTGCCAGCCTATAGTAGGACCTAAGAACTGCCTGTACATGATCTGGGCATTCATCAAATCACCTTGAAATTAGCTATTTGGAAAGGTGGCTCAGGAACGAGTAAGTCTGAAAACCATTGAATTCTGAGCCAAAAAAGAATATTTGTGCATGAATTCAACTACAAAGCTAACCATCTCAGTCTTCTGTACCAAAATAACTGCTGGGAGATCACTATGTTAATGAAACATTGTTCAGGAAGTGTTCGTGAGGAGTAAAAGGAAATATGAGTAAATGGGGAAAAAATATGGCTGTAAACAAAAAATTTCTCCCTCATCCTTTTTACTGCATCTACAGTTCTGGGGTTTTTTTTCTATTCTGCAGTTTTCCTGCACCATTTTCTTCAAACAGCTCTTCCTTTAGCCCCATCCAGCCTTTTCCTTCTGTGCAAGCTTAGGAGATGGTTTAGCTAAGTGGCAATGGGAAAGGACCTCAGAATTTTTAGGTGCAGAAGGTGGGGAAAGGATAAGAAAAGAAGAGGGTGAGAGACCTGTATTTCCATCTCTTTTCACTGCAGGCCTGCTACAGACTCCCTGCCTGGCCCTTAGGCATCAGGGAGGTTTTGCTGTTTAAAAAAAGAAGGCAGAACTCGGAGCATGTTGAGTACCAAGTTTAGTCTAGTGAGGGAGCAAGAAAGGACTTCAAAACTGCTGGTCGCTCTGTGAGCAGCAGTTGGGAACAGGAAGAGCTTGGATGTACTTACTATGGATGATTACGTCCACTCCCAGCACAGAGTCTTCTAAGAAAAGCCAGAGTGAGTGCTAAGCTGGTGCTGTGTTATAGTTTGGCAAGAGATCAAGACCAAGAAAAAAGCAAAATAAAGAAACCTGAAATCCAAATCAAAGGAGATCTATTAGGTGACTGCAAATTTCACCGCAAGTTTACTTTAATTAGTTGGTTTCATTAACATGGTAATCAGATCTTTAAAAATTAAGCAATACAGAAAATGACTGAACGCTTTTCTAAAGCATTTCTACATTTTCTACAGCATTTTCCAAGCTTTAATTCATTAATCCTTGCAAGATACCTGCAAGTCAGGTGTCATTGTGTTTTATATAATAGAGGAAAGTAAGATTCTGAAACAAAAGCAAGAGGGACAGTTTTCAGAGTCACAAAAGCATCCAGCTCACCAGGTGGAATTCAGGCATCTGCATGCACGACTGCTGACTTTTTGGCAAGTGTCCCCCCAGCCATCCCAAGACATCAAAGCTAGAATCAGGGTAAGATCCAAAGAAACAACAGAGCTTTGCAAAATCTTCACAGAGGATAACTTAAGGACTTGCCCTAATTGCAAGAGGAAAAATATACCTTCAAGTCAGTGGCAAGTCCCACACATACTGCCACATATGAATTTGCATGGCTGCTTCTTTGAAAACTGAACCCTAAAATCCTTGCTCAAGACTAGACTAGGTCTGGAGTTCATCTCTGGTAACTTTCGCTACCTAGGCTGGTGGCCTAGCCTTCCTCCACAGTCCACCTGGAGCATAAACACGTCCAAAAGAGCGGTTCATTTCATCTTGACACAGGAGCTGAAGACACATTTTTTCCCATCGACCAGAGTGCCAGAGCCCTTTATAGCGTGCATCTACCTCTCAGGTTGCTGAAAGCAGGGAGATGGGTTTGACCCTTAGACAAACTTAGTCATTTCTCATCACGATTTTCCCAGTTCCCTAAAATTTCTTCATCTCTCTCTCTGCCCTTTGTCCTTAAAGTCTAGCATAAATCTTCATGCAATTTCTTGTTATTTTCCACCACTCCTTCCACTATTAAGTCTTTACAATAGGAGAGGGGGTTTTTTTTAGAAGATAATGCTACATCTGAACAGAATTTTATTTTAAATTCTATGCAGCTACCACAGTGTAAACACACTTCAGTAGAGTCCAGGGCACAGCCCACTGTTATGCAACTCTCATTAAGACATGAATCTAGCCATGGCTTGATGGGACTCATAGACTGACAAAATGAGATCAGTTCACTGTAATGTGCTATTAAGGAAAAAAACACCTGTTATTAAGCCTTATCTTAAATATTATGTTTTAGTTCAGTGATGAAAACTTGCTTAAGGAAGTCATCTACCAGTAGCCACTGTTATTGCTTGACCAAAAAAAGTCTTAGCTCACACTACTCTGGTCTGGGTTGGAGAGAGAAGATGCTCTCTCAAGGCTCAACTTGATAAATTATAGAATTAGTCTCATGCAAATGCCTAAGAAACATCTGCATGTATATTCCAGGGATTTGTTTCGATGCTTTTAGTGCCTTCCGCCTATGCAACTTACAGAGCCAGAAGCAGCACAGAGCTGAAAGATGACAGGAGAAGATCTATAATCTTTTCACTGTAGAGACAGTGAAATAAAGAAGCTTGAAGGAACAGTATGAACTGATCCAAGTGTTCTCTTTTATTAGAAAGCAAAGAGGAGGGAAACTCTTTGCGAGGCCTGGAAGTCATGAGGATTGGCTCTGCTGATCCAGGGAGAAATCAGCTGGCAAACGGAGATGCTTTGCAGACTTTCCCTCAGGCAGCGCCAACCTCCAGGGAAGGGCAGCCGGCCCTCACCGCACCCTGACACCCCCAGCTCTGCAGCCTCTCCCCATCTCTCCCCGTCAAAGGCAAAAGAGCTGTGGAGGCACCCACAGACACGGAGCCAAACCAATGCCAGTACACAAATTCAGCCCCCTGCGCAGGCCAAACGCAATGCCCTCTGCTTCAACACAGGGACTCAGCCTAAACTGGGACCAGCATAAGGCAAGATAGTGTCATCCCTGCCTCAAAAAAATGTTGATTTCCAAGTATTTCTAAGCGTAAGAAAAACTGTTTAGAATTGCTTTTATGAAAAGCCATATATAACGTCCTGCCATTCTGGGCAGCCCGGTTCCTGTGCACTCTGCTTTTAGCTGTGAGCTCTCTGGAGGCTATAGTTAGGCTGTGACATGGAAAGATTTGGTCCAAGCTGAGTTCCGTGGGATCTGCCACCACACAGCATATAGCTCCTGCTTCATAACCCCGCTCCTGCAATGCTCGCTAACCTCTCTACTTCAAGAGAATAACTGTGATTTTGTGGCAAGATATCAGATGCTGGGAGGAATAACTGGGTGGACTACTTCGGTGCTGGTACTCCTGACTTCATGGCATTTCTTTCCCAAACAATGCAGCCAGTGTTCAAAGCACAGCCACTTCTGACAACTAATGACGACAAATGACCACTTCCGTATTACATCATTACTTTCCTTTATACAGTACTTTTACATATTCAATTACGGGCTAGCAGAAGCAACAAAACCAAACTGTAGCCCAGCCCAAACCAAATGTCATCAGCAAGATCTGTGCTTTCAGAAAGGCACTAGTCACTCAATTGCTTTACGCCCTGGCCTACTCAGGAGCAAAGACTCTTGGGTTAGTTCAGGTCGTAAAAGATACTGAAGTGACTACAGAAGGAGTTTGGGAACAAATGATATAAAGAACAGTAACACATTGCCAAGACCAGATGGTAATCACTCAAGAGTTTTGAAGCAATTCAAGGATGAAATAGCTGAATTGCTGAGAGACTTGTGTAACCTTTCATTTAAAACAGTCTGGGTACTTAGGATTGGAGGATAACATATGTAATGCAGAGGTCCCAGTGGAGTATTACAGGAACATCAGACCGATGTCCATATTGGACAAACTAATAGAAACTATAAAGAGTTAGCAGGCAACTGCATAAGCATTGTACCATAAATAAGCCATCGAGATAGAGCCAGTGAAGCTTTGTATAAAAGGCCATAATGCTGCTTTTTTTTGTGAAGGTGTCAACAAGCTTGTGGGGCAGGGTTATCTGGCCAATACAGTCTATTTGTAATTCCAGAAGGCTTTGACAAAGGCCCTCACCAAAAGCAGCTCTTACAGGGAAGGTCTCGCATGATTATAAGGTAGGAAACAGAACAAACAATCAGTTCTTTCAATAGAGGGAGGAAACGAGGAATTTTTCAGGGGTCTGTGCTGGGACCTCTACTGTTCAACATATTCATAAGAAAGCCTGGAAATGGTAGAAAAGTGGAATGAGAAAGCTTGTTGGTGACACCACACTTATCAGTCTAGTAAGAGTGCAGAATGACTGTATGAAATCTTAGAAAAAAACTGAGAAAGAGAATAAAATGTGTAATAAAATGACAGATGATGTTTGACAGAGCTAAATGCAAAGTGATGGGCATGGGAAAAAAACAATCCTTCCTTCACACACAAAATGATGGGCTTTAAACTGGTCTTCACCACTCAGGAGGTCCTGGGTTTCTTGGAGGTGTCTCCATTGAAACAACAGTTCAATACTCAGTAGCAGTCAACCGAGCAACTCAAATGTTTGACGTTATTAGAAAATGAATACAGAAGAAAATGGAACATTATTCTGTGGCTGGTATAAATCCATTGTTTGTCCACCATTTGAATTCAACACGTAATTCTGGTCCCCTCATCTCAGAAGACACTTCAGATTTTGAGAAGGTGGGAAGAAAACCAAGAATCATCAAGGGAATGAAAGGCTTGTCATATTAAGAATAAATGAACAGGCTAAGCACTACAGTCAGGAAAAGGGGTAACTGGGAGTGATGTGCTATATATTTACAAAATAAGTTTGCCATGGATGGATAGGCATTGATTGTTCAGTGTCTTTTCCTACAAGAACTGGAGAGCATCAAATAAAGGTAACACGAGCCAGGACCAATACAAACAAAATAATTTGATTATTCACACAGTAGACAGTAGACTATTATTGCTAAATTACTTCAGGGTGCTAAAAATTAACATAGGTTCAAAGCGATACCACACAAGTGCATGGAAGAGAAATACAGTGAGAATTGCTACATACACTGAAAAAACACATCCAAGCCAGGAAGTCTCTGAACTGGAAAATGCTGAGGCCTGAGGGAGATTTAGGAGGAAGTATCACATGTGCTTGACATTTCTTATTCTTTCTTAGATGTTTGTTCATAGATACTTTTCATAGCAGGGTACTTTGTTTAGGTGGACAGTTGCTCTGACCCAGCAGAGTAATTCAACTGGTCTTAATATATTTATCTCCCCTTCAGACCCATGGAATAAGCAGATGAATTCTAAGCTTTCAGTGAAAGAAGCCCCTTTGAAATGCACTGTCCTAAATGGGCACTTGCTGTTCACTTTGGCCCTGCAGGGAATAAGCCATGCATCATATCAATAGCTATCCTTTAGTGTAAGTACAGTTGAGAAAGATTTTAAACTTCTTTGAACATGAGCCTTCAGTGCTGGAAGATCAAGCTTTCTTGTGGAAATCAATTCTATTTCTCTGAATGTGTCAGGCTATAGGTGGCTTATTCGCTTCTGTCTCAATAAAATTCATTTCTGGTAGCCACAGCAGAGATCTGGACACCTCAAATACAGCATTATAGTCAGAGAGGAATTTTTTTTGAGATATTCCAGAGTGATTCAGCTCTCCCTGAATGTCTTGGGACTAGATAAACAGAGTCTCTTCAACATCTCATCATTACTTTGGAAAGGAAAAAGACTGGAAACAAGGAGGCGAAGACAAAGAATACTAAATCTGCAGGGTAGGGCAGCAGGAGAAACATGGAGAACAACAGAGATAGGCAGCGTGGTAGCTAGCAGAAAACAATCAGTGATAACACAGAGGAGGACTGTGAAAGCCTAATCCATTTTCAAGCGCTTTCAATCAAGATTCTCACCTTGATACAGACCCAGATTCCAATACGCTTACACATGTTTAATAGCATCTGTTCTGTCAGATGCTATTTGGAAGATATCTCCCAGAAATCACAAAAGCCACCTGAGCTGAGATGCCATTAGCATGAGTTGCAGATATGGCTCTCATCAAATTAGCACAGGCCAGAAACAATCTCTGTGTTGAAGCCGGTCTCTAAGAGAACTGAGAACTATTTATAGGCACTCATTCTTCTGAATGGGGTTTTCAGGTAAACTCCTTGTTTAAATATCACGTCTCATTTCTTCAAAGAGCTTGCAGTCTTCCAAATTCAGAATAAGGAAGATCTTTAATTTTTTAAGCGTAATTTAAATGAAGAGCAATGGCGGGGGGGGGTGGGGG